>OV725078.1:38142897-38459484 GCA_928085145.1 Nezara viridula
TTAAAAAAATAAAAATAAAAGTAAAATCCGATCAAAACGATTTTTATCAAGAGAGATTTTTTATTTTATCATAAGTGATAAAAATCATGTCCTGATCATTAGTTTTGAACAATTAACAATAATAATAATTTTTGAGTAATACCTTTTTAAATCAAAAATTTAAATCAATATATATATAAACTGCCTCACTACATGGGGCTCGAAGAGTTTAGTTTTAAAATATGATTTTTTTCAGGTGCTCAAGATTCAAACTGAAAGTTAGGTTGCTAAAGATGTATTTCATTGGTAAAAAGGGCTACTCAACTGTAGAAAGTACCGCGTCCACAATTAAAGCGATATCAGAAATATAATATTTAAAAAAATGAGTACATTAATAACTTGTACATATGTATCAATATGTGTGTAAAAGGTGATTTTCAGATCAACATTTTTTTTTAATCACAATTTCATCATTATTATGTGTATAATACCGTATCACTCAGCGAGTGAGCAATATTTTTAATCGAATAGATAAAAATCAAAGTTGGTTTAAATTTTTGTTTGTAAATCAGGAATGATTTTTAAATCAGAAATCAACTATAATAATTATTACATGATTTTATGGAAAAAACAATTATAGATTTCAAACCCTGGTTTAGAGAGAGTATAATAATTCACTTATCTTGGAACCCATGTGAATTCCAGAAATGATATTAACCTTGAAGTCCATCGGCGAATAATGGCTACAAACAGGTGTTATTACAGTATTCAGACAACTTAAAAGTAAAGATGTCTCCAGGGCTACCAAGGTGCATTAGTATAAAAAACTTATCAGTAGTGTTGCGCAAAATCGGTCTTGGTCATGCACTTTGCAAGACCAAGACCAGGACTGGTAAAAAAATCGATTTTTTAAATAAAAATTAAGGCAAAATAGTTTCTAATACTCGACAATCTTAGTTACTATATGTTAATAATTGGTATAACCAATATACTTTTGCATTTAACACCTCTAATTTTTCATTCGGGCTTAGTTAGGTTTCTCCTATCTAAAAAATTACAGTAATATCTCCATAGTAATAAACTAATAAGTAACTGCAAGACCGTTGCGAGACTCTTGCGCAATACCAAGACTGAGTTTGCAAGACCAAGACTCGTCTCGGCCTCGCATTTGGGCAACACTACTTATCAGGCCTTACTCCCTCAAGGAGTGCAGCACCAGTTAAGAAGAAGTAGGATCGACCATAGTATATTATATGTTTTTTAAACCTCCATTTTTGTTAAATTATTTAAATATACATTTTAGTAAAAATAAAGTGACAGTCGTATTGAAAATAAAAAAAAATGGAGAACTATTATTATTTAAAGTTTATTTTTTATAATATTATTATTTTTATATTTATTTTTTATAACTTAAATATTTCTTTGGTTGAGATTCGGATAATCTATATTTTATATACAATATAGAAAATAAGATTTGATAATTTTCAACTCTGATCAGGTTAATAATTTGTCAATTTTTTAATTATTATATTATAGATATATTTTTTTTATTGTTTATTGAGTATTACCACAATCGGTCTCTTGGACATATTATAGATATTAAAATCGTATATAAAGATATGTTTCAAAATATCCAAATATGCCGAAGCGCTTTATATAAGCCGGGGTACAGACCACAAATTAACCTCTGTCTATAACTTTCATCTTACCGAACTGTTTTATCTTTGGAAATTATCAGAATATTTTTTATTATACTAATTAATTTTATAAGGTACTAAAAACTGACGGATATCCATTCGCTTTCCATGCTTTCCAAAAAATCCTAAGATGATTTGATCACAAAATCGAGAATAATTATGGCCTAGAGATATTGGAGCTTATATAACCTCGTTATTTTGACACGTTGCTAAACAGTCCAATATTTTTGTAGCCCAAAGTCTTGATTTTGTGATCAAATTATCTTACGATTCAATTGTAAGGCAGATGAATAAAACAGTTGTAAGTTTTCATAAGATCAAGCCAACACGAAGTTTTAGACGAATGTTAATAATTTTGATAAAAAGGGGTCTTTGAAGGTATGCCAATTTAAATATGTGTGTGATATAACTAAATAAAGATTTTTTTATTGTTAATGAAGAATTTTATTGTTTTTCAGTCAATAAAGAGTTGCAAACCCAGAACATATCAGAATCTATGCAAAAACAGAACTTTTTCGATCGAGTCTCAAGAAACTTGTATATCATGCAGTCTATTTATCTACAATAGTCTACATCCAGCATACAATGACTATAGACAAAAAATTCCTTCAAAACTTCATCTCAGAATCTTCTGATAACCACAACATCGAAAACGTATTGAATATCGATTGAAAGGGAGTACACAAATTTGTTGATCATAGCCTATGTTCTATTAAGTGTTTGTTTTTAGTTTATCTTAAAAGTAATCTTTTGTTTATCTATATAAATATTTTTATTTTTTATTGTTTCTACCATAATAACAGTTTCATATAACTATTATTATGTAGTAATCGTTTTTTTGTTTATAATTTCTATTGTTATTCATGTTTTGTAAAACCCATTCTAAACGTAAAATATTGTAAATTTTATTTATTTTTAAATGATATGTATATAACTTGTAAAACCATATCATTCTACAATAGCAAAGCTAGGCTTATTTCACAGGCGGATCTACGGGGGGTGGGGAGGGGGGAGAGGGGCCTTTCGGGTTGATGCCCCCCAAAATGGTAAAATATAACCATTTTTTACAGATAAAAATATTAAAAACTATATCTTAAAGTATTCTTGTTCGTGTAATTATATTTAATAGGACTTCAAGACCCTTTTAAACACGGTTTCATGTAGGTAGTAATTGTTTTTCTTTTTTTAAAAATTGATGATCGTTATAGGTATATGAAAAAAAAAAATCTTTCGGGCTGAAGTCACCCTCAAAATGAAATCCTAGATCCGTTAGTGCTCTAATTGTATGGGGGATCCCCCCAAAACAATAAATGTCTATCCATCTATCTATATTTTTCGTGGCGATAAAAAGGATCCTATTAGTTGGTTATTGATTAATTAACTTTCCAGAAAAAAAAGCTTCTTAGTTTTAAGCAGAGTTAGTTTTGTTTAACTTGTCGGATCAATTGAAAGCCTTTCTATGGACTGTACTCTTTCAGAACATAAAGTCACCGGCAGTGAAGTGGAGGCCATCCTCAAGACAAAAGGAGCAGAAGGAGGCTTTGGATGAAGAAGGTGCAAAGAAAAGGAAGGTGAGAATTCTGACCCCGTGAAAGTGAGCTCTGTTCAAACGGACGAGGTGACAGTTCGGAGGGGGGGGGGTCGAGGGGGGAGGGAGTAAATTTTTGAGGAGTGGGGTGGGGGTATCTGTGCCGGGGTGGGGGTGACGTGTGAAGTGATAGAGACACAACAAAAGGACGGCCATTGCTCCGGGCGGCCAATCAATCCCTGTCGCCTAGCAACCCTGTCACTGGCCCCACCCCCTCGCCCCTCCCTCCCTACCTCCCCCCCCCTCGATATCTATTAACAATATTTTAATAAAAGGACCAGATAATCAATTGCTATGAGTCAACGCCGGACGCCGCGTTCAATTTATCGCCGAAAGCAGAGAGATGAAATAAGCTCCCTTCATTGAGAGAGATAAAGTTGGGGGCAAATGTTTGCCTTCACACATCCCCCGCAATCTTCGTCACTCCGCCACTCCATTATTATTATCGCCCTTATCCTCTACACGCTTTTATTTTCTACTCGCATACGGATTATAATTTACACAATTCTAGTTGTACCTTCATAGGTTTTTTATTTTAGAATCATTCACATTTAAGCAATTTTTCATGGAATTTTATAATATACGCCTTAATTCATTAATATTTAATCCGCCGCAGAGACCAGTTTTTTTTATAAAATTATTAACATCCTTCTACTATTTCGTAAAAAGTCCATTTTCATCTTATCTGAGCTTTATTTTTTACTCATTTACGGATTATGAATTATAAAATTATGATAATTCTAGTTACTTCATCATCAATTATTATTTAAGAGTCACATCACATTAAAAGAAATACAAATAAAAAAAAGGAAAGTTTCATGATTAAATCATCTAACTTTAGCCCATGGCACAGATCCGTTTTTAATCAAATTATTAATATAGTCTAATAATTTCGTAAAAAAATCCGTCTTCATCTTATCGTAACTTTTATTTTATACTCGTTTACACATTATGATTTTTAAAATTATGACAATTCTAGTTGCTCCATAATCAATTTTAATTTAAAACCCATTTAAATTGAAATAATTTGTCTTGTCTTTTTTTAATAGGAGCCTTAATTCATTTAAATTTAATACGCGGCACGTACTCCTTTTTTTCATCTAATTATTAACATACTACTAAAATTTTTAAAACATCCATCTTCTTCTTAGCATAACTTTTATTTAATACACATTTACGGACTGTGAGTTATAATGATTCTAATTGTTCCATCATCAATTTTTATTTAAGAGTCATTTACAGATAAGCATTTTTTATTTTTTAATATTGTAATTATATTATGAACATCAGACAAAAAAAGAATCTTTGATTATGTTTGAAATTTTTAAAAAAATGTAACTTAGTATTAGTTATTTACTTATTATTACTGGCACCAACCGACAGGTGTTATTATTTATTTAAACCAAATTGTTAAGATTGGTTAAATGAGCTGTAATTGTATGTGTATATTTAACTTTTAAAAGTTATAAAATAAAATAAAAGTGACTATTTTTTAATTTCCTACAGTTATGGTAAACAGTTACAAATTAAATTTGTTATATATACAACAAATTATTAGAATTTGTTGATTTTATAACAGTAATAAAGGGGGGTAGAAATGAACCAGGTTGGTGAAAAGCCCAAAACGTTTTTAAAAATAAATATACCATATATAGTAGAATTAGCCCTTGAACCATGGCCCAAAAATCGACCTGATCGCAGGCGAATGTTTGAATGTAAATTATAAAATTGTAGGTTATGTAGCCAGAATAACATAGTAGAAAAGACACCCATACTATTGAAACATCAATAGTAGCAAACAAAATCACACATATATTCATTGTCAATTTCTAACCATCGGGAGATTACCGATTTTATTCGGATTCAGTGACTTACATTAAAAGTGTGAGTTTTTCCTCTTAGGGAACTCATTTCCAAGCTATAGGGCTATTTATAGTAATTTTTCTCAATTTTTGACAAATATTATAAAAAATCGGCGTTGGTTGACTGTGAGTTTCTACCTAACTACATAATCAAATTATTAAGTTTAGGTACTCTTTCAGGGCATAATTTAACTTTCTTTAATTTAATAAAAACAAAAGATCGAAAAAATCTGACTTTTTTGGAAGTAAAAGTTTCCCTTGGTGGCCCGCGTTAACAATTTTGTTTTTTACATGTCTAAACGCATATATACAAGTTAAAAAAATAAAAACTTTTCCCAAATACTTCGCAATGAATATTCTGTTTCGAGCTTCAAATTATTGGCCTAATATTCTTTAGATCAGCAGCGATTTTTTAAAGTAACGGCTAACGGCAGACAATGATCATTTTACATATAACATATACTTTCGTAATTTACACTCAAACCTTCGGCTACGATTAGGTCGGTTTTTGGGACCTGGCTCCTGGACTATTTCGCCGGCACACCAGCTGGAGAGCAATAAAACGATGATGCATCCATTAGTGTCAACAAGCTCCTAACTTTCTGGGTCAGGTGGTAAACCTGGGATGAAAACAGATAGCCGAGTCACCCCCTCTATTACGGTACTTCGACCAATAAGAGAAAACTTGAAAAAAGAAGTCGGAAATAAGCTCAGGAAAAAGAGAGTGAGTGAGAGACCGCCAAGGTTACAATAGAAGTCAGTCTGGGATAGCAGAGAGTTGAAGTTAGTGGGATAGAGCCAGAAGTGCATGGGAGTCGAGTGGAGTAATGGAAAGCCGCTGGGAAGAAGGACTCGAGGGAAGCGGACTTAGGGGCTTACTCAGAGATGATGATCTAGGGGAAGAGGACATCAATGAGGCAGACCACATTTCACCAGCTGGCAGGAACAACATATAAGTGATATACCCATTTAGATTTTACTATGTAATTTTGTGTTAGCAATCGATAACTCAATAGTTATTCTAATTAGTCCTATTCAGACGTGCATTCTTCTATAATGATTTTCTAAGTATATATTTATTGTATAAAGTTGTAAATTTGTAAATAAGTTACTTTTTACTTGATGAAATCTCAATTCTTTAGTAAATATCTCTACATGCCACCATAGTTAGACATAGTTAGAAATAGAAAATTGGAAACGTGACACCTTTTGAAAATATATCCAATGAAAGTTGAATTACGAATCTAGTAAATTTGTAGTAGTAAATTTCGAATCTAGTAAACAGCAGAGGGTGTGTCATTCTGGAACCGATATAAATATTAAATACAGAAAATGCTGAAATATAGGAAAATATTAGAGTTTTTTTTATTTTTTATTTCTTAATGATATTTATAACTGCATTAAAGAAATACATTTAGTAAATTTGAACATATGGATATAATGACGTGAAAACACTTGTTGAGAAACTAGCCATTGGTAGCACTCTAATAATATGTCTACATTAGGAGATCAAGGGGCCATCTTCTTTTCAGACGCCTCGAAGGGTTATCAGGAATTGGAAGCAAGATTAGAAACGAGACGGTTGGGATGATTCTGAAGGTTATTATGGAAGGATAGTTATCTGGATTGGGCTAGATCTGAAACATAAGAAATATTAAGGTCATTATGGATGGTTTTATTTGTAACAAAGTAGGGAGCATTGAGGATTTCACGAAGGATTTTGGATTGTAAGGATTGGATACGAGAGGAATTCGATGGTTTAGTGGAGCCCCATAGCTCAACTCCGTAAGTCCAAGTAGACCTTATTATAGTCATGTATAAGAGTATTTTGTAATTAATTGGAAGTTTAGAGCGTTTGTCTAGTAAGTGCTGAAGTAATCGGAAACGTCGAGCGGTTTCTTGTCGTTTCAGTCTGGTACTACAGATTACAGATAAATGTGGTTTTTGAAACACCTTTCCCGCCTTAGAACAGCGGTGAGGAGAAATATAAGCATTGTCAATCAAAGGGGTTAGTGAACTTGGGATTTTACGCCTAGAAAGCCATAACAAAGAACTAAACAAATGGAACTATTTTTCACTGCCTAACATTATAAAACAAAGGTACTCATCTCATTGCCAGATTTTTATCTATTAAAAAAAATAATTCATTGATATTGATGAATTTATTTAAAATTTTGACAGCTTAGGAATATCTGAAAAATTACTTAATCTGTTTAGAATATGCATGTCCAAAACATTTAATGGTTTTTCGGGTCGGTAAATTTCATTACGAAAAGTTTGATGTCCATTTAGGTTTTTAAAAGGGCGATTCCCTCTCTCGAGTTTTATTTAATTTAGCGTTGGACCTCGCAATTAGAAAGTTAATTTGATCTCCAAAAGGTTTTTACCTCACACTGGCTAAACTCTTTTTCTCACAATTCTGTTCAACGTAGCCTAAAGGACTTCATAACAAAACAAAATATATTTATACAAAACGCTATTTTCTTCAAAATATTATTTCACAATACATATTTTATTGCTACTTTGGTTTTTTTTTTATTTCTCATTTATTCAAAATTTACCTATGTATATATATATATATATATTTGCCTTCCATGTGATCGTCTGTTACCTCTCTTCCTTAGGCATTCATTTTTGTGTCGTCACTTTCTGATGAATTGCTTTGAGCAGGAGTACCCAGAATTGGGTTTCAAGGTGCAAGTTGCGCCATCAAACTTTTTTAGTGGGGCATATTTTGACGGTTTTTGTATTTTCGGACAAAGGGACAAGAGGAAAACATGGAACAGACCGCAGCAAGTGCAATTGTATATGCTCTACGATTTTTCTAATTCTACCTCAGCATACTTCGTTTTTAAGAAAAGGTAAACAATAAAATATCTAGGGAGGAGAGAAGGGAATTGATTCTTACGCCATCGACCTTGATGGTGGGGGGATGGGCATCCCTGGCTCCCGAGACATATATATTGCCCATCTCAACCTCCTTGCCTTCATATTACGAACAATTGATTGACCAGTTCATCTAAGAATCTCTTTGTTCGTCCTACTCCCCCATGCATAACTCCTACTCTGATCTAAGATCGCTTAGTTTATTGCACGGAGGACTTTCCACTCAAATCTTGCTAGTGCTTATGCTAGTTAATGTTTTGCAGTCGTACATCAGAACTAGCTTTGTACGCTCTTCATTTGAGGT
This sequence comes from Nezara viridula, assembly GCA_928085145.1. Lineage (NCBI taxonomy): Eukaryota > Metazoa > Arthropoda > Insecta > Hemiptera > Pentatomidae > Nezara > Nezara viridula. The sequence goes on from OV725078.1 coordinate 38,151,214, forward strand.
TTTTCTGGATTTCGATTCCTTTGAAGCAGATAAGAAAGCTCTGTTTGTGCTCATTTCTCTGTTTGTTGTTACGTTCATTTCTGACCGTTGGTCATTTATTGAATTTTTTGTGGATTCAATGTATTTGAGTTTGTCTACTTTAAGGTACAATTCCCCTTTTACGTAGAAGATGTTGTGGTGTTATTTTCGGCTTGTAGCCATATTTTTTTTCTTTTATTTGTAGAACGATTTCCTCTATCAGGATTTTAATTTTTCCCTCTTGGCCCACTTGCCTGATTTCAAGGACAGCTATGTCATACACGTATTCTAGAGTTTTATGATTCGCTCCGACAAACACCCCTTTAACGTGATGTTCTTATCACCTTCTCCAGTTTTAAGTTGAACTCCAACGACGAGAATCCATCAATCTGTCTCATACCGATTCAAAGGTAACAGATTCTACTTATTTTATCAGGATTCAAAATTTATTCACTAATATATATTATTTTTTATATATAAATCCAATATATAAATCCAGAAGTATTTCTACTAAATTTACATATCTCTTGTAATATACAAAAGAGGGCACTAGAAGTCCCAGCCAAAGCCTCCTTTTATTACATATCTATAAATATTTTCGAAATTTTACAGGCGATTTAAATTTTTACTTTCCTACCTATACAAGGTAAGATAATATACAGTAAGATAATTACCTATACAAGATATTGCGATCGGGTCAAATTTCGGATATATCGTTTTCGACGGATCTATACGTTTCAGAACCCCTGGATCCGAAAAACATAGTGCCAAGATTTTCTCGGAATATAGTGGACCGATTTTGTTGCTTCTTTTTTTATTTTGTAGGGTTTCGAATACTGATGCCTATGACAGAAATTTGGTACTCCATGAGCAATAGCTTGCGCGCAATAAAGGTAAAACATGTTTTTCTATGGACTGTAGCGCGAAAACGGCTCTAACGATTTCGATGAAACTTTCCTATAATGTTTTAATAATTTCCCTTTCAATTTTCGTACATGAACTAAATTCCCGAAAAAAATCAGGAAAACAAGTTATAAAGAAAAGAAAAATGTTTTGGGGTCTAACTCGCTAAGTATATGCTCTATGGTAAAATTAATAATAACATTTTTAAAAGGCAATAAAATTCCCTACAAAACTGTATAAAAATCGTTCATTTAGCACAACTATTAACGAAGTTACAGCTATTCAACTTCCAATGTAAGATTACGGGTTCGTATCCTTGTGTCAGAAAGGGATGAGTGAGAGAAAAAAGATAACTTAGTGAACTTAAGAAAATCTGTTGCCTTCATCACACAAGCTTCACTATTTCCTCTACTTTTAACAGAAATTATTGTTCGACAAAATTAGGCTATGGAAAAAAGTTTTTGATTAGCAATATTAGAGGGTATTTCAATTCTTCCACTGATCTGCCTTAAGCCGGTTTGCTGTGCTTTATTTTATCAAATAAATCGTACTCAAATCTTTTCTTTGATCAATTGTCAGGAATAAAATTTTCACGATCGCAATTCATACTCTTACTATATATTTGATATATAGGTAAGGGAAAGTAATAAAAATTGCTAAAATTTTATTTAAAATAAAATATATTTATAAAAAAAAAACAAAAAAACATGTTTGATGCATGCATACTCTTAAAACCCTATTTTCAGTTGAAATTAATTTAAAAAAAAAAAAAAAAAATTAATTTTGAATAAAAAAATGAAAAGAACATCAATTTAAATATAAACATGAACTAACAAAAAATGTTATGAAATACAATAATTACTGTGCTCTGTTTGTTTTATTATTATTATTTATTTATTTTTTTTTTTTTTTAGTAATGTCATTTGTGGTATGCCTTTTCGTTTTTGAAGTGTGTTGTTCACTGGTACACTCACAAACTGAATCCTGTTTGCAAGTCATGCCATATGATTTCGACTCAGGGGGCCATGAAACGTTTTTTTCCGTTGAAAATGTGGACTAAATATTTTTCACGATCACCGTACTCTCTGTATTGCATATCTCATTAACTAAGGGGGGCTTTCGGCCCTTTAAAAAATAAAAAATAAAAATAGTATTTTTATATTCATTGATCCATATCTGTTTTTGATTGTGTTCTAGATATTTAAACAGGTGTCTTTTAAATAGAGGAAAATATTTAAAAGGTTGATAGTAGATGTCAAGATCTAAAATAAAGTTTATATAAACAATTACCCAATTCCAGCAGAAAAGTAGGAATTTTAAGATCTGTGCTTTTATAAGCCACGTTTTTTGTAGAATAGGAAGCGATAACATAAATAATATTTGTTTTAAGTAATTGCTTCATAGTAAATAGACAAATTTTTTCTTTAAAATAAAATAGAATTTGTCGTTATTATAACTATTTATTTATTTATTTATTTTTTTCTTGATGGACATATGTAAAGATGTAAAGAAAATAACTTTTCTGAAATAAGTAGAAAAGTCGTGTGAGTGGACACACCAGATTTTTTTTCTTATGGTAGAACTAAAACTCTTCAATGATTAATCAATTTTCGTTAAACCTTTAAAAAGTTTTCTAGTTAAGTGCCCAAAACTTGGTTCCTTTAGCCCTTTCTCGCTGCCGTATTTCACACACATGATTTAAAATACAATGAATCGTCCTAAATCCATGAATTATGGCAGCTCAGTGGCAGCCCTGTAATTCAGATCTATTGTAGTAATCCAGCGTGGAACTTCAGGCGCTCTTATCTTTTTATTAGGGTATTATTCGTAGTGAAAACTTTAAGTATTAGTTCTTCGTTAAAGAAATAAAAACCTCTTTTTTTTTAAGTATATTAATATACGCATACTTTTTTTTTTAACATACATTCTGGTATTTAAATTTTGAGATATTTTACCTGATATCTTTTACAATTCATACACTTTATTTTATGAATAATAATTATTTGTATTATTTTTCTATTTTATCTCTTTTATTAGCTAAGAATTTACTCATTTTTTTCTTATTATAGATGTCAAATTATGAATTCGTATCGTCGCATTTAAAAAAAAAAAAAAATGATCATGAAAATTTTTGAAATTGTTATAGTATTTATAAGGGATATTTTCTCTTAAATAATAATTCTCTTAAATAAACTCTTGAATAATATGCAAGTCAGATAATGAACTAATATAACTTTTTTAACAAGAAAATTATAAGTTATGGTTGATGAAGCCATTTCCTCCCCGACTTCATCCATCCATCGGTCTCTTTTACTGTCCTTCAGGCAAGTAATTATAAACTTAGCTGTTCCGGTGTAGCTCACTCAGAATAATGACATCGTACATACTGCAAACGTTTCCTGTTTTGAATCTCATACGTTCGTAATGCCTAGTTGCTGATTTACCAAAATGTTCTTTTCTGGTGTTAATATTCTGATACTACGTTTATTTTAAATGCAATGTTTCTATTTTATGTTGATTATTTTTAAAACAGATATATTTTAAAGTAGAGATGGTTGGCCGTGATATGCTATGAGAATGAGTTGGTCGGGGGGGGAGGTGCGGTCAAATTAATACTAAATTTTTAAAAAATAGTATTTTTAATCGTTTCGCCGACGTTTCGACCCACCTTGCAGGTCTTCATAAGGGTGTTGCATCAGGCACTGCAGGAAGCAGTTGATAGTCTATCAACTTCTAGTTTAATTTGTGAAATATTTATCCCGTGGATGTCAAGAGAAAATGAATTAAAACAGTGTATCCTGTACGACATCTTTTTTCATAAATTCCATACCGACGATGGGTAAAAAATTGCATTGTAAATTACAATTACACTCGAGGCTTTAAAAAAAAGTCTTTGTGTTTTGAGTCTTACAAATTTATCTTAGCAATGAATATTTTTTAAAATATGAATGTTCACTACTCCATTTTATCAGGCTTTTTATTTTATTAAATATAGATTATAATATTTGCAAACAAATAAGTTTAAAAAATCGACAGGTTAAAACATTGACCATTTTTAAATTATGAGCGAGGGGAGTTGAAGTTGAATTTTGTACTCTGTGTAATTTGCGAAAGTAAAATATATCTGAGAAGTTGGTCGGGGGTGCGGTCAAATAAATACATACAATAAATTTCTAGAAAATATTATTTGTAATTGTTTCGCCGATGTTTCGACCCACCAGGTCTTCATCAGGGTGTTGCATCAGGCACTGCAGGAAGCAGTTGATAGTCTATCAACTTCTAGTTTAATTTGTGAAATATTTATCCCGTGGATGTGAACAGAAAATGAATTAAAACAGTGTATCCTGTACGACATCTTTTTTCATAAATTCCATACCGACGATGGGTAAAAAATTTCATTGTAAATTTGCAATGTGATTCTAATATTTCGAGTACGATTTAACTGTAAATTAAACTTCAGGTAGCAGTTGATAGACTATTTCTTTGTATGGATATTTTCTTTTAAAACAATTAAAAAGTTTCTAAAAAAAAACCCTAGAATCTATTTATTTATTGCAGTCTCATATTAAATCTGAATTTTAACTAATATAAGAGAAAATTTCAAATAAAATAATAAAATGTACCTTAGCATATCTTCTTAAGTTTAATTATAATTATGAAATCTACATTTTATTTTTTTTATTTTCAGATATTTTCCTTTTCTGTCTCCCTTTTTCATCATAAATATAATTAGTAAATATATTGTTAGTATATGTTTTTTTTGTTTTTAACGCCGAAACAATAATTACGAGATTACTTAGCTCAACACTGTTAATGATTAAAATATTGTAATTTACAGTTAAATCGTACTCGAAATATTAGAATCACATTGCAAATTTATAATGCAATTTTTTACCCATCGTCGGTATGGAATTAATGAAAAAAGATGTCGTACAGGATACACTGTTTTAATTAATTTTCTGTTGACATCCACAGGATAAATATTTCACAAATTAAACCAGAAGTTGATAGACTATCAACTGCTTCCTGCAGTGCCTGATGCAACACCCTTATAAAGACCTGCAAGGTGGGTCGAAACGTCGGCGAAACAATTAAAAATACTTTTTTTTAAAGTTTAGTATTTATTTGACCGCACCTTCCCGACCAATTCATTCTCATATCATATCACGGCCAACCATCTCTACATTAAAATATATCTGTTTTAAAAATAATCAACATAAAATAGAAACAGTGCATTTAAAATAAACGTAGTATTAGAATATTAACACCAGAAAAGAACATTTTGGTAAATGAGCAACTAGGCATTACGAACGTATGAGATTCAAAACAGGAAACGTTTGCAGTATGTACGATGTCATGTGGGTCGAAACATCGGCGAAACAATTACAAATAATATTTTCTAAAAATTTATTGTATGTATTTATTTGACCGCACCCCCGACCAACTTCTCAGATATATTTTACTTTCGCAAATTACACAGAGTACAAAATTCAACTTCAACTCCCCTCGCTCATAATTTAAAAATGGTCAAAATTTTAACCTGTCGATTTTTAAACTTATTTGTTTGCAAATATTATAATTTATATTTAATAAAATAAAAAGCCTGATAAAATGGAGTAGTGTACATTCATATTTAAAAAAATATTCATTGCTAAGATAAATTTGTAAGACTCAAAACACAAAGACTTTTTTTTAAAGCTTCGTAATATAATACTAGCAAACGAGTATGTGCTCATACGAGTATGTTTTGGACTGATCTACAGTCTTTTGTTGTAGTGTCTTTTTTGAACTGTCGATGTGAGATTTGCTGTATGTTTCTTGCATATACATACTTCTCCCAAATATAAGAACACATTGAATGATACAAGAAAACCAATTCATATATTTTTTATTCTTACTTTTTATAATTACGGCATATAATATAAATCATTTGTAGATCGATATACAAAAAAAAAAAAAAAAAAAATGAGGATGCTGCATGATTCTAGTTTAATTTGTGAAATATTTATTCCGTGGAAGTCGACATTAATTAAAACAAGTAAATACTGTACGATATCTTTTTTCATAAATCTCATATCAATGATGAGTAAAAAATTGCATTATAAATTTTTAATATGATTCGGACATTTCGAATACGATTTAACTGTAAATTAATATATTTTAATCATTTACAGTGTTGATCTAAGTAATCTCGGAGTATTATTTCGGCGTTAAAAACATATAGGAACGATGCATTTACTATTTTATTTATGATATAAACATGGATACAGAAAAGGAAAATATCTGAAAATAAAATAAGCTAAAATAAAAATTACATAATTATAATTAAACTTAAGAAGATATGCTAAGGTATATTTTATTATTTTTGTGAAGTTTTCTCCTATTTTAGTAAAAATTCACATACAATTAGTTAATATGAGATTGCAATAAATAAACAGATTCTAGGGTTTTTTTTTTTTTAAAAAAAGGATTTTCAAAGAAAATATCCATTGATACAAAGAAATTAAGGCTTGTAGTTTTAATTTTTTTTTATTTCACATTTTCAGATAGTAAATTGATCGATAAATTTTAGGAATCAATAATTGGGAGAGCGGGGTAGCTCATGGTTCGAATCTCGGCTCATCGCAGAAAAATCATTTATTCTGTTTCATTGGCCGTGGGGCGACTCTGGGATAGGGAGACCCTCCTGGGGCACACCCAGCCTCGAGAAATTGGGTACCCTTAATTAAATAATTGATTAAGGGGGAAAACCTGGCGGTTGAGCGTGATCCTGGCCCGGTCCTCTCCCTACACAACCTCTGGTCTAGAAACAGTACACTCCCTAAATAGTACTAAACCTAAGACCAAGACTAAGACCCTTCATGAGTTGTAGTGGAACAGTTTTTTTTTTCCTTTTTTTTTTAGGAATCAATAATACCGTTTTTTTAATTTATAATATAAATTCCTCTGTTATTGTGTGTGTGACAAAATGTCGCATTATTCAATATAGAAACAATTAACATAAGTTTGTGTGGTCGCTGACAGATCCAAGCAGCAACGAAAATACAGCAATTATGAACAAAAACAGATCAACAACGCCAACTTTATAGAAAACATTCGAACTGTGGACGAAAAACTCAGCTGTGGATATGTTTACCGGATTTTGATCTCATGTTGAAATCTTAAAAACAAATTGTATCCCGTCCCAATCCATCCACTTAGAAATATCGGAGTTTTGAAACTTTCTTCTTTCTTTTTTCCTTCTCTTTTTTACCTTCTAAGTTGCAGTGCGAATTAAAGGATTGAAATTGAAACTGATCACTTCGACATGAAATTTACTGTCGTTAGTCAAAATCCATTGGTCCGTAGTAGTGTCGCCCAAAATTAGTCTTGCACTTTGCATGTAAAGGATGTTTCAGGTAAAAATGAACTAAGGACTTCAAAACAAGGAACAAATTTCCTCTGAAGGTATGTCCACAAACGCTTTGTTTAAGAGATATTCACACCTAAACATTTTCATTGTTATGAATTATTTACGTTAAATGAAATAAATAAAACCTATTTCTTAGTTCTAACTACTTTATTAAATGTAAACATGTTTATAATATTCGTATTATAATGTTGTTTAAAGTGATTTCCTAGAACATTAAGACAGGCTCGGTATCTTTCTTCAACAGCAGCAGTGGCAGAACGGCACTGGATATGTGTTATTGTTTCACAAGATTCAATTATCCTTCTTCGTAAGCTATAAATAATAATTAATTAAAAAAATTGTTGGTTCAGACTTCAAGTCATGAGCTCAAGACTTGGTCTCAATTAAATTTTTATTGCTCTCCAGACCTTTATAAAGCGGAAATTCGAACCCTCAATGATTGAGAGGAAGGGGAAGCTTATGATTGAACATGATGCTGACCACATCACTTGTTTAACAGCTTAGGAATCAGTCCTGCACGCGTGATATAGTGCTACACGTGGAATATAATGATTTAGTTTATTTAATTTTTTTAAATTTTCTTCGAAAACTCCATAACAAATATCTTTTGTTTTTATTATATTTTATGAAAAACAAAACAAAATCCCTCTGGCTCATTTCATTGTCTATAGAATATGTTCCCAATTACACAACAATAAAAACCACCCATAATCACTTACACGTGTTCGCTTATATAGAATTTAATCCCGTTCCTTTTAATTGGAGTTGGAAAATAAAAACCCCTGTTGTTCCATTGGGATGTACAAGTTGAGTTGATCAGCTTAGATGAGGCAAGGTATTTATTGAAATACTCCTTTTTAAATTCAACCTCTTCGCCATACCCACATCTCTAAAAAAAAAAAAAATAAAAAACCTTATAAATATATATATATATATATATATATATATATATATATATATATATATATATATAAAATAATTTTTTATCGACCCGTAAATATTATATTGTAAAATAATTATTCATTTCAGGTATTAATAATAATAATAATTGGTAATTGGTTGACTGTCGTGGATAATGAAGAGAAGAATAGTTGGGGTGTTCAGTCAAAAAGGAAGGCAAAAATGAATGATAATATTTATTTTTTACATATGCCGACGTTTCGACCTGAAGTTCAGGCCTTCATCAGGGCTAAGAAAATAACCAGATAACAAGGTATGAGAAACATAAGTAATGATGGTAAAAAAGATAATAAAAAAAAAAATAAAAAAAAAAAAAAAAATTATTAGAAAAATAAAATAGATAAATATAAAGTAAAATGAAATTGTTAGAATAATGACTAAGAACTAAGAGATAAATAATAAAAACCGTTACAAAGTGTGGAATGATGAAGTAGGCATAATCAAAAAGGGGTGACAAAAGTGTTACAATGGGAATCTTTGAATAGAATGTAAAACATAAAAAAGAAATATAAAGTTATATAAGAAATGGAAATAAATAGTAAAATTAAAACATTGAGATTGGAGTATTACTCCATTCTCAATTTCAATTAAAAGTAATGAAGGATTACTTCATTCTCATTTCCAATTCTCAATGTTTTAATTTTACTATTTATTTTCATTTCTTATATAACTTTATATTTATTTTTTATGTTTTACATTCTATTCTAAGATTCCCATTGTAACACTTTTGTCACCCCTTTTTGATTATGCCTACTTCATCATTCCACACTTTGTAACGGTTTTTATTATTTATCTCTTAGTTCTTAGTCATTATTCTAACAATTTCATTTTACTTTATATTTATCTATTTTATTTTTCTAATAATTTTTTTTATTTTATTTTTTTATTTTTTTTATTATCTTTTTTACCATCATTACTTATGTTTCTCATACATTGTTATCTGGTTATTTTCTTAGCCCTGATGAAGGCCTGAACTTCAGGTCGAAACGTCGGCATATGTAAAAAATAAATATTATAATTTATTTTTTGCCTTCCTTTTTTGACTGAGCACCCCAACTATTCTTCTCTTCATTAATAATAATAATCTTTTATTTATTCTGGGAAGAATCCCTTTAGAATAATTAACAAGGACAGAAATGTGGGTTTTGAGCCTCAGATATATATACATGTATTTAGAAAGTTAACTAATAGATATAATAGAAAAAAAAGTTATCTTCTAGATTAAATCGATTAAGAAAAAAATAAATAAATGAAAGAACAATGAGATGAAAATAAACTAATAATATATATACATATTTACAGAAGTTTCTATTTACAATTTTAGAGGACTGGATGGAAAGAAAGTGATTGAATAGGCGGGATTTAAAAGTAGGGAGAGTATTGGAGCGACGGATGTCGGGAGGGATGGAGTTCCATAGGGATGAGGATCGAATAATAAAAGATTTATCGAAAGCAGCGGTTCGGTGGGCCATTATATATAAATCTGAAGACCGGGGACGGGTATTGCGGGAGTGGACAGAGGATTTAAATTGAAGGAGCTCTGAGAAGTATGAAGGACGGCGGGAGTGAATGACTTTGAAGAGGAAGGATGCCAGGAAATACTGCGGTAGGAAGGATAAGGCCATTTCAACTCTTCATAGAAATGGAAAACAGGGGCGTCCCTTGGGATCTCGATGATGAATTTATCAAGCAATTTATTAGACCCTTTAATTGAAATTTAATAAACTGCATTAAAGCTTATTTTAAGGAAGGAGATGGTCCGGGGTGGCGGTCGTAAATAGACTAAATAGTGGCAAACTATTGCGTTGCGCTCATCGATTGCATGATTTCGTCAAGTTTCGGATCCGATGCCTTTCGATGAACTCACAACTGAAATCATGAACTTGCCCTTTTATAAATCTTATAAGTGATAGCCGAATATTATACCATCCTCCATTTTACGTCTCAGTCTATCAATCGAGTGCTACAATATTTATTATTTCAGTTGAGTCCCTTTCTTGTGCATATAAATTACTATTAAGAATTTGTTACTTAGTTTCTGATACCAGAGCTTTCATATCGATACACAGCCGGATTTACGGGGGGCTTTCGGGCTGTAGCCTCTCCCCCCCCCCAAAATGGTAAAATGTAACCATGTTTTATGGCAAAAAATATTAAAAAATTATGTCTTAAAGTATTATTGCTCGTTTAAGTAAATTTAATAGGACTTCAAGAATCACTTAAACACCATTTCATATAGGTAGTTAGTATCTTTCTGTTTTTCCAAAGTAATTATCGTTCTATATATATATATATATATATATATATATATATATTTATATAAATATGAAAAAAAAGCTTTCGGGCTGGAGTCCCCCCCCAAAATTAAATCCTGGATCCACTAGTGTATCGATAGATAAAAATTGTATCTATACCTATACCCAGGGGTGCCCATCCCCCCTCCAAGGTCGATGACCCAAGAACCTGCCCCCCACCCTTCTCCCAAGATATTGTATTGCTCACCTCTTCCTAAAAACAGATCAAGCTGATGGTAGAACTAGAAAAATCGTAGATCATATACAATTACACTTGCTGCAGAATGTTCCATGTTTTCCCCCTTGTCCCTTACTCCGAAAATTCATAACTCCGTCGAAATTTGGCCCCCTCAAAAAATAAAAAAACTGGTCAGAATTTGCCCCCCTCAGAAATTTTGATGTCGCAACTTGCACCATGAAACATTCAAATCTATAAAATAGAAATTGTTTAACCCTGTCTCCCATTTGGTTTAGTACTGAATATTTATAAATTTTAAACACTTCAATAAGTAAATAAATTAAAGTTATAACAAATAATAAAGTAAACAATAATAATTAAATTTAGTTGTTAATCATTCTCGATTAGTCATTTGAATTTACTTTGGACTAATTTTCTCAAAAAGATTCCGATGTTAATATTTCTTAGTCACAATTTATTTTATTTTATGTAAACAAAGTAAAGAAAACAAAAAGTATTTTTATTAAGAGAACGAAACATTGTATGTAAATTATATTGTAATATTTAATATAGTATAATAACAAATTCTGTAGGTATAATATGTACGGAATGTAGGAATGTGTCAATATATGTATTTACTGTAAAAAAAAAATCTGGTGCGCACAACACACAACTTTCACTTACCGCTCAACAAAGAATAGAAATTATTTTCTGGCCATTTCGGGCTATTATAAAAATTTTTTATTGCATTTTTAACCGAGCTAAAGCTAGAAGCTTACAGCTAACATGTCATAAATACCATTAAAATAACAAAAGTCCTATTTATTATATCACCGGTTGATTATGGATTGTGGGATCCGTTGATTACGGATTGTGGATTGTACCAGTATTAGTTATTAAACAGTTATTTTCCTTTGCAAAGTTTGCTAAAATTGAATTAAGCGAAATTGAATTACATTGTCTGTAATAGACGGTTCAAAAGTTGTCACAATAATTGGAAGTGGATGCTATTGGAATATCACAAAGGGAAAATTCATCAAACTATTCACTAATTTAATTTTCTAAAAGGTTACATGATAATTTTTCGAAATAAACAGACGACAGATACCTATGATATTATTTCAATATAATATCAGATCTAGAGTTATTTGAGAACCTTAACAAAATACAATAAATATATTTAAGGTTATAAACATATCCATAAAATATTTTTATATTTCACTTCTTTCACACAAGTACGATGAAATAATTTTTTTAGCGATGCCATTGCCTTGATTAGGTGGATTTTAAATACTTTTTACAAACTTAAAAAACATTTTTAATGTTTACATTTAGGTAGTATATTTCATTTAATTTTCTTGCAAACATGTGATTTACGTTAAATATTATTAGTTTTCAAAAATTATTATTTATAAATTGTTTGTCACTCTCCGTTACCTTTTAACTTTCTATATTAGATATTGTTTTTTCCTAAAATTCTCCGCTTTCCAACAATATATTATATGTATACCTTCTGACTAGTATTTCCGAAGATTCATTTTCGACCTGGATAAGTATTTTTATTTTTTTTCTCCTTTATTAACTTATCAAATTCTTTCAAAAGTTATATTTAGAATTTTTTCGTAACTCTAATAATGTGAGATGATTAATTTTTAAAATAAACATATTAAAGGTCTTTAGAGAAGACGTAATGAACATTGGCATTTAAGCCCTGTAGGACATAAGGGATAAGACCTAATGATATTAAAGACCACTTAATTATACAATGATACACCGAGTTTAATCAAAATCGTTAGAGCCGTTTTGAGAAAATTGTAAAAATGTGTTTCACCGTTGATATAAAGTGGCACTTCCGGTAGCCGATTTTAACGAAAAAGTTGCTGTCACATCAAGCATATACCTATCTTAAATACGTAATATCAGTTTGTACGACTTTTCGTTTTTGAGCTAGACTGCTAACATACACACACACACACATGACCATTTTGCGGGACTTGGTTATTTGGACTCAGGGACCTCAAAACGATGTATTTCCGTTGAAAACTCAGATTCGAAAATTTTCACGATCGCAATTCATACTCTTACTACATATTTGATATATAGGTAAGGGAAAGTAATAAAAATTGCTAAAATTTTATTTAAAATAAAATATATTTATAAAAAAACATGTTTGATGTTACACATCTTCACTTAAAACCCTATTTTCAATTGAAATTAATTTAAAATAAAATGAAAAAATAATTAATTTTGAATAAAAAAATGAAAAGAACATCAATTTAAATATAAACATGAACTAACAAAAAATGTTATGAAATACAATAATTACTGTGCGTTGTTTGTTTTATTATTATTATTATTTATTTATTTATTTTTTTTAGTAATGTAATTTGTGTTATGCCTTTTTGTTTTTGAAGTGTGCAGTTCACTGGTACACTCACAAACAAACTGAAACCTTTTTGCAAGTCATGCCATATGATTTCGACTCAGGGGCCCTTGTAACGTTTTTATCCGTTGAAAATGTGGACTAAATATTTTCGCGATCACCATACTCTCTGTATTGCATATCTCATTAACTAAGGGGGGCTTTCGGGCTGAAGCCCTCCTCCCCTTTAAAAAATAAAAAATAAAAATAGTATTTTTATATTCATTGATCCACATCTGTTTTTGATTGTGTTCTAGATATTTGGATAGGTGTCCTTTAAGTAGTGGAAAATATTTAAAAGGTTGATAGTAGATATCAAGATCTAAAATAAAGTTTATATAAACAATTACCCAATTCCAGCAGAAAAGTACGAATTTTAAGATCTGTGCTTTTATAAGCCAGTCACGTTTTTTGTAGAATAGGAAGCGATAACATTAATAATATTTCTTTTAATTATTGCTTCATAGTAAATAGACAATTTTTTTCTTTAAAATAAAATAGAATTTGCCGTTATTATAAATATTTAAAGAGGACTATTGAGCGAACAGCTAAGTTCCGTTTAAAAAAAAGTCATAAATTATTTTTGATTTTTTTTTTATCACCCTTCAATTGTACTACATTTACCCCACTTTTAGAAAAACTTTCTCTTTTAATAAGCATTAAGTCCGTATTAATTATGTTGAGGTTTATTAGGAAAAATTTTGAGATTCACCTCAAGTTGTGTAGTGAAATGATGTGATTTTCTATCCAGTCACCTAAAAGAACCGTTTTTTTATACAAAAATGACTACAATAAACTGTTGCAAAGCTTTTATTTATTGTTTTTCCGTGATATAGGATGTATTGCCTAAAAACACATTTTATGTATACAAATAAAAAAGTAATCATTTTTTTTTCTATAAGATGGTTATGAATTGTGTTTTTCTTCCAGATTTCTGACGTAGGAATTGATTTTATTTGCTAGTGACAAATTTAATATTTCTAGCCTTAGTATTTACGTTTACATAAAAACAATTGAAGCAACCATTAGGTTATTTAATTTTAAACTTAAATTTAATAATCCGTAACGACCTTCATGTTCCTTATGTTTCCGATTTGGCCCAATCCAGATACCTATCCTTCCATAATAAACTTTAGAACAATCCGAATCCTCTCGTCCCTAACCTCGCTTCCTCTTCTATCACTGATGGCCTTCCGAGGCGTCTGAAAGGAATATGGCCTCGAGATCTATTGTAAATCAATTTTTTTTTTTGTTGGGTAGTTTCTCAATAAGTGGTTTCATGTTATTATTTTCTATTATCAAATTTACTAAATGTATTTTATTAATTAATACAGTTGTAAATATTATGTTAAAAACATCAACTTTTTACAACAAATTTTAGTAAGAAACATTTAGTTTATAACTGATTAATAAATACAAATTCCCATGAGGGATATCCGGGAGAAAAACACAGTTTCACAACCACTTTACATGAAAAATATTTAAAACATCATTATTTTTAATTTTTTATATTTATAAATAAAATGTGTTTTAGGCAGTTATGTTTATTACAATAAATTCTATATAACGGAAAACAAAAGAAATAAAAGCTTTGTAACAGTTAATTGTTGTCATTTTTCGGAAAATTGACGGGTACTTTAATGTGACTGGATAGGAAATCACATAATTTGTTTAAACATCTTGAGGAGAATCTCAAAATTTTTCCTTAGAAACCTCAACTTAATTAATATGGATTTAAAGCTTATTAAACGAGAATTTTTTTCTAAAAGTGGGGTAAATTTAGTATAGTCGAAGGTGAATAAAAAAAATCCAAAATAATTTATGACTTTTTAAAAAATGGAATTTAGCTGTGTTTGTCCGCCCATTAGCCATTTTTAAATGTTTTTAACAATGGCAAAATCTGCTTTGGTTTCTAGCACATTTTGTCTAGTTCACTATGGAGCAATGTTTGATTACATAAATCAAACGTTTTTAAGTCATCGCTTCCTATTAAACAAAAAACGCGACTGGCATAAAAAAACACAAATCTTAAATTTTCTACATTTCTGCTGGAAATTGGGCAATTTTTTTATATAAACTTTTTTGTAGATCTTGATGTTTGCTATCAACTGTTTAAATATTTCCCTCTACTAATGGGACATCCAGTAACTTAATGTAAGCGCGTGTCAAGAAAAATATACACCTAAAACATTTTTTTTTTTTTTTTAAGACTTTCCTTATAGGGCTAGTTAAACAATATTGTGTACAGGTAGTTTTTTTTTCTTCCAGAATAAAAAATACAGTTATAAAAAACAAAATAAAAAAAGTTCCTCCACCAAAAATTAAATCCTGGATCCGCTTGTGAACTCAAATATTGTTAATTTAAATAAAAAATAATATTTCTTTAAAATTATAAAATTAAGTGTGGGGTCACGTAAAACGGTTCAATATTTTTGTAGGCCACATTTTTTCTCGATTTTCTCATCAAATTATGTTAGGATTCAAGTGAAAAGCGGGGATTTTCAAGAATTTTTTGTACCTAATTAAATAGACAACGTTTGCCGACCTGCAGATTGAAAACGCCCCAATTCCGAGAATTTTCGTAAATAAAAAAGTTGTTTGTTATGATGAGTTGAAGCCTTTCACTAAGTTTTTGGCCGATGTTAATAATTTGATGAAAAAGGGGTCTGTACCACGGATTTCATAATTTTTTGTGAGTCAAACGTATGACGGTACAACATCGCATTCTAAATACAACTTCCTCCATGAATAATGTATCCGTGATATATATTGTAATAGTGGAATACCAGCTCATACAAATACGTTTGTTTTAATGATGTGTTAAGGATTAATGTAGGTAACTTGGTATTCTTGCTGATGGATAGAGAAACGTCATGAAATATTAATGCAAAAACTACACGAGTTTATACGACGGTTGTGTATTGTAATTATAAAGCACTATCTAGGCAACGGTTTTTTTTTTTTTTTTTTTTTTTGAAACGGATATTCATTATTATTTATGAAATAGATAGTGATATATTCAGGCTGGGATACAGGTGACTATTAATTAACTAATAGCAATGAACAATGTAATTAATTAATATAAGAAATCCATTTAAAATTAGTTTAATAACAATATAAAACTGTTTTGAATTCGTCTTGTTGATTTGTTTCTATTGAAGTTTAGATTTGTAGCACTAAGCGACATAACAACGATATAGCAAGCGACATAGCAATAAGCTTAAGCCTATTCCTAAATTTTAAATTCCATTAAAAAAAAAAATTTCAGTAGTAGTCCTGGAGCTTACTGGATGACTCAGCTCTTAATGAACAAACTCTGGGAGGTGATTCCAGACAAAATTTCCAACAAAAAATGTCATTTGATGTATTTTTGGTCCCCCTATTTTATTTCAGAAATAGCCATAATCCAGGATATACAAAACCCTAATGTCACATGAACGGCATCAATACCATTTCAAATTAATTACTTGTTATTTTAAATTAACATTTTTAAATATAAAATATTAAAAATATGGCAATAATTGTTGCGTAGAGGCTTCTTGATGGATCGCTCCGAGCTACATGACCCGCACATCTTAACCTCCTTGCCTCCATATCATAAGATATTGGTTCACCAGTTTCCGTAAGCAAGTATTTGTTGGCCTTTCTCCTCAATGCGTTTGTGCTCTGATTCTAAATAGAAGGGAGTATATTAAAAGATATTCAAAGGATTAAATATTTTAATGAATTGAACTAATAAGGTTTTAGAACTAAACCGTTGATTTTTTTTCTGTTCGGCTCCTGTTCTGTGCCATCCAGGGGTGCCCATCCTTCCAAGATCGATGGCGCATGAACCATCTATCCCAACTCTACAAAAATTGCAATCCTCTCCTCTTCTTAAAAACAGTGCAAGCGAGAGTAGGCTTAGACAACTCGTAGATCATACACAATTACACTTGCTGTGGCCTGTCCCATGTTTTCCTACTAGTTCTCTATTTTGAAACTCTTCATTCCGAAAATTCGTAGACCCGTCGAAACGAGCCTCTCTCAGACATTTTGATGGCGCAACCTGCACCATGAAACCTCCTTCTGGGCACCCCTGGTACTTCCCACAGATCATGAATAAAAGAAAAAAAAATTGTTTTCTTATTTAAAATACAATGTAATATTCATTAAAGTTTATTTGTGATCCACAATATTATTTTTAATCACAAACAAATACATAGTTTACTCGGGTCCCGAGTAGCACAAATGTTGTTTTAGAGCAAGTGGTTCCTCCTGGGTATTAATAGTCAACAGTTTAAGCCACTGCGAGCAACATCTCTGTTTCAAGGCGTAGGCGAGCTCCAAGGCAAACACTCATCTACATATTCATGGCAAGACTCTGCCCATAGCGTATCATAACAGTGCCGGAAACTGTGAATCCATCTTGATCGTACCCTAACATCCGTGAATCGTGGAGGTGGAAAAGGTCCGAGTATGTAGGCAAAACTTAGAGCCGGATTAGTCCGTTTCGGACAAGATGGATTCACTAAGGTGTAAACACTGCAAGAACGCCTTTTAATCTTTCTATTAAAGCATTGATAATTTTCTTTTCTTTTACAAATATACGGCACTATTTCATGTCACTTGATCACACCCTCTAAGACAAAAATAAAAATACCTCCTCCCCAATTTGTCGAGGGCTTCCTCAACAAACATACATTCGAGACTCATGTAACTCTGATAATGTTTAAATCCTAACGTTTCCAGCCTCTGAAAAAATCAAATCCTAACCCTATCGACTTCATTAAGTTTTTCCAAAACATATTTAACTGTGTAGATTTTATATTAAAAACAAGCCAAAAAGTTGTTATTTGTAATAAATGTTGCAACTATTTATTAAAAGCTGACATTTCTGCCCATGTATGTGACCATCATAAGAGCTGGGATAAATCAGATAAATTCATAAATTTACAATTGCAGAAAGGGTATAATGGATGCGTTATGGCTACTAAATAACAATGATGATGCTCTAAAACGTTTATTTTTATTTCATCCATATTTATGTATTATGGTTGTTGGGTAGCTGTGCAGAGCGGCTTTTGCAATAGATACGTGGTTAGACTTGGATGTGCGACCTCCCGAATCGGGTGACCGTCCACCAGGGAAAGAGATTCCTCCCTCCCCCAGGATATTTGAGACACAAGATAACTAAAAGTTTGTCTGGGAAATATAGATAATCTCTAGAGCCAGTAGTGGATCCAGGATTTAATTTTGGAGAGCTTCAGCCCGAAAACTTTTTTTTTATATATAATGATAATTAATTTGTGAGAAACTAACTACCTATATGAAATGGTGTTTAAGTCATTCTGGAAATCCTATTAAAATTTAATTACATGAACAATAATACTTTTAGAGATAATTTTTTTCAGAAGACACTGCCAGATTGGCCCCAAAGGAATCGGCTATGGTGTTGTTGGTGGTCTCAGGGGTACCCATCCCACCCCCCACTCAGCAGAAGCCGCATGAACCTTCCCCCCCTCCCAAGAAATTTTATTGCTCTCCTCTACTTAAAAATTGTCTAATTGAAAGTAGAATGAGAAAAATTGTAGATCATACACAATTGTATTTGCTGTGATCCGTGTTCAATCTTATTTACGCTCTTCCACTTGTTTTGATTATTCCTGATTTGAAACGTTTAACTACAAAAATTTATAACCCTGTAGAAATGTCCCTCCCCCCAAAAAAATTTAAAAAATGGGTCAATATATGTCCCCCTTAAAAATGTTGATGTCGCAAATTGCGCCATAAAAAAAACAACTCTTCAGGGTAACCCCTGGTTGGCCTGTCGCTGCACCATGGAGACCACGGCCCGCAAAAAATTTAAATCAAAATTTACAATTAACTGGATCTGAAATTGATATCTAAACCGTAGGAAAAGAGAATTATTTAATAAACAAAGTTGTTAATGTTTTAAAAGGATTATTAGAGATTGAAAGGGGAAAAACATACCCTGCCAATTTGCCTCACTTTTATTTTTATTTTTTAAACCGAAACCATTTTTTATTTATTTAACAATGTAACGATAAAAAAACTATACTGATTTATGCATAGGTTGAATTTTTTAGTTTTTATTTATTATTATATTCACAACTGTACAAAAAAATATGTCTTGTAATACTATAATGACATGAAATACTTTTGAGAAACTCACTGAAAGCACTCTAATAATATGTCACTGGACCATCTTCTTTTCAGACGCCTCGGAGGGTTATCAGGAGGAATTGAAGAGGAAGCAAGGTTAGAAACGAGAGTGTTGGTATGGTTCTGAAGTTTATTATGGAAGAATAGGTATCTCGATTGGGACAAATCTGAAACATGATGGAACATTAAGGTCATTATGGATGATTTTATTTGTAACAAAGTAAGAAGCATTGATTATTTTACGGAATATTTTGGATTGTAAGGATTGCATACGAGAGGAATTTGATGGTTTGCTGAGGTTGAATTTAAAATAATTTTTTTAGCCTATCTAATTATAGAATAAGATGACCGAAAGTTTAATCTCCCTTCTCACCTCACTTAAAAAAAAATAAAATAAAATCGGTTAAGTTTCCTATGTTATGTGTTTATTGATATAGATCTCTATCTCAGTGATGCGGCTGAGAGAGAAGCACTGGGATCTTTTAGAGTCTTGCCTTTGCATGGGAAAGGGCCCGACTTGGAGCTTCCTCGGCTGACTGGAAATATTGTAAATAAGCATGAATGCTTTTATTTTATATTTTATTTATTTTTTTATTTGTGATGTATCATATTTATTTCATATATTTTACTAAGCTTTCTTTATCTTATTTTTGTTATAATTTCTACTATTTTTGTAATTGTATATATTGTATGAATGAGTTTCTTACATCTCAAATACTCAATGCCCTTGATTGAGGCAAAATGTTCTTTTTCTCAATAAAATAAGATTTATTAAAAAAAAAAAAAAAAAAAAATGAGATAGGAAATGTGATTAATAGTTTCACATTTTTTTAAATTTCTAATATTATTAATAAGAGATGCCTACTTACAGATTTATATTTAAACATTTTTTTTTCTTTTGCTTTTCATATTTTCTTCCAAGAGGAAGTTACACATGTTCGTTACATCGTGATTTCTATGAAACATTTTCTGGTGATACTGATTCGATAAATATTAGGCTTATGTCCGAGGGCTCTTGCCAATTTCCCTAGGAACTGCAAAAAAAAATTTATAGAATTTCAAACAAAATTTATGTAATTAATTCTTGTGTTCGATTTGCCTGAATTTTCAAGTTATTATTTACCTATCAATGACTGTTGCAAAAAGAACGGAATGGAACGCACTCGTAGATGCCCTATGCTGCAACAAGAATCAACGGTTATAATAATAATAATATACCAATCGATTTTTTTTTGCGCAAAATTTTTTTTTTTTATTTGTTTATTTAGACATACAATATTCTGTCACAGGGACAATAATTATATTGATAAATGAGCACATTCACACCGATTTGCGCAAAATAAGACAAAAAATTAGACTATGGTATTAAATGTGTTATAAAGTAGCTTACATAATAAAAAAAAAAAAATAGGCGCTTCTAGTAAAGTAGATGATGTAAATTGTTTCCATGAATAAGAAAGTTACATTCGTTTTAGAGTTTTTTCTTTAAAACTCATAAATACAAATTTGTATATATATATTAAAAAAATTCTAATTTTAGTGCTCCTCGAACTCTGAGGAGAAGATGAGGAGGCGTCTGAAAAGAAGATGGCCTCGTGATCTCCTCATTTAGAAACTTTATTAGAGTGCTACCAATGGATAGATTCTCTACAAGTCTTGTCATGTCATGTATTTCTCTGTATCACATTTGCTGAATGTATATTAATAGTACAGTTGTAAATTCCATATATAACAAAAAAAAAAAAAAAAAAAATTGTAGTGCTTGGTTTACTAGAAACATTGCATAATTTTATTGAGTATAATCTTTGTGTCAAGCCTCACAGTTGTTGAGATATTCACTAAAAACTGGAAAAAAAAAATCAGTTAATTGTGTTTTTCTCCCTCCCCACATAAAAACTCGATCCGGAAATTTACAGGAGTTTTTAAAAGTTATTGCGGGAAGGGTCAGGAACCATTTTTGAGAAATTTTATCTTTTTTTTTTAATTGTCGAGCTACTCCCTAAAGGTACTGTGTATTTAGGTAAAATTATATTCTAATTATTTTTTTCGATAACGCCCCATTCAAAGTTTAGGCCACTATGATCATTTAAATGTACTCATATTTATTAACCAGTAGCGTGAAAATCAGCTGGATGTCCATAAATATTCATAACCTTGTTATTTCAACATGTTGGAGACGGAGGTCACGCCAAACGGCCCAGTATTTTTGGCGGCCACCTTTTTTCCTTGATGTTGTGATCAAACTACCTTATGATTTAAACGGAAAGCAAATGGATGTTCATGCGTTTTTTATACCTCATTAAATTGATGTGTTTACGGATCTCTAGATTGAAAATGCCACAATTCCGATAATTTTCGTAGATAGACATGGTGTAGATGCTAATCATTTAATAAAAATGGACCTCTACCGAGGACAATTGGCTATTGACAGCCAGACTGCAAGTAAATTATCGGTGGTCTTTAGCTAATTTTGTTTTGTTTTTTCACTCCTTACAAATACATGTTCCAAGGTCCCCTGAATATGAATAACCAAGTCTCGAAAAAAAATGGCTGAATGTATGTGAACATCAGAGCTAAAAAACAATAAAAGGTACAGCACTGAAATTACACGTTTAAGTTAGCTTTAAGGCGATGGATATTGCATACACCTTTTCGCTAAATTCAATTTGCCAGGGGAGCCACTTTATAATCGATTATAAATATTTTTATAATTTACACAAAAATGGCTGAAAACCATTTCTATTAAACGCTTGTATCAATGTGAAATTTAATGAGCTTTATTAACATATAGGTATTAAGCTCATTGAAATAACCTGATAGGTCTTACATGCTGAATTTTCAACAATTGCAATAAATTACGTTTAATGTTTTTTTTTTTCTCATACCAGCTGTAACGACAAGAAACCTCTCAACGTTTCCGATTACTTCAGCACTTACTAGACAAACGCTCTAAACTTCCAATTAATTACAAAAGACTCATATACATGACTATAATAAGGCCTATTTGGACTCATGGACTCCACTAAACCATCGAATTCCTCTCCTATTCAATCCTTACAATCCAAAATTCTTCCAAAAATCCTTAATTCTCCATACTTTGTTACAAATAAAACCATCCATAATCACCTTAATGTTTCTTATGTTTTAGATGTGGCCCAATCCAGATATTTATCCTTCCATAATAAACTTCATAATCATCCCAAGGTTTCCAACCTTGATTCCTCTTCAATTCCTGACAACCCTCCGAGGCGTGTGAAAAGAAGATGGCCCCGTGATCTCCTAATGTAGAAATATCATTAGAGTGATGCCATTGGGTAGTTTCTCAACAAGTGTTTTCACGTCATTATATCCATATGTTCAAATTTACTAAATGTATTTCTTTTATAAAGTTGTAAATATCATTAAGAAATAATTTTTTTTAAATACAAATAATTAGATGATCATCATTGTCAATATAAATCATTAAATAAACAGGCAAAGGCAAAACAGTTCAGTCCCTTTTTCTCTTCTGTTTCTCAACATTTTTTTTTTCTTTTTTTGTTTAATAGCTATTGACGAGCTTAAGTGTTATCAATATATTTTTATTTGAACTGTGTATATAAATTAAAATGTAAATGTTAGTTTGTTCAAAATATCTAATCTCCAAAAGTTCAAACATTTCATTACCATTCCGTCTTTCGTTTCGGAATAGCGGGCTAAAAACTTGAGTAGCTACAGACAATAGAGCCAAAACGGCTGTAACGATTTTAATGAGACTTGGCCTTTCTTTGCTTAGACTTGTCTTTTCCTTGAAGCCCTTTTAATTTAGGTGTACAACAAACTTCCCCAAAAAGAAACTGAAAACATATTCAGCGATGGTTTCAGAAGTTTATGCGCGAATAACTCAAAAAGTACACATGTTTTGGTTCATTAAAACTTATGAATATTTGAAAGCTTCCTTAAGTTCCTACCAAATGCTAAAAAATCATCGAAATGGAAAAGAATCATTTCCGATAAGATATTTTTTTCAGTTTATGTTTTTTAAGAGAACTTTATTACGGCAAATAAATATTTGGAATATAACTACAGTATAAGTACAATGTTTAAATGAAACAATATATGCAAAGTAGATTCAAATATTTTTTTCAAGAAGAAACTAAATTGAGATTGGTATTTTGTACCTGGAAAACACCCTCAACGATATCCATAGCAATCGGAAAATAAAAAAAAAATCCTCATATTTTCACTGAATGAGCAAAGTGAGTTAAAATATTTTTTTTTTTTAAATTAACGATGCATTTACATTTTTATTTGCCAATAACTCAAAAAGTATACAAATATACACTGTACTGTTTTCTTTCGTAAGTATATATAAAATTGAATTTACGAATATATAAGAGTAGAAAAACAAATTTGGAAACGTACAAATTCATTCATGTTTCCCTCAAATGTTCAATAATAATAATGGTGGAATTTCAACCACTTGGCAAACTCTAGTATGAATGTTTTTATTGTTAATTTTTTTTTCTTTTTTTATCTATTTATTTCTTTTACTTATAATTTATTTAATTTTGCTACGAATTTCTGTGTATTAACTCTAAGTTACTTTTCCTTGGTTTTGTCTTTGTTATATAGATGTATATATTTTATTTATTTAATAATTTTTTTTTTATCGTATTGTATATATGGTATGAATGTGCCTCATTCAGCTTTAATAATCAGTGCTCTTAAGTGTGGCAAAATCTATTATTTCTCAATAAAAAGAAAAAAAAAAAGTATGTATAAATATGAACTATGAAAGAATTTTTTGATTAACTAAAGGAGAAAATGGGAAAAATATTTTCACAGGTTCGTAAACAAATTTCCGAAAATTAGAGTAGTAGTATAGACGCACGATATACCGTTAGTAAGAATACGATATTAGAAAAATGAATAGCTAACAGGTCGTAGAAAGTAATAGTAATATTACATTAAGTAATATTTTATTTAATGTATATACTTTTTGATTATTATTTAATTTTTATTTTGCTTCTGTTTATTTTATATTTTTTTGTACATATAGTGTGAATGTTGTCTCACCTTACTGTAACCATTGCCTATGTGATAGAATGTCATATTATTCAATAAATAAATAAAATATATAAAAAAAAATATGAAAACGTTACCTGATGGTAATTTAATAACATATGAAAGTTAGTGATATAACTTGGATGCGTTATTAAATCAGAAGCACGTAGTTATTTTAGAAAATTCAACTATTAATAAAAAAAGAAAATTTAAAGTGCTTCTAATATTCGTAGCGTGGTAACGCAGTTCGCCCAACTTCCAACAGGTAGCACCAGCGCCGCTTTACTCAACTCGAGCTGTGATCTTCACAGGCCGATCAACGGGGGGGGAGGGGGAGGATGGAGGGGGAAGATAGGCTTTCGGGCTGAAGCCCCCAAAAATGGTAAAATATAACCATGTCTTATGAAAAAGATTTCCTCTAAAAGTATTATTGTTCGTGTAATTACATTTAATAGCACTTAAAAAATCATTTAAACTTTATTTCATATAGGTAGTTAGTTTATTTCTTATTCTTCCTGTGTTATTATCGTTGTATATTTAAAAAATCGTTCAGACTGAAGCCACTCTCCAAAAAATTAAATCTTGGATCCGCTAGTGGCGATTTTTAGATGCTTCTTTCTGTCTTAACCGTTAATTAGACCGTATGCCCAACAACGAACAACTCAAAATAATGGCAATACATAAAAGCTTGTAAATATAATCGATTAAATGTAGATGATGTAAAGACGAATTCTCGGAAATTAAAAATGTTATGAACAGTGTTTATAGATAAAGAAAAAAATATATCATGTTTCTTCCTTAATTGTGATACTTCCTTTTATTTAGAGTATATCCAATTAATATTAGAGTATATAATTATCTGCGAATATAAGACAACTATTGTTCGAATTCCGAATGAGTCAACGTAAGAACCAGACTGGAGGAATAGAATTCTATTTAGCAATTTTTATCATGCTTCTGTCTTGTTATGAATGGATTCATTATCTCTGTTACTCATTAGAAGTCTTTGTAATGAAGGAAGTAAAGTAATAAAGGGAGTCTTTATTAAGAGGAAGTTAAATAATATAAATTGTTGGAAGCTTATTTGTTTCTGTATTGCTTTTTATTACTTACTGATGATACAATATGGAATGGAAAATAAAAAATTGATAGACTACGATTATAAGTTAAATGTTAAGATAAAAAAATTTACAAAAAAGTCGGTCTATTACTTTCACTTACATATATGAAATATATAGTAAGGAACAGTATTGCTGTAGCGAACGTTTTCGAATCAGAGTTTTCAACGGAAATACATGTTTTGAGGTTTCTTGAGTCCAAATAACCAAATCCCGCAAAATGGTGTGTGTGTGTTTGTGCGTGCGTGTGTCTTTGTATGCGACAGGTGAAGCTCAAAACCGAAAAGTCGTATGAAAATGAAATTTCATATTTATGTTTGTATATACCTTAGATGTTACAGCAACTTTTTTTGTCAAAATCGGTGAAATCATGGATGAAACACATCTTTACTATTTTCTCGAAAACGGCTGCAACGATTTTGATTAAATTCATCATATCTGAGTAAAATTAAGCAGTTTTTAATATTATGCAGGTTTTATTCTCATTGATGTTCTCTAACAGGACATAAATGGCTAATTTTCAATACTAACTTCCTCTAAAGTAACTTTAATTTTTTTATTTGAAACAGTTGACCATTTCACATTAATCTCTGATATGAAAAATAGTTAAAAATAAAATATGAAAGAATTTGATGTTCTCTAATTTTAAATGGCTAATTTTCAATACTAACTTTCTCTAAAGTAACTTTAATTTTTTTTATTTGAAACAATTGACCATTTCACATTAATCTCTGATATGAAAAATAGTTAAAAATAAAATATGAAAGAATTTGATGTTCTCTAACAGGGCTTAAATGGCTAATTTTCAATACTAACTTTCTCTAAAGTAACTTTAATTTTTTTTATTTGAAACAATTGACCATTTCACATTAATCTCTAATATGAAAAATAGTTAAATATAAAATATGAAAGAATTTGATGTTCTCTAACAGGGCTTAAATGGCTAATTTTCAATAATAACTTCCTCTAAAGTAACTTTATTTTTTTTATTTGAAACAATTGACCATTTCATATTAATCTGTAATATGAAAAATAGTTAAATATAAAATATGAAAGAATTTGATAATTAACTAAAGGAGAAATAAGAAGATCGTAACGGAGAATAGTTGTATAGTTGTATGCTATCAATGATAGCATACACATACTATAGCCTATCATACGTATCATATAATACTAATGCTAATATTATGTACATATAGTCCGTTAGACAACAAAGTGCAAACAACAAAGGTAGTAATAATTATTACTATCCCTGCAAACTTTGTTGTCCCTTACGGAGCAAGATATTGGATCAAGTTAGGAAAAAAAATCAGCCGAAATTTTTGTAAATTCCTTGTCAAGGCCTATTCCTATGTTAGAAACATCAAATAAACTAAAACGGAGCGAGCTAGTAGAATAAAAAATTATGGACAAATCCAAACTGAATGTTACTTAAACCTTAAAATAAGGTTAGCAGTCTTAGTGATTTTATCATCAAACTAGCGACTAACCTTTCTTCCAACAAGAGGAGGAGAACCTATCAGCCAGAAAGATAAATAACGAAGGCTGGATTGGGTCATCATTGCAGCAATTTTAAAAAATAGACCAGTAAATTAAATAATCCATCAAAACTTGCTCCCTTTAAAGAAAATCGAGATAAATAATCCTTTGACGATTTTATTATCCTTTGACAATTACTGGAGTAGACAATTGGGAATCATTATTATATTTGAAAATGGGAATCAAAAGTGTGAAAACATCTTTTCATACTTTTGAAAATTCCTAATAATTGTTCTAGTTGGAGGGACAAGCCTACCTCGGAGTTTTAATTTTCTTATTTTTAGGTTATTTTATTTTATTTATTGTATATGCTTTTTGATTATTATTTATTGTTATTTTGCTTCTATTTATTTTATATTTTGGTACATATAGTGTGAATTTTATCTTACCTCACTGTAACTAATGTCCAAGGAACAGATTGTTGTAATACTCAATAAATAAATATATTGTGAAAATAATTTCTCTAGAACAAGTCATCACCCAAAATGCACACTACAATAATACACGGGAGCAGAACGGCGTCCTATGATAGTTTTACAGGAATGCAATTTATACATAATCTAACTAGAAACTATGTATTCGCAAAGCATAATGCAGTGAAAGTATTGAAACAAGAAATAGTTCTTTAGGTGGATCTTATGGATAACAACTGCCCGTACTTGAAATATCATCAAAAACATTTACCTCTAAGCATGATGTAAATCGGTCTTCGTCTTGCAAGACCAAGACCAAGTCCGCCTAACTGTTGCACGACCAAGACCAAGACTGAGAAAAAAAAGTCGATTTTATTAATAAAAATTATGGCAAAATAGTTACTAATACATGACAATCTTAGTTACTATATATTAATAATTGGTTTAATCGATGTACTTTTGCATTTAACTCTTGCTTGGTCAGGTTTCTCCTATGTAAAATATTACAGTAATATCTCTATAGCAATGAGCTAATAAGTAACTGCAAGACTGATGTGAGACTCTTATGCAAGACCAAGACCATGACCAAGACTTTCTAAGGTTCTTGATTAAGAACCTTACAGATTGGCTTGTCATTGTAATGTTGATAAAGAAAGAAACATAGCTACATCATCGAGATCGATATACCTTAGGATTATAACCTAGACAAATTAATAGCAAAGAAAAACAAATAAAATACTTGGAATCAGCCAAACACCTAAGTCGATTGAAAAACTTAAAAATAAGGCTCTTTCACTTAACGGTACGATACCAGAGGACACTCTATAACAAGGGTTGGACTTCCCTATTAGAACATTTCAGAACAAGCATCGGGATCGAAACTGATGAAAGAAATCTCAACAAATCTTATCGTTTCATCTTTCCGTGGAACTATTTTTTTCAGCATTATTTTTATAATAGTTCGTTTGTTCTATAAAAATTAATCTGGTACTCTTGATTCCACCTTGAAAAGCCGACACGATGTCATCAAACACGAAAATATTGTCATGAAACAGTTTGCCTTTTCCGATTACTTTGACATTAACTTGACAAAAAGATCATATCCAGGTCAAATAATTACAAATATTCCATCTGCAAGAGATAGGTTTCGAAACAAATATACATTATTAATGAACGCATGTCTACAAAAAACTATTATTTCGCATTCTTTATTTATAATTAAGTTCCAATGATTTAGTTATTTAATAAGAATATAAATTAGAAATTACAAAGCCACATTTACGCATTCCAAAAACGATAGGTCACACGAAAACGTAAGTGAGGTGTTTGCCTAAGCATTATAGTTTGTGTCAGATCTATCGTCTGACAGCTTACCATGAAAACTCAAAGAAAGATTGGATTTGCACTATAGACGCTGTTTTGGAAGGATTTTAATCATTAACCATCTGCGTTGACGAATTTAACGCCTCATTTTCGTTTGTTTATTTTAAAAATTACGTCAGGTTATGGCAAATGTGATTTTCAACATTCAACTGCGTTTGTTTGTCTATAAACAAGAAAACATGTCAAACCTCTGTTTTGGGGGTTTTTTGTTTACTTCTGTTTGTCTTTTTTTTTTTTTTTTTTTGAATAACTGCAAATCCGACTTTAAACGTTTACTACTTAATTTTATTTTCAAAGTACTTCCAATAATGATCAGTCATAGAATAAAATCCATTGAGGAAGTTTTTTCACAAGTCATTTTCTGTGTAGTTTTGTCATTTAAATCTAATTATATAATTATTATATATTACATATAATTATTATATATCTGACTATAAATCTGATTATGTGTATTTAAAATTTATTCAGATAATAATTACTGTAAATCATAATTGTAGCATCTTAGTAAATGAGTCATAACTATACCAGATTATGGCATCTTAAAACAATAACTTGTCAATATAATTTGTAATTAATTTTGAAAAAATCGGTGTTGAGTGGTAAATATAAACAAATCACATTACTTTTTTTTTAATGTAGGAGAACTTTATCTGATATGGAAACAGTTATTGTATCTGTATGTATCTGTTACAGTAGTTCTGTAATTCTTAAATTTTATACTCATTGTCAGTATAATACATGTATTTTATACACCTATGAATGAGAAAATATTATATAAGAATCCTTTATCTCCAAGAGCCATTAAGTTTTTTTTTTTAATTACATTACATGAAAAGTAGGGCTGATTATTTTTTATAAAATTTAATTATATTTTATTTAATATTTTTCAAAATAAATATTATTATTTGATAATAACTATTATTTTAATACTCTATAAATAGCCAGTTTTCATTTTTTTTTATTCCTGTTTATTACAGTAATAAAAAAAATGCTTATAAATAGAAAATGTATGGTACAGAAAAATATTTCATCCTCTTAATAAAAAGATTTTTATTTTTAATTTTATTTTAATATAAATACAATTTTAAACATCAAATTAATTTGAATTGTAAATGTCTTAATACTATAAAAACAAATTTTAGTAAATATATTCATGAACTTCTCATTAGAAATATTTCTTAAAATGATAGTATATGAAATACTACAGCAAGCACTATTTTCATGTTTAAAGAAAAAGAAAAAAATCCTTATACGATACCTAGATGTAAATATTGAAAAATAAAAAAAAATACAATTTTGAATCAGAAACATTTAATAAAATTTTGTTAAAATTGCTCTAAACTCTTATGAATATTTCTGTTTGATAAGCCAAACAGTTTGTGTTAATTTACTGATTTCAAGCAATATTAAGGTAATTTGTATTAATTTTTAAAAGTAGAAAATGAAACGAATAATACAAATTTATGCGAATGAAGTTAGTTTTAGATTTATTATTTTCCAATAAATGTCTAAAAATGTTTCAGGAGCTACATGTAGTTCAGGCATTTGTCAAGAGATGGCAGCTCTTACACCTCTCTGACTTGAGTGGCCCAAGCTATCAAAGGCGCATGGGAATTATCATCTAAGTCGTTGTATTATTATTTTTATTAATAATTATATATCTTATTATATAATAATAATATTGAATTTATTAATGCTTTAATTTTTTCTAAATAATTATATTGAAAACATTCTTTTTTTTATTTCCCCTGATTTCTGTTTTTCTTTTCGTTTCAATAATGTTTGTTTTTTCAAAATAGGTTTATTTTTTTTATTTGTTTTAATATATTTTCACTGAAGCTATTTTATATCTTCTTTAATTTTGATTAATGTAGTTTTTGGCCAGTATGGTTTTTTTTTTTTTGTTCATAATTGTTATTCTTAAGGGACCTCGTCCCAGAATAAATTTTATTTTATATTTGATTATATTTATACGGGTAAGTGGATTTTAATATTACTGTTTTAATTCATAATTACAACTGTTGACTCTCCCGAATGTATGAATTTCATAACACAATAAGGTATTCAAATTGTTGTTGTATTACAAAAATTTAAAATATATAGAATTTAAACTATCAAATTTCATTTATTACAAAGTTCTTTTTTATGATACAAATGAATATATGAACAATTAATATTAGATATTTATATTTGATATTGGAGTATTAAGGTCGTCCAAGTAATTTGGAATTCATAAAATTTTGATAATTACCTAACATTTTTTTTTCAATTATATGTTAGTATTTATGTATTGACGAAAAATATTCTATGAAATTTTTCTCGAATTAAATTCCGAAATTCTTCATAAGATTCTCAATATTCCTCATTACTCTAGAAATAAAATTTAAATTCATCACCCTCGCATATGAAGGAAGAACTTAGTGCAAGAACATTTTATGAAAAATATATATTTTTCTACATTGCACTCTGTCTGGTT
The DNA here is from genome assembly GCA_928085145.1 of Nezara viridula. Classification (NCBI taxonomy): domain Eukaryota; kingdom Metazoa; phylum Arthropoda; class Insecta; order Hemiptera; family Pentatomidae; genus Nezara; species Nezara viridula. The sequence continues at coordinate 38,182,541 of OV725078.1, forward strand.
TTTAAAACATTAAACTATATTGATTTTCAGTTAAAAATTCAGTTTTCCATTCTCAACTAGCAATAAAATTATTATATTCAAATTTTCTTATTTATTTTTTAAAATTATTATACCATCTTCTGCTTATCAAATATGCCAACGTTGTTTATAATCTCATATTTACTCAAAACTATTTTATGAACTTTATTCTCCGGAATTGTATGCATTTAACTTCCTAAGATTGTTAGGAAGTACTGTTTCTAAGTCAAACGGTTATGTAAAGAGGTGATTTGACTAAGATCATGCTCAACCGCTAGGTCTTTACGCATAATTAATTCTATCAAACTATCTGTTTGTGGAAGATTCATGTCCCATCTTAACCTCCACGCCTTCATATCATGAAATATAGACTGACCAGTTTTCATAAGCAATTCTTTATTGTTAAGTTTATTGTCTATTATGTTAGTACTCTGATGGCTACGGTTGGCATGTATAGTACTTTCCTCTCAAATTATTCAACTCTTTTTCTTTGAGGGCTGGTTTTGAGTTCAGGTCTCGAAGCCGTGTATTAGCACTGCCTCCACAAGATAGTATTCTGCATACTGAATTTAAAATTTCAAAAAATGTTTCGGGATTTCAGTATCGTTGATAGGTTGTTTGCGCTTGTTGGTCTATCGCAGACAGTTGGTCATTTGTTGAAGAAATTTTGGAACCAAGTTATTGGAATGATATATATTTCATTTATATTTACCATTAGTAGTTTAAATTGAAATTCAAATATAAGATCTGTTAAACTATTTTTTTCTCTGTATTTTGTTAAATTTATTACCACGGAATATTTCCATTAAATTTAACTCAAACATTTGAGTCTGTGTACCATAGATATGTATTGATTTTATTTACATAGAGTAATAATATAAAACGATATCTAGAATTATAAAAGACAAAATTGTTTTATATACAAAAAAATAAAAATAAAGTAAAAACTGGGTAGAATAGATAATATAGACAATAACATATATTAGGTAACGTTGAAGATTGCACAGTTCAATTTTCCATCTTGATAGATTTTTGCCTCAATGTGAGTTCCCTTTACCCCAGTCCCTTTTACCTCATCTTATTAGGTTTGGTAAACTCAATACAATTGATGAATTCTGTCGTATTCGGCCTGTATTTATTTTATAGATTAAATTATACATAGATTAATTCGGATCTTTGTTTGTCAATGGCGGAGCATTCGTAAATTATATAAAGAAATGCTTGTCTTTGTCCGTCTCGTTTAATTTCAAATCGGTTTAAGTTATATTTTTATGGAATGTATCTTGTGAATAAGTGGTTTTTAATTAAGCATACTATAGACGTAAGGATACTGCACTTATTTTAATATTTTACATTCTCAGCTAGGAGGTTAAAACATTCTAAGCCCTAATGTAAAATTTTTGCTTTTTTTAGATTTCTAGTTTATTCATAAATATTACAATCTGTCTCACTGGACACTGGACACTTATAATAGAGTTCACATCATAAATACAAAATCAAAAAATTAATAAGGTAATTACAAAATAATACAGAACGAAATAAGAACAAAATAAAATATCATAATGAGGGAAGAAAATAATAATAATAGTAATAATAAAATTAAAATAAATAAATAAAATGGAGTTAAAATGTTTAATGAAAATGAACTCTTAAAAAAATGAAAATAAACATCTTAGATGCCTATAATGTAAAGGTAATGATTTTTTTTTTAAATCTATGAATTAGGGCAAAATCAAGAAAAACCAGAGCTAATCTTATAAAAAATAGTTTTTTCCATTTAATCATAATTTGTTTATAGGGAAGGATCCAATACAAATAGGGCCTGTTTCTATTTGATAATCATTATGCTTTACACTTATTTGTTTTCATACAATAATATAAGCATTAATATTTCATTAATATGTTACAATACAATAATAGGGCAAACGTCAGTCAACTAAAATAATTATATGTAATTAATAAAATCAACAGCAATATTTATAATTATCATTAAGGAAAAAACAGAATAAAAATATTTTTAAAATTAAATTAAAATATAAATAAAACAACAAAACACCTATATATATATATATATTCTTTTTTTAAATTTTTTTTTGTTCGGTTGGCGCTACATTGAATAGTTATGAGGAAAATAATAATCACAATTACTTATAGTATTTAAAATAAATATCTTTTCATTGCTGAGGTATTTTTACACTAAAATTAACATTAATTTAAAACATAAATTTACTTGAAGAGATTAAATCAAATCAAAAAATTATTTTATTGACATATATATACAACACATACATAACTCATAATAATGGTTGCATGCTTATGACAATATTACCTCACACATGTTACAATAAAATGGTGTGATTGCGCTTTCTTTTATGCTGAAATATATTTTGTACAGTAGGAAAAATCCTACATAAGTTATAAAAAGGAATAAATATCATTAAAACTATATATTGACATTAAAATGTATAAATAAGATAAAACTAAGAACACAGTCGCATGTTTTATATATTATAAATTATTATTCAATAATTGGTGTGGGAAGTACATAAACTGCTTGTTTATCAATATTTTTAATGTTATGAAGTTATGTTTTGTCATGTTAGAATTGTGTTTTGGCCGTTTGTGTTTATCGTTTCAGTGATTTCTTGTCATAGTTTCCTATTGTTCGGATCTTGGAATTATCAGATGTTGTTGTAAGCTCAAAGAATCTCTGTGTAGTTTTTTATAGTTAGACTTACAAGTATAAATCCATACTGTGGAAGAATATGTAATTATAGGGTGGATAACTGCTTTATATAGAATTAATTTATTTTTTGAGGATAATTAGGAGTAACTTGAAGAAAGAACTTATATGTATACACGTTTAAGTTAAAAAACTGAAACCTAGTTTAATCTTGTGAAATCTAAATGAATTATCTTTTACAATAAAACTACAAGACAACATTAAATGCATGTTATAATTACTATGATGATTACCATACGTGACAGAGTTCAATATAGACTTGATTTAAGTCCCTTTACTTGATCTGAAACTTTGCATTAATCATTATTTAACCATTTGTCTTTAAGGAAAACCACCATATAAATGTGATGGGCAACATAAAAATGAATAATATGAAAATATTTAAAAATAAAAATTGAAAATTTATTCAATAAAGTAAAAAACAAAGCTGTATACCGTCAAATTGAAAATTAATATATATATATATATATATATATATATATATATATATATATATATATATATATATATATATATATATATATATATATATATATAGTCTGAAACTAGATGTAGATGACGAAAAATAAATGTAATAAAAATTTCTTTTTTTTTCTATTTTATTTTTATATTGAAACTCATAAATCGATCGATTTATGGAGGGAATAATTGTCAATAAAAAATTTAAACAAACTTATTTCTAGGAATCTTGATATCAAGGCCTAGTATATATGTTTAATTAAAGCAAGTCGTGCTAATAAAATACAATCACAAGAAATACAACAAGGTTTTGATTAAGCGAATATATACATAGAGAAAAACAACCAATTATTTCCATGGGTGTATGATAAGGAACTGAAATATTAATAAATCAATACGATAAGTAACACATGCTTAAATAGTTGGATAATGACAATAAAACATGATTGTCAGTACACATAATATTAACATTATCTGCTTATATTGGAAAATTATTGTTACAAAACTATGGGGCTTCAAGATTTAATTAGATTGCAAGCCATCGAGTCTTATATATTAAAATTTATCAATATTAAAGTAACCCCAAGTATATTAACGAAGGTAATAATAATGTATGTATAAAAAAAAAGACAAATTCACATAGATAAATGTCCAAATTTCAAAATTAAATACATTTTTATTTTGTAAACATTATTGAATATCTGAAAGGAATTAACAGAAATTATTTTATAATGATGTAGAGATGGTTAACGGTGATGTAATATGGGAAGGATTAGTTCGGGGGGTGCGGTCAAATATATACTAAATTATTAAAGTAGTGTATTAATGGTTACGCCGACGTTTCGACCCACTTTGTAGGTCTTCATCAGGGCTACAAAAGATAACAAATATATAAGTTACATGGTGAAAATAAAATAAATGAATTATTAGTAGATATTAAATAGGAAACAGTTGTCTGATGAAGAAATAATAAGATGATATCAGAGATATAGTGGGTGACAGTGTGGTTAAAATATCAAGTATTACATATATAGAAAATACAAAAATAGAAAATAAGAGTGAATACAAATTGAAAAAATAGGTGAATATAGCATGTAAGTTAAAAGTAAACATATTGTGATAAAAGATAAGACATGAGTGAATAACAAATTGGTAAAGGTTACTAATTGTGGGTTGATGGTTGACTGTAGTGAATAATTGAAGAGAAAGATGGTTGAGGTGATCAGTTAAAATAAAAATAAATAATTATATTTATGGTTATATTTCCGACGTTTCGGCCCGATGTTCAGGCCTTCATCAGGGCTAAGAAAAGAACCAGATGAAAATGGTGAAGGTTACTTTTGATAATTGTTGGTTAACAGAAATGGATAAAGAAAATCAGAGTTGACGAATAAATAAATTGAATAATGAATAAGCAATGATCTAATAAATGTAAAATAAGAACAACATAATAATAAGATATCAGTGTATAGCATGCTAGTGGAGGTTACACTTGATAAGTGTAGGTAAACAGATAACGAGACTAAAGGTTAACAAAAAAAGAACTAATAATATTACATGAGTTGTAATATCGTTAGGATAATCATATTAAAAGACTTAGCGACCTCGAAGGTTCGATGCCGACACCACCAATCGCTTATTACACACTTCCCTCTACCGTTCGCCGTCCAAACCTAGTCTCTTCAGATCGGCTTTAACGCAATCTTCCCACCTTCGCTTCGGTCTACCCCTCGGACGTTTGTCATTCAGTACAGCAAATATTAACCTTTTAGGAATTCTCTCGTTACTAAGAACAACCGTTTCACAAGCTCATTTTATTCGCCGGGATGAAATCACCTCAATTATATTACCCGGATACAATTCGCGCAATTCGGCGTTGTGTAACCTTCTAAACTCATCCTTCTTCGGTCCGAATATTTTACGCAATACGATCCCTTAATGTAAGCGGCCACGTTATGCATCCATAAAGAACTGTAGGTAAGATGGTAGTTTTATAGATTCTGATTTTTAAGTTCCGGGAAAAGAGGCGCGAGCTAAGTAGCTTTGTCACAGAAAAATAACAAGCATTTCCCGCCATCAGTCCAACCTTAATCCCTTCTTCAATATCGTTAGGATAGATTTATTAAATATATATAACTCTATAAAACATTTATTTTTTATTTATTGAGTATTACATCAATCTGTCACTTGGACATTAGTTATAGTGAGGTTGGATAACAATCACACTATATGTACAGATAGTAAATAAAACCAAAATAATAATCAAAAAGTATATACAATAAATAAAATAAAATAACTTAAAAATGCATACCTATATACACTATTTACAATCAGGCAAGGGAACTCCGAGGCAGGCTTCTCCCTCCAACTATAGAGGGAAAAGCTGGACTCCAGGAGAACCCTGCGCTACTCTTTCAACCGAAAAAATTAGAAGAGAAATTTAGAATGTAAACAAGGTTATGATGATGAAGAAAGGTACAGTATATATAAATGACAATTGACATTCAGTTTTTTTGAAGCGGTAATGGAATAGTATTGGTATGTTGAGTATAATATGGTATATAGTTGAAGGATAGGTGTGTTAAGAAAGATTTTATTTATTTATTTTACCCAGCACATAAACAACTCTTCGCACAAGTCAGTTTTTCATTTTCTAAGAGCATTACTTCAAATTAATGCAGGACCTATTAGCACTAGAGCGGTAATTTTCCTCCTAATGATTCCATAAAAATGCGTTAATTAGAAAATTCAATTTCCCCTCAAGGAATATGTTAATTTTTTACGTGATACTTGTCATTAAATGCTATCCAGGGAACAGTTTATGCTGACAACACCGTAATATTTCACGGCTACGCTTATATATATTTTTTCATGATTCAAGGAAATTACGGCCGTTACGGAAAAAATCGAAACGAAATTAATCCTCCCCACGGCGTATATTAGACTGAGAAATTACCGTAAATTCAAGGATTCTTCGAAATATGCATAACATCTGCTAAGAGCTCGGACAAGTGGTGAATGTTACAATTCGTGACCTCTTCGACAACTGAAAAAAAAAATCCGAAACAACAACAAGAAAGGTCTTTACATGCAAGGAAAACTTTTTTAAACGGCTTTCTACAATAAATAAGTAGGAAGATCCAGAGAACTCTACACCTCGCGTGCGCTACCTTTAATAAGTCAGACCTCCGACGAAAGCTGTCATCCCTATCGCCTGGAAAAATCCAAAATATGGCCACAATAAACAAGAAGGCAATGTAAAGCATGTTCACGATTTGAATATATAACTTTTTTTTAAGTAACGAAAGTTCTTAAAAATTATAAACATAACTAACATTAGCCGAACAAAACCACCACACATGGACGTTTTTTCACCACACATCAAACTTTACAATAAGGCTTCATATTATCGTAACCTAAAAATTTTTATCTACGAAAATCCTCAGAAATGAGGCGTTTTCTCATTAAATTACTTAATTTAACGAGGTACTAATAACTAATAAATACTTGAAACGTAAGATAATTTCTTCACAAAATCAATAAAAAAAGGTTGCCAAGTAAAAAAATATATTGAACAGTTTGGGCTAAATAAGTTGTAATTTTGATATGTTGGAGGATGGAGGTCATGGCAAACGGTCTGTTATTTTTGTAGGCCACTTTTTTTCTCGATTTCCTCATCAAATTATCTTAAGATTCAAGTGGAAAGCGAATGGGTGCTCGTGAGTTTTTAGTACCTAATTAAGTATACAAAGTTTTCCGATCTCAAGGTTGAAAACGCCCAAATTCCAAGAATTTTCGTAAATAAAAATGTTGTCGGTCAGGATAAAATGAAGCCACTCACAAAGTATTAGGCCGATGTTAATAATTTGATGAAAAAGGGGTCTGTACCTTTGTCCTGTATTGTTAATTAAAAAAAAACAACATTAAATAATTGAAATTCGCCAATTTCTTATACAAACTGAATAATTATAACTAGTAAAGCCCGGCGAAAAATTCGCACAGCATATTGTTATCAAAATTCGAAATAATAAGAAAATAAAATTATGCAAGAGGTATCAAAAGATAAAGAAGTAAATGTTAACTTTATCGATAATATATAATCGAAAACGAAAAACCAAAAATTAATTTAAATTTTCATTATTTCTTTGGAACCAACATGTTCACCCAAATTTCAGTATGCTGTATCATTGCTAAAAATAGTTCCGATTTCGATGATTTTTTTTCATTTTGTAGGGAATTTAGTAATCTTTTTATATAAGCATGGGCATAACCCCATAGGGGAATAGTGAGTATTTTTTAGTTACTCGCAAATAACGTTTGTTTTCTTTCATAACTTGTTTGCCGAATTTCGAGGTGGTTGGACTTTTTTGCCCACGCTAAAGGAGGTGGAAACCTTCGAAATAGATGGCTCAATCTTGAATTTGGTGAAAATATTAAACGATGATATGACTTACCGATCCAAACACCATCGATAAATGATATAGACTCCTCCTCTCTCGATCATAGAGACCTCAAGTCACGAAAAGAGACATGTATTCAGTGACCAGTACCTCAATTAATGTAAGGCTTTTTGGGATGCAGAACCCTATGCGGTGCGTTATCTCGAAAATAGTACGTTTTGGCTTAAAAACGCAGGATCCGATAGTTCGGAGAACCTATCCGGGTCTTGCTGTTACGCATCAAAAATCTTCAAGATCCAATTGTTCCCGTATCGATCTACAGGACCTTCCACCGTTCAGTATTGAAGCTAGCATAATGTTTGTATCGACTTAATTTATTTTAGAAAGAAAAACAAAAGTGGAGAATACGATTCGCTAACCCCTCGTGAAATTCTGAATCCAAACGGTACCCCATTCATGGTATTTGAGCATGACAGGAGTTATATTTGGTATCATAAACCGATTGAGCCTTACTGTAATTGATATCTGCTGGGATAATAGGGTGTATATAAAAAAAATGACCGTTTTATCAAATTCAAGATTTCAAAGGGCTGTAAGTATTTTATTCCCATTTAATACTTAATAATCCCTTTAGAGCATTCTCTAAGCTTGTTTAATCCCATTAAACTTCTTATAAAAAAAAAACCTCAGTTTAGTTATTTGTTTCAAAGAAGAAAACTGACAGTTTCCTACGAAATTCTCGTAATTTCAAGGCATTAGTGGAAATAAAAATTCACAGCCACTGAAGCTACTCGTAAAATTATTAAATATTAAGGGGAAGGTGCCCTTGACAAGCAAACTGGGCTGCGTTGGTTTGGAAAATTTAGTAGTGGAGATACGTCGTTGGAAAGGAAGAAGGGCTCCGGGTGACCATTAATGGATATTGACGAGGTTCTGCAGGAAGCTGTTGAGCCAAATCCGTCCACGAGTACTTGCGAACTTGCCAGAGAGTGTGGTGTGTCGAAAGATACTGTTAGTCACCATCTACTCTTCATGGGGAAGGTGAACAAGAGCAGTAGAGTGGTCCCTGACGAACGTACTCCTCAGCAATCAGCTAAGAGGTTAGAAATTTGTGAAAATTTACTGAAAAACCCTTTTCTGAAAAACTACTGCCTTATCTACCATATAGTCCAGACCTCGTTCCGCTGGATTACTACTTATTTAGACCCATGGTCCATTTTCTTCAAGGAAAAAAAATTGATAATTTTGCGGAAGTTGAAATTGCTGTTCAAGAGTTCTTTGACAGCCATCTCGAAGAACGGTATGAGCGTGGGATCGAGCAATTGACTAGCATATGGCTAATGACGGTAGATAACAATGGACTATACTTTGAGAATTAATTATATTTTATATTAAAGAAATTTTAATACAAATATTAGGTTTAAAAACGGTATTTTTTTTTTTATACACCCTATTATTAATGTGTTGAAGACAAATGTTTTTATTTTAGGTCCAGCGGTTGGGAAACAGGAATTAATGATGTTATTATAGTCTGTTGTATCGGTAACATCGATAACTAGCTTGGATATGGAAGTAATCAGAAACAATGAGCAGTTTCTCGTCGCTTCAGACAATCGTATATCCAGATGAAGTGTTTCATAAATGAGTTTAACAAGGATGAGCAGAATATTATTAAAGGATACTATTGTAAAGTTTTTGAGTCAGCTCAAATCATTATGAAATAAAAAACATCCGAGTCAAAAGGCAAATAGTTATCAAAATTATGACATTTAAAAAAATATGTAACGTTTGTCTCAATAAGAAACTAGTTATACTAGTCTTATCAGAATATTCCGTAGAGACAAAAAAAAACAAAAAAAAAAAAAAAAAAAAAAAAAAAAACATTATGATATTTTATTTTTTGGAATTGTATGTACTAGTGTGTAATATACTATGGAATAGAAAAAGTTAACAATTTATTGATGTTCTTAAAATTTCCACTACACTAAAATAATTCTTTGTCAAAACAATAAATTTGAAATCATATACGTAGAGACGTTATACAAATCTTGTTATAGTTGAAATCTTAACCATTATATACTACTAAATAAATAATATATTAACCATACGTAAATGATAAATGATGTGATTATTTCATTCATATATATGTACTAAAGAGAAATAAATATAAGCAATATTAAAAAAAAAAATTATAAATAAGTATAATAATTATTTATAAAATTATCATTATTTCACTAAAATAAAGTGTTATTAGAATATTAAATAAGACATTGATATTAAGTATAATATATTTCATTAACGGTCCACAATAGGTCTGCTACAACAGGAGATTTCAGCAACCTGTAAGGCGCATTTGATATATAGTGATTATGCAATGAAAAACTATACTGAGTATGCGGTTGACGCTTTGCTAATTGTCAAATGCGTGTTGGAACAGATCTCACGTCTCTATTGTTGTTATTTTATTATAATGGTTTTGGTAATTCCAGAAATGTTTATATACTCATGCTTACTGTATAGCCTACTTTCTTATCATATATGATTCAGTGTTCAACGTTTAAGGTTGAAGGTCAAAATTTTCAAGTGAAAATTGTGTTGCTATTTCACTGTAATTAGTTATAATTTATTAATCGTTATATATGAAAATTTTGGGAATTGCCCTCTTAGGAGGAAGATGCAGTTAAGTATTTAAACAAAATTGGAACAATTCCACTAACCGAAAAATGTAAAAATCGCATTAATGTAATGTTCTGTTTTTTTTCTATTAAAAGAATTTTAGTAATTAAAATTGATTTTAAAACTGTTCCATATGCCGCTGATTTAGCCTGAGCCAGATACCTATCCTTTCATGATAAACTCCAGTCCCATCCGAATCCACTTGTTTCCAGCCTTGCGTCTTCATCGATTCCTGATAATCTCCCTAGGCGTCTGAAAATAAGATGGCCTCGTGATCTTCTTACCTAGAATTAAATAGGGAGTGCTACCACCGGGTAGTATCTCTCTTCAACTGTTCTATCTTCTCTCATCTCTTCAAATAAATAAATAGAATTTAAAACGCCATACAAATTAACAAGATAAGGCGTTATATGCGTCAGATCGTAAGGATAAAAGTGCCAGTCGTCTCAGTAAACGCAAATTTCAGTAAGTACCGATGATTATTTTAATTATTTTTAAAATTGTATTATTTTTTAAATAAATAAATCTGTTCATTTTATTTTATGTAGTGTTGCCCAAAATCGGTCTTAGTCTTGTACTTTGCCAGACCAACACCGAAGTCGCCTAACTATTGCAAGACTAAGACTAGAACTAGTAAAAAAAAATCAATTTTTAAAATACAAATGAAGGCAAAATAGTTACTAATACTTGACAATCTTAATAAATATATGTTAATAATTGGTATAACCCATATAATTTTGCATTTAACTCCTGTAATTTTTTATTCGGGCTGTTAGATTTCTCCTGTATAAAAAATTACACTATATAGTAATAAGATAATAAGTAACTGCAAGACTCTTGCGCAAGACCAAGACCATGACCAAGACAAGTGTTGCCAAAATCAGAGACCGAGACGAGTCTTGGTCTTGCAAAATCAGTCTTGGTCGTGGTCTTGATTTTGCGCAAGAATCTCGCAACAGTCTTGCAGTTACTTATTAACTTATTACTATAGAGATATTATTGTAATTTTTTAGATAAAAGAAATCTAACTAAACCCGAATGAAAAATTAGAGGATTTAAATGCAAAAGTATATTGGTTATACCAATTATTTACATATAGTTAGTGAGATTGTCAAGTATTAATGACTATTTTGTCTTCAAATCGATTTTTTTTACCAGTTCTGGTCTTGGTTTTACAGCAGTTAGGCGGTCTTGCAGTTTGCAAGACCACGACCAATTTTGGGCAAAACTAATCAAGACCATGACCAAGACTAAGTTTGCAAGACCAAGTCTCGCATTTGGGCAACACTAATTTTATGATTTATTGGAAAATTGGATGATAACGTAGAAGATTGAATGTAAAAAGGAATTATTGATTTTAATTTTTATTAATTTATTTATTTTTAGTCATCTGTAGTAAAGATAAACGGCTCAATTCATTATTATTAAATATCTAATCGAGTAGATCCGCTACTAAACTGAAAAAAAAGGGCTTTTTTATTTCTTCCAAGCCGGATCTTGTACTAAGAGTATTATATTACTTACAAGAAATAACGTTTTGGGGGGTGGTACATAAGGGGGTGGAAGCCATCGTTTAATATTAGTTGAGTTGTAGGGGTGGTTTCCGGTTGGCTTGCTCTCAGGGGCGCCTGTTGGTGACAAATTCACTGGCACATTGATCAAGGCCCCCCTTGGGCCTGACCACCATCCCCTTCTCCTCTGGCCCTTGTCTTTATTCCGTTCAGCCGCTTACTGTCATTCGGCTACAATCCCCATTCTTAGCATAAGTAAACTGTAACAAGTAGTGATAAATGAAATTGAATAGTTGTCTGATTGATTTTATGATGAGCTCTACCATTAACGGATCCAAGATTTAATTTTTTTTTTTGGTTGGGGGGAAGGGTTGCTTCAGCTTTTTTTGGTTTATTATTTTCAAGAAATGTGGTGCCAATCTCCAAATTCAAAACGCCCACAATTCCGAGAATTTTCTTAAATAAAAAAGTTTTAGGATGAGATGAAGCTATTCAGGTTTGAAGCAGATGTTAATAATTTTATATGAAGTGGTCTGTTCCATAGACTATTTTTTTATAATAATTTTTTTGTAGTTTCCATTTTTTTTTTTTTAACCATTCTAGAAGTATTAGTTATTTATAAAATTTATACTAATATAATTTTTTATTTTTATTATAGGTCAGTGGTTCCATTTCAATGATAGTATGGTTCGACAGACAAAAAAATTCAACATTTTTTGATCGATCAAAACAAAATGATCGAACAAAAAATTCAAAAATTAACCCTCCCTCAAAATTTGAGGTTTTACGTTTCAGGATACGTATAATTCGAAAAAACGAATAAAATTGTTTTTTGAATATTTAATAGTTGACCGTTGCATTATAAAGGAAGGCACAGGCGGATTTACGGGGGGGGGGCTTTCGGCTGACCCCCCCCCCCCTCTCCCCCCAAATTGTAAAATATAACCATGTTTTGTGGTAAAAAAATATTAAAAACTTATATGTTAAAGTATTATTGCTCGTTTAATTACATTTAATATGACTTCAAGAATCATTTAAACACCATTCCATGTAGGTAGTTAGAATCTTTCTGCTTTCCCAAAGAAATTATCATTATATATATGAAAAAAAAAAGCTTCCGGGCTGAAGCCCTCCCAAAATTAATTCCTGGATCCGCTAGTGAAGGAAGGAGATGGTCCGGGGTGGCGGTCATAAATAGGCTGAATAGTGGCAAAACTATTTTATTAAAAGCCAACGTTTCGACCCGACTTTGCAGGTCTTCTTTTTTTCCCTCTCTATACTTCTAAGTTAGTTCTGAAATGTATGGTCTCTATATTTATATTTTACTTCTATGTACATTTTACTTCTTCCATTTTTGTTTTGTTTTTCACATTGTACTCTTATCTATAATCTCTTAATTCTACTTTATATGTATATGTATATATTTATAATTTAATATTTCATAGATATAGTATGTTTTTCCTTGTATCCATCCATATCTTCAAATTGTAGATACTGCAATTTGCTAGGTTTTTCCCCATTACCCAAACCATTCAGCAAATCCCCCAATACCTGCTGCCCTTATCCTGATTTTCCAGTTCTAAGTGAAACTCCTAGTTGAATACACCTGAATAAACTTTATTGATTACATAATAGTTGACCGTTGTATTATTAAGGAAAGAGAAGGTCCGGGTGCCGGTCATACATAGACTAAATAGTGGCAAAACTATTTTATTAAAAGCCTACGTTTCGACCCGACTTTGAACACACCTATAAGTCTCTACTTTTATTCTTCTAATTTTATTTAACTATTTATTGTTTTTTTGGTTTTCTTTTTTCTTTTCTGTCTCCACATTCCTTTATGTCTATTATTTCATATTATATAATTTTTCCTTGTATTTCAATCTCTCCTTAGAAGTATATTCACATTTGTATATATTATATATTACACTACAACAATTGTTACCATCTATTTACTTCAGTTTAGGATCTTGTTACTTAGCTTAATCTGTTTATATTTTAATGTAATTACTGTTTATAATTTTAATAACCTTATTAACATTGTTTATAATTTTTTGTCACAATATTATGTAACTTCCACAATTCTCTATCTTTTTGTATCTTGTCCGTTCTAGCCCTGAAGAAGACCTGCAAAGTCGGGTCGAAACGTTGGCTTTTAATAAAATAGTTTTGCCACTATTCAGCCTATTTATGACCGCCATCCCGGGCCATTTCCTCCCTTTAAAATTCTTTTTTGTCCGTCCGCCGGCAGCCGTCCGCGCATTTTCTCCGAAACTACTGGATCGATTTTTTTTTCAAATTTTTATTTAAAATTAAAAGATGATCCTTCTTCATCGACATTTCTTTTCCTTTTAAAATGGCGACCGAAAAAAGCTGCGTTGCTATAGACTGTAGCGCCTAAACGAATGTGCCGATTTCAATGAAACTTCATTAAAGTCTTCTTCTTGATGCCCTTTAAATTTATCTATATAAACATATTTCAACGAAAAGAAGTTCGAAAAAAATTTACGAGGAATGGTAAAATAAGATTCCGAATAACTCAAAAAGCATACACTTTTTTTGTGGTAAGATGTTTCAAACGTATTTAAATTTTCTAAAAAAAATGAAGAAAGTTTCATCGAAATCAAAGCATTATTAGTAAAGATATCGCGATTTTAAAATATTTTTGGTTTATTATTTTCAATAATGAACAAAAAATTCTACAAAAAAACTAAACCACCTCACAAAATTTGGATTCAGGATATGGTTATTTAAAAGTTTGCGGAATTCAGTGTCCGCAAATTTTTAGGCGCTTGAATACAAAATGGCGGCCATGTGAAGATAGATAAAGACCCTACATAGGTTGTAAGCGTATATATAGAGAGAGCTTATAGATATATAAAGCTACCAACCCTTACAATTTATAGTATTTACAGTCTTAAGACATGAAATAATAGTCAGTTAAACCCTACCCGTAGATTTCAAGTCGAATAATTTAATTTACGATTCAAAAAGGTTATTTTCTATATCTATAATAATGACGGATGTGAAATTAAAGCTGACGAAATTTACAATAGATGTGGTTATATTAGTTATTTCGCTGTATTCTATAGTTTCCGTGATATCCGTTCTCGTAATTCACTAATAACGAAAAATAAAAAAAATGTTTGCATCGTATTTTTATCATTATTTGACTCGCCAACACTTTATCTTTTCATTTTACGAAAAAGTCCTGAGGAAAAAAGTTGTTTAGTATTAAATTTTCTTTATAACGACATATATTATTTTACTATCTTATTTGCAACCATTCAAAGCTTAGAGCAATTATAACTTAATGATTAACTCCGAAACTATATTGTATTACACAGCTCTTAATCTGTATATAAGACAGTATATATATATGCATGTAATGTACACACATGTATGTTTCTTCCTCATGACTTCTTCGTTAAATGAAAAGATAAAGAGTTGGCGAGTCAAATAATGATAAAAATGCGATGCAAACATTTTTTTTTCGAAATTAGTGAATTACGAGTACCTCTCTCTCAATATATATATATTCTCGTATACTTTAATTAATTGCGAAATACTCATATATATGATTATAATAAGGCCTATTTGGACTTTCGGAGTTGAGCTTTGTGGCTCCACTAAACCATCCAATTCCTCTCATGTCCAATCCTTATAATCCACAATCCTTCCTAAATTCCTCAATGCTCCTTACTTTGTCACAAATAAAATCATTCATCAGGACTTGAATGTTCCGCATGTTTCCGGTTTGGCCCAATCCAGAACGTATCCTTCCATAATAAACTTCAGGACCTATTATTTTGATTTTGTATGTAAATCTCCTATGATTTGTTATATACACTATTATTTTACTCCATGGTTCATTTTAATTTTCGTTCTATTATTTATTAATTATTATTTTATAACTATATTGTTTCACTGCGTTTTTATTTATATATTTCATATGATAATTTTTAATATTTATTTATTATTTATTTAATATTTACATTCGGTTCATTTCTTTTTCTTTTTTTTAATTATTATTATTTTTTTTTTTTACCTTGTGTATAAGATATGAATGTGTAATTAAAGAGTAAATACCTATTGCTCTTGATTTTGGCACATTGTGTTATTATATTTCAATAAAAAAAAATTACAATAACAATAAAACAATGGTTCATGACTAATTTTGACTTTTTATAAATTATTGGTTTCGAAGTAGGACGGTCAGATGTTGTATTCTAGAATTGATGACTAATGGATCCATCGGTCCTTGGTGACATTGAAAAGTCTCACTAATTCAACCCAACATTCACCACCTGTGGAACGCCGGATGGCCGGCTATTGTTTATATTAATGTGCAAAACCTAACTCATCAACGCCTTGCTTTAGAAAAAAAAAATAATAAAAAATAAAAGTTCATGGGCTATGTATGATTCTTTATACTTAAGGCATAGGCGCTTATTTTATATTTTGTTTTGGGGGCGATGCACAGCGCTTCGAGTGAATGATCGAAATGGACAAAATTCTGATTTCTATTGATTCTTATAGGAAATTTTACGGCGATTACGAATATATTCTATACTCCTGACCAAAATAGTAGGATAATGTGTTTTTCCCCCAAAACCGTAATTTTAAACTTTTTTAAAAATTATTTATGAAAGTTACAACTGTACATTTAAAGTACATTCAGCAAATGTGATATAGATAAATATATGACATGACAAGGCTTGTTGAGAATCTACCCATTGGTAGCACTCTAATAAAGTTTCTAAATTAGGAGATCACGAGGCCATCTTTTCAAACGTCTAGGAGGCTTATCGGGGATCGAGGAGGAAACAAGGTTTGAAACGAGAGCATTAGGATGGTTCTGAAGTTTATTATGGAAGGATGGTATCTGGATTGGGCCAAATCGGAAACATATGGAAAATTCAGGTCATTATGGATTATTTTATTTGTTACAAAGTAAGGCGCATTAAGGGTTTTACGAAGGATTTTGGATTGTAAGGATTGGATACGAGAGGAATTCGGTGGTTTAGCGGAGCCCCATAGCTCTATTCCGTAAGTACAAGTTGGCCTTATTATAGTCATGTATAAGAGTCTTTTGTGATATATAGAAAGTTTAGAGCGTTTGAGGAAGGGCTGGAGAGAAAAATATTAAGATATGAAAGTTATCAGAAAAACAAATTAGTTTTAAAAACACCACCAACTTTTAAAATATAATTATAAAAAAACAATAAAAAGAATATTTTAAACTAAAACATAATGTACTCGAATACAGGTTAATATATATATATATATATATATATATATATATATATATATATAATACATAAATCAGCAAATGCCCAACTTTCTAAAACCTCTTTTACCAGCCTCTTTTTCTTTTCTTTTTTTTTTTTATGATTTCTCTAAGGATGTTCGTGGACTTCAACGTGAGGTACTTGGTCCATGTTGGACTAAATTACCTCTTGATCTTTCAGAAAGTAAAGATAATTTCTGAACATTTTGCTGAAGCCAAGAAGTGTTCCACAAATAAATTTGTTTGCGTTCCATTCGCACTTATTTTAATTGATTATTAAAATTAATAATCTAATCTTCGCAATTCCTCTTCTATATTCGTCACTGGGGTCTTCCACATTCAGCAATGAATACAGTTCTTCCATGACCATGGATACACGATCAACTTTTTTGTGCTGAAAACATATTTCTGCCAGCTGGGCGTGAGCTATGATGGCTTGGTCTATTGAAAAAAATAATAATACAAATTGAGGGGCACCCAGAAGCACATAAACGATAATGTGAATTAAAGTGCATACTCAATGCTACAAGAATATGCAAAAGGTACAACATGATATTCGATGACTTTTTTAAAAACGTGTTAAAGTTTTAATATTAAAAAAATTTAGTCAAATTAAATGTAGGTATGCAAAATAATCTAATGATTTAATTATCGCAATTAAAATATGATAATGTCAAATACATACCTGAACCTGTAAATTTCATACTTGGAGCTGTAATTTTATAGAAAAGCCAAGTGCTGCCAGAAAGGAACATAAATTGATACTAATAAAGTGTTTATTGCAAAATAATTAATAGCTGCACTTCACCCATTGTATTGACTTAAAAAATAATGTAAACAACGATATAATCCTAGAAGATTGTATTCGAAGGTTTAATAATAGATTTCAAATAGTAATTAACTTGTTAGAAAATAGTACAATTTTTTATTTTTGTCCATTGGTCGATGCAATGTGAAATAGACCAAAAAAAATATGGCAGGAGTTAATATTATGTGTAAAAATTCAACAAAATTGTGGGGAAATAAACAAATATAATATTGAATATTTAAAGATAAATTTTATTTATTTATTTTAATATTTGTTAGATTTTATTTGTATTCTTTTATTTTTTTA
Source organism: Nezara viridula (assembly GCA_928085145.1). Lineage (NCBI taxonomy): Eukaryota > Metazoa > Arthropoda > Insecta > Hemiptera > Pentatomidae > Nezara > Nezara viridula. The sequence goes on from OV725078.1 coordinate 38,200,752, forward strand.
TGTGCATGGGTATGTTTGAAAATATATGAACAAATCAATTGAATATGTTACGTATTTGTATGGATTAAACACATGGGGAAGGGAGACAGATCTACTTAGGATAGGGAGGAGATTACATATCTACTTTTAGGTCCCAAAATAGCCAACTAGTCGACTTTTTTTTATTTTCTTAATCGATTGTATCCTATCTGTTAATAATGATCCATCTATTGCATCCCAAACTCTTCAATCACACATCACAAGTCTTGAAAAATGGTGTCAAAACTGGAGGATTAAAATAGATTCCAATAAATCCCATCAAATTATCTTCACTCTTCGTCGTAAACCTATGACTTCCTGTCCTACAGTATCCTTCAACAATAGCCCTCTCATCTCTGTCGAGCAAATCCGATACCTAGGACTCTACCTGGAAAAACGATTCACTTGGAACCCCCATACCAGACTGAAACGACTAGAAACCGCTCGACGTTTTCGACTACTGCAGCACTTACTAGACAAACGCTCTAAGCTTTCAATCAATTACAAACGACTCATACATATGACCATAATAAGACCTATTTGGACTTACGGAATTGAGCTTTGGGACTCCACTAAACCATCGAATTCCTCTCGTATCCAATCCTTACAATCCAAAATTCTTCGTAAAATCCTCAATGCTCCTTACTTTGTCACAAATAAAATCATTCATGACGACTTTAATGTTCCATATGTTTCCATATGATTTAGCCAAATCCAAATACCTATCCTCCCATAATAAACTTCAGAAGCACCCTAATCCTCTCGTCTCTAACCTTGCTTCCTCCTCGACCCTCCTTGGCGTCTGAAACGAAGATGGCCTCGTGATCTCCTAATTTAGAATCTTTATTAGAGTGCTGCCAATGGGTAGATTCTCTACGAGCCTTGTCATGTCATGTATTCCTCTGTATCACATTTGCTGAATGCATATTAAATGTACAGTTGTAAATTCCATAAATAATGATAAAAAAAAGAAAGTTTAAATATTTTATTTATGTAGCTTGTATATTATTGTTCTTAATTTTTTCACCACAAATTATTAGGGGAATGGGAACCATATGTTCGGTCCCTTCAACATTTTTTTTATTGGAGGGAGGGGAGGGGGGTGCGATCGCCCCCAAATTTATTCATATTGGGTCATTTCATATGGATCGACCCGCATGCCCAAAGCTAAAATACTAAGGTTTTGTATTAAATAATAGACTTATTAACGCCCAAGAGATCCGACACGAAATTGAAAGCACCCCCAGAACGAACAGAACTGGGTTTGACGACGCGTTAGAAATCTATATCAGTTCCAGCGGTGGAGAAATGATAGGCACCCTGGAAAGAAAGTTAGGGTTGTAAGGTTTTATTTTTTTCCCAGTGGGCGAGGGTTGTTTGCTGTACCCCTATTTGGTGATCCCGTGTAATTGATCGGCGGGTCATGCTACCACCCTGATTCCCTTCTCCCCACGCACTGTCCCTTCATTTCCACAAACTTTTTTCCTCACCCCGGATGTGTTACTATTGTCACGAATTAGGAAAATAAAAGGAACCCATATTTTTCTAAAAAAAAATTATATATTTTTATGAAAAAATAAAAAACAATAAAAATAAATACGAAATGGTTGTTTCAGGATTTATTCTTATTATTGAAGGAAGCTAGTCAACTGTTCTACATATCAAGGGTGATGAATAGTCAGGACGCAGTCATTATACAAATTTATTTGTGCCAACATTTCAACCCAAACATGTCGTTCATCTTCAGGGCTGAAAATTTTAAAATACAATCAGAGATATAATATTATACGACCGATATTGGTAAATAATAAACTATAGTGATTGATGGTACATGAATCTTAACTATTATTACAATACATAATATTAAAAATGAAATAAAAATTTAAAATCAAATACGGAACGATAAAAGTAACTCAAAGATTTAAATACCTTGAAGAAATCATATGCAGCAATGGGTCAGAGAGAGAAGGGTTTAAGGAAAGAATCGCCAAAATCGAGAAATTAAGCTTCGCCACCAGTGAGCTTTATAAAAAGAAGAACTTATCTCTAAAAGCCAGAATACGACATTATAACACGGTCGTCAAACCAGTGGTACTCTACCCAACAGAAACTTCTTGTCTTAACAGCCTAGAAAGCCTTCTGAAAATAGAAAGAAGAATTCTCAGAAGAATCTACGGGCCTAGGAGAACACCTGAAGGATACAGGTTGAGGTCAAATGAGGAAATATATAAAGAAACAACGGATCTAGAAACTGACGCTAGAGTGGGAAGGCTGAGGTTCTATGGCCATATGATAAGGATGAATCCTGAAAGACTTAACCATAAAATCTTTCAGCGCATCCACAGTCATAAGAATGTAAGCGGGTATTTTAAACAGATTAAGGATGATATGGACCAAGTGGGGCTAAGAGACCAAGATTGTTTAGACAGAGATGAGTACAGGAAGGCGCTCAAGAGAATAACGGTTCTTGCGGGCAAGAAGCGCTCCAAAAAGGGTGTTGCATGGTCTGAGGAGAGAAAACGTAAACACGCGGAGCTCATGAGGGGCATATGGGAGAAGAGGAGGCAGATGAAGAGGAAGCATTAACTTCATGGTATTCGCGTGGTCTTTAGGCCTGTTCGTGAAAAAACAAAAAAAAAAAAAAAAAAAAATGAAATATGTAAAAAGTTATACAAACTAAAAATAATATATATAATCTATTTATAAAAATTTGTAACATTCTCTCTTGCTAACCGTGGTTCGAGCACTGAGGGCTTTCAAGTACTGACACATTTGTAGGTAATTGAAAAGGTCGAGGGAGGACCCGTTTATCCCAGTTTTTTCAGATAGCAAAAGGTAGGTAAACATAGTCAGAGGGGAGGGGAGGGAGGTAACATTTCTGTTAGAAGAATGTAAATCATTTGCTGACTAAATATTTTAGATGTGTACAAAATTTGCTTGTTTCTTATGGTTACAAAATTGTGAATATTGGCTAGTAATGAAATGAACATAAGCAAGAGGTGCCAATCAATATAAATATAACATATTTTGATTAAAGGTATACAATGGTTAGCCAAATAACATTTATAATAAAGAGAATTGTAATGAATTGAAAATTTAGATAGGACAATATGTTATACAGTATTTTAAAAATAACAATATTTGAGTATTTATGTTTGAGTTGAAACGTTGGCATAAATAAAAAAAAACGTATAGTGACTGCGTCCTGACTATTTATCACCCATGATTTGTTCTTATGTTTACAACAGGAGTCCCTATCCATTTTTAGTTGAGGGAACTCAATTATAGGTTAATAGCCAAGTGGGTGTTTTATTTACAGTGAAATTAGATCACGACCACAACATATAAGTATTAAATATGTATAATATTAAATATAAAAATATTCATACATAATCACAGTATCCCAACAAGAATTGCAAACACATTACTAATTTCCTTGCCTACTATTTATTTTCATATATCTCTCATTTCATCAACTATAATTAAACTCACAAACCATTCCATCTTTATGATTTCAGGCCAATCTGCAATGAATTCTTCTTTAGCTATTACTTCTAAATGAAAACTTTTCTTCTGGAATAAATATAGTATGGGACAGCTATAAAATTAAAATTATTCTATACCTCATTTAGATTACATACAGAGCAGCTTCAGAAGCTTAAGAAACTGGTCAATCAATATCTCATGAATTAAAAGTAAGGAAGTTAAGATGGGCAAGGTATGTAGCTAAGAACAATCCGTCAGTAAGCCTCTACAAAACAACGAATGCTTCAATAGAATACAAGAGAAAACGTGTGGGAGGACAAAAAATAGATGTTAAATTGAAAATAAACAAAGATGTTACAGAGCTGCGTGTTGATTACTGGTACCAATAAGGGGCTTACACAGCCCAATTTTTGAGGGAGACACATTTTTACAGAGTTTAAGATTTTCGAGTGGGGCAAATATATACCGGAGTTATAATCCTGGCAAAAAAGGTGTCATATTTCACACTAACTTTGTCCTTATAAATTGACCATATCCACAGGCCTGATAGAAAAATGCACGTCTTCCAGCATATAGCCGCTGGAACACAAGATGGCGGGCCATGTGAAGATAGATAGAGACCCTTTATAGGTTGTAAGTGTATAGATAGAGAGGGCTTATAGACATATAAAGCTACAAACCCTTTCAATTTATAGTATTTACAGCCTTAAGAGATGAAATAATAGTCAGTTACCCCATCCTAGTTACCCCGCATCGAAAAATTTAATTTACAATTCAAAAAGTTCACTTTTTTCGGTTTTTCACTTACATCAGTGAAACTAAGCGTTCTATCTATAATAACGTCAGAAATGAAATTAAGGCTGACAAAATTTGCAATGGAAATGGTTATATTAGTTTTTTCGCTGTATTCTATAGTTTGCGTGACATCTGTCCTCGTAATTCACTAATTTAGAAAAAAACAGTTTTTGCTTCTCACTTTTGTCATTATTTGAGTCGTCAACTCTTTATCATTCCATTTTACGAAGAAGTCATGAGGGAGAAACATACATGTGCATACATTATATACATATATATACTGTCTTATATACAGATTAAGAGCTGTGTAATAATGAAAATTGTGAATAGTAAGTTATTCTGTATAGTATCGGAGATCAATCTTTGAATTATAACTGCTCCAGCATTTGAATGGCAGAAGATAAGATAGTATAATAATATATATTATTAAAGAAAATATAATATTAAACAACTTTCTTCCTTCTGACTTTTTCGTAAAATGAAAATACAAAAAGTTGGCTAGTCAAATAATGATAAAAATGCGATGCATAATTTTTGTTTACGAAATTAGTGAATTGCGAGGACACACATCATAAAAACTATAGAAAACAACGAAAAACTAATATAACCATTTCTACTTCAAATTTTGTCAGCTTTAATTGCACATATGACATTATTATAAACATAACTCATAGTTTCACTGATATAAGCGAAAAAACAAAAAAAAGTAAACTTTTTGAATTGTAAATTAAATTAATTTACTTTTACTTTATTTACTTATTAATTTACTTAATTTAATTAGTAATTTTCGACTTCAACGGGTAGGGGGTAACTGACTATTATTTGATGTCTTAAGACTGTAAATACTATAAATTGAAAGGGTTGGTGCTTTATATATCTATAAGCCCTTTCCGCATATACCCTTACTACCTATGTAGAGTATCTATCTATCTTCACGTGGCCGCCATTTTGTATTCCAGCGGCTATATGATGGCAGACTTGCATTTTTCTCATCAGGGCTGTGGATATGACCAATTTACAAGAAAATAGCTTAGTATGAAATATGACCCCCTTTTTTTGGACAATTATTAATTTTTGGAGGAAACCGTGTTTTTTTTTAAATTTAAATTGAAGAGATCTTAGGAAGTAACAAAGGAAACCTAAACTATAATTTTTATCATTTTATTTTTATTTTCACTATATTTAAGGAGAGGAGAGGTGTACATTTTTTTGGTATCAGGAAACAATAACCCAAGTTACGCAGAAATGGAGAAGGTTCGTTAAGGCTGCCAAAGATCTCTCAGGTTTGTAAGGCCGACAGAACAATACATAATAATAAATAGCAATAAAAAATGTATACAACATAAAAGATTTCTTGTGACGACACACGAACAATATGTTACCCACTGGCACAGAATTAACGACATCTGGTTTAAGAGGTTCTGTATTTAAAAATTATATCAAATACGGTGCATAAACGTCGATCAGGCTTCAGCACATTAAGTGAAACAGCATTGCCAAATTGGTTCTTAAATATTGACATTAATAGTTCGTTCCAAATCCTCATTAAGAAAATTAATATGGTGTTAATAAAAACAAAGAATGAAATAAAATAAAATAAAGTTTTATCAAATGAAATTTAGAAATACATAACAAATAAAAAATAATTTAATGTTTAAAATATGCATGAAAACATAAAAATAGAGTTTGAAACTGTGAATTATTTCATCTTATTTGAAAATTAATATAAAGATAAAAAAATTGAGATTGTTAAAAAAACGCGTTCATATTATTTCGTCAAATTATATTATCAAAATTGAAATTTCCAAAAGAAAGAGGGTTAGAGGAGATGACATTTTCCATAGCTACATGTTTTGCAACTCACTTTAGTTTGGATATAAGCCGTTATATCACGTTTTTTTTAATTGTACCTATCTACAAAAGGTTTTATTTTAGTAACTTCGTCAGGTGATCTGTTTTCTTAATTTTTTCAACGGCAAGTAAAATTTTATTATAATTTAAATTAATCAGTTACGTTAGCACATGTTTTTTTTTTTTTTTTGTCCTCCCGTTTCTCGCCTTTTAGGCTATATGGGATTTCCCGGGTCTGGGGGTGAGGGCGGGGGATTAATGCCAGAGTTAAAAAACCCACTGGCACAGGGACTCGAACTCGTACTTATTTTAATTCATATAACTTCGGTTATATGCTGCGTACACGCGTTAGCTCGCTCGGCCACTCCACCCCTGTGTTAGCACGTGTCAAGGAACAATATAAAAATAGTATCCCAAAGCCATTATTGTTCCTCTAATTACGATTTCTTTTTTTTATTTATTCAAGATATTTACAACTGTATTACAATATAAATACATCAAGTAAATGTGTACAAAGGAATATAATCACATGAAAACGCTTGTTGAGAAACTACCCACTGGTAGCACTCTAATAATATGTCTATGTAAGGAGATCACGAGGCCATCTTCTTTTCTGACGCCTCGGAGGTACAATTATTTTTTTTTTTTAAAGTTCTTCTTTAACCTCTCCCTCCCCACAAAAAAATTACTTAAAATCCTGAATCCATCGCTGCTTCTCGATTTTTTTACACAAAACAAAAAAATCGTTTGGAAACAACTTATATCACTATTAAGGTTATTTAAATGTTTTATATGACGATGGAGAAGGCTTTCCACAAGCTTTTCATCGGAAAACGGCCCACGTCTTATCGTCTAAGTCTTATTGTTCCAAAAATGTATTTTGCATGTAATCGAATACATCGAATCTATACCAAAAGCTGGATAACACTAAATAAAAAACTGTTACTTCGAGCTCAACTCAAAACTTTTCACATAGCTTATCAAGGATATTTTTCTTCTACATCCAAACAAATTAAACCAAAAATCAGAAGAAGTCAGGTACTTTTAAATAAAGAAGCTACACTACCTTTAAAAATTATCTGAAGGTGAATACAAATTTAACTAAAAAAAAGGAATCAGAAAAAAAAGAGGCGAGGAAGAAAAAAAAAAGCAAAGAAAGTGTTTGGACTTCAAAAGTAAAAGTTATTGAAACATCAAAGGTTAAAAATTTATTAAGAGCTTACATTCAGGTGATGAATATTTTTCATGCATTTAATACTTTGAGCCTTACGCTATTTAAGGAAAAGCAACCCCACTTTTACTACCAATAATTTCTGTGCAGTATTGGCAAATAAATGGACACTTGAAGACGAGACTAAAGTATATATTAAATATTTTGTTTGTATTCTTTGTGATTTAGATACTATGATTTTTTTATTTCAAATGCTTTCTTTGGAAATTTGATGCGTCAATATGTTTTGCTAAATCGTTAAGTGATAATTTATTTTTTTTGTATTTTATGTTACTTTTAATCTGCTTATTATTAATGTGCAGTTTTATTTTACAATAAGAAATGCATATTAGGTAGTTAGAAAGGTTTAGAATCTATGTTTTATCATTTAAGTAACAGTTGGAAAATTTATTCTTGACATTTTTGTAAAATGTAAAAATGGGAATTTTTACGTTTTCCAACATGACATGATTTGTGTCAAAAACATTGCTTTTTTATTTTTTAAAAAATCGTGCCAGTTTTTAGATGAAGGAATACATTTATATTTTATTTACACCAAAATAATAAAAAATAAAATGATAAACATTAGTTAAACATTCTTTCCGACAGTTTAGAGTTTTAGTTTATTTTCTTTACGCTTTGTATCATGATGTTCTTAAATTTTCTTAACTTGAAATTAATTAAAGGTGGCTCGTGGTCTATAATTTGTTGTTTCATCATAAGGATTTTGTATTCGGATTCTATTTTTCTGCAATATACGTATATAGCTATTAATAGATAAAAATGACTATATTTTATTTGTGATTCTCATATCAACAGTCGTAACTTTTAGTGCTGCCTGCTTCAGGTTTGGCGTTAATTTTTTTTTTTTTTCGTTTTGACAACATTTATCCTTTGACCATGCTTTTGTTTTAACCATGTTCGTCCTCTCGGATTAGACGAACGAAATATGCGAAATTCGTTTCGCCCGAGAAGCGAGAGCGTCATGGAACAACCATTGAGGGTCGATTTAACAGCGATATAAACACTTTATGATCAGATGCGGTCGTATAAATCAAAATTTTAAGTTAGGTTTAATTTTAGGGTCGTTTAACGAACGCGTGTTGTCTGGTCGGGGAGATTTTCCAAAACGTTTAACTTATTCAAAGCAATATGCCCCCCAAGTCCAGGGGACATCCTATATCATAGCCCAAACCCCCCCAACCCACCCCCCTTCTCCAAGCCCCATTGACTCCTTCACAATACCCTAATTGCATTACATTCAATCCGATGAAAAAAAACATGACATAAACCTTTACCGATTCTGTGTTACGATTGGTAATTAATTTTATTGGCCATAACATACGACGCGTTACAATTAATGAATTACTACCGAGTAATTATAACCTCACCTAATTACTCTTATATAGAAATCGGAAAGATAGTTAATTTAAATTTACAATCGTAATTACGAATGTTAATTTCGAATAACACTCTCGCTCAATCTCCACTGGATTTAGCCCTAGTGACGCGGTTGAGAGATGCGGAATCTCCTGGAGTCATACTTTTCTCTCCACAGTTGGAGGGACAAGTCTGGCTAGGAGTTCTCTCGCCTGATTGTAAATAGTGTATGTATGTGTTATTTTTATTTTTTTTTTAGGTTGTGTTATTCTTATTTATTGTATATATATTATTTTTCTATATAATTTATTTTTATTTACTGTACATAGAGTGTCAATGTGATCTCTGAACACTATTATAAATGTCCTTTGAGACAGATTGTGATATTTTTCAATAAACAAGTAAAAAAAAGAAAGTAGTTTCAAATAACAGTTAAAATTATGTTAACGCTATTTGATTATATGTTGCAATTTTTCAATTAACGGATATGCACATATTATATTTAATGAAGATGAAAACAACCAGTTAGAATATATTAAATAAGTATTTAAAAAAACATATACTAAGAATAAATAAGTTTAAAAATTGAATTCAAATGTTAAAGATAAGAGACTGAATTTCTGTACAGGAAAAACCTATGAACCGAGCTATAAAAATATCAAAAAATGTAAATACATGCAATAAAAAACTCAATATCTGCACACAAAACACTAACAATGAGAAAAAAAGGTTCAACTTAGTACTTTTTATTAATAAAATGCATTAAAAAATAGAACTATACATGTTTAAGTACTTCATAAACAAAAATTCTTAGCAACAATGAAATCCATGATACCGAACCCTTTTTATCAAATTGTTAGCACCCGCCTAAAACTTCAAATATAGCTTCATCTCATCGTAACCTCCAAATATTTTACTAACAAAAATTTTCGGAATTTTGGCGTTTTCAAACTGGAGATCGGCAAACTTTGTATATTTAATAAGGCACTAAAAACTTATGAACACACCATTTGCTTTCCACTTGAATCGTAAGATAATATGATCACGAAATCGAAAAAAGTGGCCTATAAAAATATTGGGACGTTTGACCTGACCTCCACCCCGAAAATGTTAAAATAACGAGGTTATATAGCCGGATGTTAATAATTAAATACTAAATAATTAAGTAATAAAAATAAGTTAATAATTAAATACTAAATAATTAAGTAATAAAAAAAAAGATGCTGTGCCACGGACTATAATGCCTAGATTTTATAACTGAAGGCACCTCTTCCATTGATAATTATTTATTTATGGTCCCCAAGTCCTACGATTCGGGTATCCAAAACATCTTGAAAGAGAAATTATTTTGTTATTGGTAAAATTACAATTTTTTAAAATAGGTTATTAAGAATATTTCTACTAATATATAAATCTACTATTTATACAATATTTTTATATACTTGGTAATTGCTATCTATTACATATTATTATTATTATTAATATTACAGTCCTTACTGGACCTGGGCGTCAGAAACAAGCTTCCGCCAGGCTTCCCTATCGGCAGCTATTCTTCTTCATCTCCTGATACCCAGGCGGCTGAGGTCCTCCTCCACGTCGTTGATCCATCGCAGCCGGGGTCTTCCCCTAAGACGTGCTCCTCCTGGGCGGTTATAGAGAAGTTTCCTAGGAAACCTATTTTCCTCCATTCTCTCTACATGGCCTAGCCATTAGAGCTCGTCATTTTTCCGTATTCGCCACTGGTCATATTTATTCTCTTCGGACCGTATATTTTCCTTAGGACGTTTCTCTCCCAGATTATGAGCAACCTCTCATTTTCCTGTGTCAGAACCCATCTTTCACACCCGTAGGTAACGACTGGCCTTATAATGGTTTTATAAATTGTTAATTTTGTATTCCAGCTCAGTTCCTTGGATTTCAGTATATTTGCCAGGGCAAAAAAACATTTATTGCCAGCTGTAATTCTGGCCTTTATTTCGTCCTGCATTTTGTTCTGGTCAGTGACTATTACTCCGAGGTTCCGAGGTTATTCCGTTCCCATTGGAAAGAGGTGCTGATTAATTGGAACATATTCATGCATAGCTACATTATTCCTTGAGGACTTCATGTAAAGAATTTTCTCTTAGTTTATCCTCAGGCTAAGTTGCATTGCTGTCGCATCGAATTCTTCGATAGATCCCGCAAGGGCCGACAATGTACGAGAGCTGATAAGAATATCGTCCGCGTATGCAAGACATTGAATAAGTCGATTGAATATAGTCTCTCCAGGATTGGTCCTTCTTGCTCTAACAGCCCGCTCTAGGGCTAGATTAAAGAGGACTGGTGATCTATTATATATAATAATAAATAGAAACTATCTCACCAACCTTCTCATTGTCATAATAGTGCATGGATACCAAGAGGAAATGTTTTTTTTTTTGTTTTTATTATTTTAATGGAATTTAGATAGATAGATAGAAAAATAATTTTATTCTGGGACGCAGTACCTTGAGAATAACAAAATAGAACAAAATTAAAAGATCACATCTGGCCAAAATAAAATCAATCGAAAAAAAGAAATAATGTAAAAAAAATATAAGGTAAACATTCTATATACAAAAAACGAAACTATATACAAAACAATTAATACTATGACAAGGCATTTAAAGCTATTTGCACTGATAGACTCGTATACACTTTTGAGAAAATAATAAAGAATTAAAATTAAAAATGTATCAATGAATCAATCAATGAATTTGTATGTATCAAATTCTCTATTAAAATCAGCTCGAATGGTTAGCAACTATCTGACTGTTCTTGGGATAGGAATTGGAATAGGAGGGTTTTGAATTTGGATATGGATGGGGAATGTCGAATTTTGATAGGGAGGGAATTCCAGAAATTGACAGAGCGAGCAACAAAGGAATTTTGGAATGAGGCGGATCTGTGAGAAGGCATGTAAAGGTTAGAAGGTCGAGATCTTGTGGACAGGGAATGGACTGAGGATTTGAACTGGAGAAGGTTGTAGGCGTAAGAAGGACGATGGCTGTTGATGATTTGGTAGAGGAACGTTTTACAACTGTATTACATAGAAAATACAATAAGTAAATGTGAAATTAGTAACATGACATGTACAACATGAAAAGAAACTACCCATTAGTAGAACTCAAAGAGGAAATGTGAATATGAAAATAACATCCATCTCAATTAATTTTTGTTTTTAATGTATTTTAATTTTAAACATAATTTTAACCAAGTGACATAAAGTTTATCATCAAGCCTTAAGCACTTGCAAATATTGGTGTCCATGTCAAAATTTTGTTAGAAAATAAAATATATATTGTTGACAGTTCGAAAAGAAAGAATATATGTAAATGATGGAATAACATCTGTTCAAACTCTTTGCAAGAAAGAAATTATATATATATATATATATATATATATATATATATATATATATATAATTTCTTTCTTGCATAGAGTTTGAACAGATGTTGTTCCATCATTGCTTTACGTCCTAAGAATTAGCTCTTATTCCTGTTATGTTAATCCATCTCTGATACATTCGTAATTATGTAAATAAAACAAATAAAAGCCATAAGAATATCGTCGGTTACTGCTTATTGTCATGTCCATCAAGCCTCTCTTTTTTATTTGACTTAATTTTATTTTTTATCTAAATACTATGCCATCCCATCTGATGATTCTTAATGTAATTGACAGGTGCGAATTAGAAAAAAAAAATATATACATATATATAATAAAATATTAAGATAATCATAAGACTAGAATAACATTAATTATAGCTTTTTAAAATGATTTGTAATTGTAACAAAAAAACAATTTACATATACTGAGCACAATGTAAATACCGACCAGAGCTTAAGAGGAATATTGTAAACTGGGATTACAACACAGTATTTCAATTTCCTGTGATCCATTTTTAAAATGGGAAGTAGTAAATTTTATTTTATTTTTCCTTTAAAAGTAGTCACAATTTCTGTTAAAAAGGAGGCGATATCTAAAAATGTATTCTCGTCTAGTAGTATCCAATGACAGCATTTCAAACTATAAAAAATATCCTTTAAAAATATTTTTTTTTTACTATCATTATTTTTTGGAGGGAATTTTAAGATCTGAATTTCGTAAAATATAATTTATTTTCAGCTCTCTCCTACTGGACAGTGCCCAAATCAGAATAACATTGTTATTTAATAAGGTTTAATAATATGTGAAGTAAGTTGAGATTTATTACAGAATTAGCCGAGATCCACATCTAGTTTTATAATAAAAATAAGGGATATAAAATTCTGTTCTTTTAAAGAACCAGGGTTTCAGGGAAAATTATTATAAAGTTTTTATTTATTTATTTTTTTAATATTCTGGGATGTATTGTAATAAATTTATTACTTCAATGCACCTTATTAATCTTTAATTTTTATAATTGAAAAAAATTAACGAAACGTGGATCAGCAGATTACTGCCATCATTATACAGGGTGTTTCAGGGTTAAGTGGCCAAACTGCAAAAATTCACTAAGGACCTTAAAACAAGAAAAAAATTTCCTCTGAAGGTATGTCCGCAAACGCTTTGTTTAGGAGATATTCACACCTAAGATTTTCGTTGTTATGGATTATTTACATTATATGAAATAAATAAAACCTATTTATTTGTTCTAACTACTTTATTAATTAAATGTAAACATTAGCACTCATAATAAGTGTTGTTCAAAGTGATTTCCTTGAGCATTAACGCAGGCTAGGAACTTTCTTTAACAGCAGCAGTGGCAGAACGGTACTGTTTTATTGATTCACAAGATTCAATTATGCATCTTCGTAAGGAATAAAGATCGTTGACCAAGAAGAAAGATGGCGAGCCTGTCTTAATGCTCAAGGAAATCACTTGGAACAACATTTAATATGAATGTTAATGTTTACATTTTATTAATACAGTAGTTAGAGCAATTAAATAGGTTTTGTTTATTTCATATAACGTAAACAATTCATAACAATGAACAGAGGTGCCAGGAGGGGGTTTCATGGCGCAAGTTGCGCCAAAAAAAAAATGTTGAGGGGACAAATATCGACGGATGATGATAGCTGACTCAAGAGAAGTTTGGTGAAAATTGGGAGTGACCTTTGCTCAATGTTGGGTACAATTAAGAAATTAACATTTTTTAGTTTTCATTTTGTTAGTAATTTTGGGTTACCAAGGACTCCATCTGGACAAACGTCTAACTTGGAATCCTCATACCAGACTGAAACGACAAAAAACAGCTCGACGTTTTCGACTACTTACTAGACAAACGCTCAAACCTTCCAATTAATTACAAAAGACTCATTTACATGACTATAATAAGACCTTCAAACCACGGTTCCACCAAAAAAAGGCTCCACCAAACCTTCAAATTCCTCTCGTATCCAATCCTTACAATCAAAAATCCTTCGTAAAATCCTCAATGCTCCTTACTTTGTTACTAATAAAATTATCCATAATGACCTTACTGTTCCTTATGTATAAGATTTGGCTCAATCCAGATATCCGTCCTTCCATAATAAACTTCATAACCATCCCAACTCTCTTGTTTCTCACCTTGCTTCCTATTCAATTCCTGATAACCCTCCGATGCGTCTGAAAAGAAGATGGCCACGTGATCTCCTAATATAGACATATTATTAGAGTACTGCCAATGGCTAGTTTCTCAACATGTGTTTCATGTAATTATATCCATGTGCGAATTTACTAGATGTATTTTTTGTATACAGTTGTAAATATCATTAAAAAAAAGAAGTAATTTTGGTTTTGTATTTCAATTTATTTATGTTCCATTTTTATTAATTTGAAACCAAGAAAAGTATTTTATATTATTACAAATAAAGGATTTATTTGAATTGGTAATTGGCTTTTCTAATTATAACCTAACAAATGAATAAGTCTGATGAGTTGTAGAATGTTTACATTGAGTTTTGTTTATTTAATTCTTGATGTGCACTCCTTCAACAGAACAGATGACATTCCTCTAGAGCACTGTTTACGATATTTCAATTTTTTTTTCTTCAGAGTGGTCAGGGGGCGAGCGATAATGGAGCAGGCCACAATATTGTGGCGGCGGGTTACTCACCAGGGCTGAATATAGAATCGAAGGGAGGTCGCGTCTTTGGCAAGTCGGCTCACGAAGGTCCCTCAAATGGTCCAGAAAGGAGGGTGGAGATAAACTGGGCACCCTCCCATTCCACTCCTCCCTCGCTTTATTTGTACAGATAAACCAACAAACCCTGGGCATATCTCAGACCAATGTCCAGCCAGGACAACTCCCGAGGGAGGCCAACTCGAACTTAGCCTGCCCTCCCGAAGGGTCTTGAGATCGGAGGTTATAAATCATCCAACAGGAATATGGAAAATCTTCTGGTAAGAAGCGGACAATAAGTTACTCCAGCAAAATACTTGTATGAAGTATGAAAAATGGGAATGAATTGCAACGCTAGTAAGGAATGAATAAACAAATGGAAAAAACGAGTTTTGTCAACGTCAGAAACATGACCGCATATTTCACCTGAAAACCAAGGTATCAATGGGATTTTTTATTGATAGCAATTTTTGAAAATTAAAAAGTTTTTTTATCTCTGTGTTATTAACGAAAGATTATAGTGATGCTCAAAAAATTATTCACAAGAGAGTTTAGTCAGAAATATATTAGATATAAGTTCCGTTGTACATATTGTGTTCCAATTAGTGTTGCCCAAATGCGAGACCGTGACGAGTCTTGGTCTTGCAAACTCAGTTTTGGTCATGGTCTTGGTCTTGCGCAAGAGTCTCGCAACTATCTTGCATTTACTTATTAGCTTATTACTATAGAGATATTGCTGTAATTTTTTAGATAGGAGAAACCTAACTAATCCCGAATGAAAAATTAGAGGGGTTAAATGCAAAAGTATATTGGTTATACCAATTATTAAAATATAGTAACTAACATTGTTGAGTATTAGTAACTATTTTACCTTAATTTTTATTTTAAAAATCGATTTTTTTACCAATTATGGTGTTGGCCTTGCAACAATTAGGCAGCCTTGGTCTTGGTCACGCAAAGTGCAGGACCAAGACCGATTTTGGTAGAAAATCGAAACGAGAAAAAAAAAATTTCAAACCAAATTTCAGTTATTTTTTCAATTTATGCGACTGCTTTGCTCGGATTTTTAGTTTATTCTATACCAATCGATTTATTTATTTTTTGCAGAATAAGAAAATAATATTAACAATGGTATTGAATGAGTTATATCGTACTTTTTGGTTTTTTGGTTAGCGTTTCCAAAAAAGTATGCCATGTTATTTTTTTTTTTATGAAAAAGAAAGTTGGATTCGTTTTTATTGCCCTTTATAAGTCTTAAATATGAATTTTTATAAAAATAAAAAATTGCAAATTTCAGTACTTGATTTTCTTGGACCGGCCTTTAGCCAAATTATTCATAACTTTTCACGATTTAAAAAAAAAATTAATATTAGTAAAACTGTTGATCAGCTGAATTACTAATCTTTCAGTTTATATTGATAACTTTTTGATTTCATACCTTTTTAAGCTAGAAATTATGAAAGACTTCTCAAACATTTTTGTTTTATATCTTTAGTTCTAATTTCTTCACAGTGGTCTGGTTATAACCATTTCGTGTAGCGTATAAAATCCTAAATCTCTAATAATTTTCGTGTGAATCGGTGGAGTATTCCTGAAACTATCACAATTTTTGTGGTTGCCAACAAAGTTAGTTAAAATTAAAAAAACAAAAACTATTCCCTCTAGTCAGGCTTAGATACATAATCGATTAAATCGATTGACTGGAAAAATCTTTCACTTTCATTGTATTTCTATACTTTTTCAATATATTTCAAACTGACCTTTTGATGAGTCTGAGCCTTATTTAGTCCTGTTTTTGTAATTTCAACTTTAAACTTACTTAGACTTAATAAAACCCCTTCAAGTCAATACTTTCATATACGCGATCGAAAAATCTTTGTAAGAGCTGTCTATTAAAAACATTAACCAACTTTGTTACTTCATCGTGTCAAATGATATAACACAAAATTATAGACTTTGGCATAAGATATTCATCCATTCTTTGGCTGTCGAACTGCTTAATTCAATTATGGACGTATACATTTGGAGCTGCAATGCAAAACTTTATTCCCATATAACGCTACCACTGGGTTTTTGGATTACCAACTTCGTGGTACCAAATTCATCTAAATAATACTATGAATGAGGGATAATATCAATAAATAATTCAAAGGTAATCACTTAAAACGCACCAAGATCATACGGAAATTGGCAGTAGTAGCAATATCGGTACACATATACTAACAATAGTTGCACAGATTAAAAACAGCCATTATTTAAATTTTCGTTTTAGAAAATTTCCTTTAGTTGTAACATAGTTTTTTATTTAAAAGTACTTTTCGGATACAGAATATGCAAACAAGAAAATAAAATCTTAAATTATTATGAAAAGATTCCGTGGTACAGACCCCTTTTTATCAAATTATTAACATCCGCCTGAAACTTCGTAAATAGCTTCATCTCATCGTAAACTACAAATATTTTATTTACAAAAATTCTCGCTATTGGGGCGTTTTCAATCTGAAGGTTGGCAAACTTTGTCTATTTAATTAGGTAATAAAAACTCGTCAATACCCATTTGCTTTCCAATTAAATGGTAGGATAATTTCATCACAAAATAGATAAAAAAGTGACCTACAAAAATATTGTACCGTTTGGCCTATATAACCTTGTTATTTCGACATTTTGGGGATTGTGGTTACGTGAAACGGCCCATATTTATTTTTTTTAAATTAACGGTGCTTTTCGAAAACAGAATATGCAAACGAGAATATAAAAGGTTATTTTAAATTATTACGTAATTAGTGCTTGGTACAGACCAATTTTTATCAAATTATTAACATCCGCCTGAAACTTCGTAATTAGCTTCATCTCATCGTAAACTATAAATATTTTATTTACGAAAATTCTTGCTATTGGGCCGTTTTCAATCTGTAGATCGGCAATTTTGTCTATTTAATTAGGTACTAAAACCTCATAAATACCCATTTACTTTCCACTTGAATCGTTGAATATCATCACAAAATAAATAAAAAACGTGACCTAAAATATGTTTTGCCGTTTGGCCTATATAACCTTGTTATTTCGACATTTTGAGGATTGAGGTTACGCCAAACGGCCAAATATTTTTGCAGGCCATCTTTTTTTCACGATTTTGTGATGATATTATCTTACGATTCAAGAGAAAAGCAAATGGGTATTCATGAAGTTTTCGGACATGATTAAATAGACAAAGTTTGCTGATGGCCAGAGTGAAAACACCCCAATTCCGAGAGTTTTTGCGAATCAAATATTTATAGGTTAAGATGAGATGAAGATTTTGCGAAATTTCTTGCGGATGTTAATAACTTAATGAAAAGGGGTCTCTAAAACGAACTATATTATTAGATATACTATAAAAAAACTACAGAACAATTATATCGGATTAATTGACTTTATATTATACTATATTCAAACGAGATCGTACTCTCAATTCATTGCCATTGTATAATCGAAGGAGTCTATGATGACCGAGATGAGATTTTCCATTGCTATATTAGCGCCGGAAGTACTCCAACTAATAGAGGAAAGCTAAAAACGGCGAGGGTATTAGAGTAATGCGTAGTCCTGAATGGGGTGACTCAAGAACGATGTTGAGGGGGATGGAGCGTTAGTGATTGGATATCACCCTCCAACATTAGAGGGATGTCTTCTGCTAACTATCTCCTACGCATTGGATATGTGTTCTCTTCATCTTCTCAATAGGGTACGATTGTAGAAGATGTCCAATCGTGGGGTCGAAGGTGAAATTGCCACCAAGAAACTCATGAGGAATAATAGAGGGGGAATTTAGTGAGTTCTGTAGCTTTTTCATAACGCATCTCTGCTATTAAAGGTGATCACTAACGGATCCAGGATTTAATTTTGGGGGGTGCTTCAGCCCGAAAGATTGTTTTTTTATTTATTTGTATGTATATATTAGGATAATTACTTCGGAAGAAAGAAAGAAACCAACTACCTATATGAAATGTCGTTGATTCTTTAAGTCCTATTAAATGTAATTAGGCGAACAATAATACTTTTAGAGATAATTTTTTTCTTTAAAGATGGTTATATTTTAACTTTTTTTTGGGGGGGGGAGGGCTGAAGTCCCTCCCCAAAAAGCCTCCCCTCCCCATAGAACCGCCTGTGAAGGTGATTGATTGGTGGTTATAAATAACGTACTGTTTATCAGTTAGGTTGTCAAGAAAATAATGTAGGATTTCATATTTTCTTTATATTAACAAACTATATACGTTTGAGGGATTATTCTTTTGCACAGGTGTAAACACTTATTAATACTTTTCCAAAAGAACAAGGTGTTTTGTCTTGTGTAGCATTTCACCAGTTGATAGTAATTCAGTCTTAACTCAATCGGAACAGGGCCCAAACGGCCAGAAATATTAATGGAGTGAGTGGTGATGATAGTGTGAGTACTGTTGCCCAAATGAGAGACCAAGACGAGCCTTGATCTTGCAAACTCTTGGTCATGGTCTTGGTCTTACGCAAGAGTCTCGCAACAGTCCTGCAGTTACTTATTAGCTTATAAATGAAGAGATGTTACAGTAATTTTATAGATAGAAGAAACCTAACTAAGCCCGAATTAAAAAATATAGGAGTCAAAATGCAAACGTATATTGGTTATACCAATTATTTACATATGGTAACTTAAATTGTCAAGTATTTGTAACAATTTTGTCTTAATTTTTATTCAAAAAATCGGGTTTTTTTTTACCAGTCCTGGTCTTGGTCTTGCGAAGTGCAAGATCAAGACCAATTTTGGGCAACACTTAATTTGAGTGCTACGTACAACGATAGTTTAACAAATTTTTAGAAGAAAACTTCAGCCTTGAAGACAAAGATGGTCGTGGAAGGACTTCTTCCGTTGATGATGATGTTCTGTGGAATTTGGTCGAATAAAATTCCCAAAACATCTGTTGAGAATCTATTAATATGTAATTTTAATCATATGTAATTTTAAAATAACAACTAAAATACTTTTTTCCCGGACTCAAAAAACGTCTTTATTTGAGGAATTGAAGTTAAAAAACTGTTTGAAACGTTTTAGGAGAATATTAGTCATTTGACCTTTCACACACCGTCCCCCGTATCACATATTTAACTTAAGGCAGATTATATTGCTTTGTGTTACGTAAGAGACTTATTGTTACATCCAGACAACAGGCTTACGTAGGAAAATATATCAATTTTCCGTTGTTTCCCCCAAGGCCGTTCTTCGGAGAGGACCAGTGTCATCGTCAATTAACCCTGATGAATCCTCGGTAATAGCGATTGGCGGGGGTATGTTGTTAGATAGGCCCTGGGGGTGGCGCTGCCGTGCCAGGGACACTAACTCGCTAGATTTACTGCCCCTGGGGGTGTGCATGCCTCGCTGCACCCAATTCCCGTCTAGGCTACCCCAAGGAGGGAAGTCGGCGGCTGCTGTCTCAAACTAGTTCACTCATCAGAGGTGGGGTCCTTTACAGGTTAGAACTTAACCTCAAAATGTTCTAAATATAAATCATGCTAAGTATCAATTTAAATTTTATAATTAAAAAAAAATATGAAAAATAATAATAGAGGAAAATGAAATGAAAATAGTTTTAACTATCCTGGGACTGTTGTCGCTTTAGAACAAATTACAGATACAGAGAAAATGCCTATGTGGCTATACATTAAATTAAAAATTTACAAAATAATATCTAATTAAAATTAAAATATAGGAAGAAAACATATAGATACATATAGGATAAACATAAGAAAGTAAAATAACATAAGTTAACAAAATAGTTTCTGAGGGAGCTTAAGAAGTTCTATTATGTTCATTTCGTTAAGTCAGGAAACTGACTGTGCATGTCGGATATCGGGAGGGACAGTATTCCAAAAGGAAACTGCTTGAATTACAGAGGATTTTTCAAACGCTGCAGTTTGGTTAGGAGGAGGATAGAGGTCGGAATTATGGGATCTAATGGGATGGGCTTGAATGGAGTCTTTAAATTGCTGGCTGTGAAAATTATAGAAGGGTCATTGAAGGAAGTTAGTCGGCTGTTCTACATATCATGATAAATATTCAGGACGCAGTATTTTTTTTTTTTTTAATTTATTTATTATGTTTTTATTTTTTCATTTATGCCAACGTTTCAACCCAAACATGTGGATCATCTTCAGTAGTATCTTAAGTAGCAATACCGGATATAATCAATGAAGAAGATTTTTAACTATACTTGCTTTCCACCGGCTTCTCCACAAGGAGTGGTATAGCAGGAAATGATGCAGATGATATAGTACAGAAAGATTCTCTATTACCACAGCCAGGTCCATCTGCACCTTACACATCTGCGTAACATTTTTAAATCTGAGGTACAAAAAAAAACTAGAAGCTGAAATTGCGGAAAAATATATTTGTCTCACATACAAAATAAAATCCCTTACATTTTACCAAGATAAGACGAAACAGGTTGTTGCAAAACACTTACTAGGCACGACTATTTGCAGGCTCATTTTAACAAAATATGGGCATAGAGTGGAAAAACGTGCCGATCTGCAACCATGTTGGCATGGATATTCACTCCGGATGTTCACAACACACAAAAATAGATAATAAAGAAAAAAAACTTTTTAAGTTACACATAAGAAAAAATGAGTTTTTTTTTTAGGTTTTTGGAGGTTGGTCTATCAAAAAAAAAAAGTCAAAAAGTCAATGATCCATATAGTTATTCCAAACTTGTGACTCCGTATCTATTATTTATAAACAATTCATTATTTTCATTTTCCCATGACATGTACATCAATAGAAATGATGCCTTATCAGAAGAGACTCCTAGAAATGAAAGGAAAATTGATATCATTCCTGAATCGATCCCAAGATAAAGTGCAAGCCCATTTCATTCCAATGCCACCGTGCTGTTATTTGAGTGTATTTATTGCATTTTTTTTTTCTGTTTTGCCGCATCCGAATTCGAATACGATTGGTTCAGATAATTATTAATTCTTTCATATCAACCAAGGATCGATCCAGCCTATATAAACTGATTACCCTTCATTAGGGGAAAACCTGGCGGTTAAGTATGATCGTGGCCAAATCAACTCCTAGCACAAGCATTGACCAAGACACTGTACTTTTTTATGAAGTACCGAGTCCAAAAGGTAGCAATACCGTCAAAGTGGGTTACTTTGTACCAGTTTTTTGGACCTTTTGTTGTTGTTTACTCTCTTATAGGAAGGAGTGTGAATAAAATTCAGCAAAAGACCATAGGTTAAACAGATTAACCTAATTAATTTTTTTTTTAAATTAATAAATGATCCACTATTCAAAGACAGATCTTACGCCAACGATGAGTACAGCACTGAGTTCAAGAACTTGCTGCATGCATTTTATATATAGTTAAAAAATGTATTTTTACAGTCTTACTAGCATCATGCACATATTCTTTTATTAATCGATATGACATCTACGATTGTACTACTTAATAAGCAAAGCTTTTTTCTAACTTTTTTTTTTTATGTATTAGGTTAGAAAGAGAGAGAAGAGAATGTGAGGAGTGGGAACATGTATAGGGGGAGAGAAGGAAGAAGAAGGGTACAGAATGATAATAAATGAATGAAAGAAATAGTAAAAAAAAAAAAAGAAAGAAAAAGAAAAAATAAATAAATTAAAAAATGAAAAATATATATATATATATATAAATATATTATAAAAAATATTGTATACTATGCTCATACATATTGTTAATCCTATATAATTGTATATATATTTTAAAAAATGTCTGTAGTGATTAATAAGTATGCTGTG
The DNA here is from genome assembly GCA_928085145.1 of Nezara viridula. Lineage (NCBI taxonomy): Eukaryota > Metazoa > Arthropoda > Insecta > Hemiptera > Pentatomidae > Nezara > Nezara viridula. The sequence goes on from OV725078.1 coordinate 38,223,387, forward strand.
TTTTTAGCAACCCAATGTAATTGGGCAGCACCATTTTATTTATGATAATAAAGTGATTCTCTCTCTCTTGGTTATATCAATTTTATGCATATTTACGATTTTACAAGAAACATGGGTACAAGAATTGACGATATTTTTTTAAAAATTATGAAACTATCATTTATTATTGACGAGTGGTAATACTGGCATAATGCATCGCCGCTTCTATCTATTCACAGATGTGTACTGATGCACTTCGTAACAGTTATATTAATTCTGATATAACTGAAGTTTTTTTTTTATAATTGGTAATTGGTTGACTTTCGTGGATAATGAAGAGAAGAATAGTTGGGGTGTCCAGTCAAAAAGGAAGGCAAAAATAAATTATAATATTTATTTTTTATTTTTTACATATGCCAAAAATAAATATTATAATTTATTTTTGCCTTCCTTTTTGACTGAACAGCCCAACTATTCTTCTCTTCATAACTGAAGTTTATTGCAATTAATAAGAATTCCCAAATCTTTGAGAAAGCTCCTTAGAGCTCCTTAGAATGAGATAAGGTACTGACGAATTTAATAAATGCTTAATTAAATTAACCAATAATTGATGTATGAAATTAAAAAATAATAGCATATACTGAAATATTTAACAATTTTTCTATGACTTATATGTCTTTAGTAATCTATATTTAACTATTCTTCTATAGAAGAAAGAATAAATTAAAATTAAAATACTTCCTAAGAAATCATTGTTTAAACATAGGTCTGAACTTGTCTGTGCATGTTCGAACATTGTACTTTGCCCTCGCTCCGGGCACATTACCATCGTAGTTCAGAATATTTTTTTTTTATAAACAAGGTACTGTAAATTTTTAAAATAAATAATTCTGTCTCTTCAATTAAGCAATTCTTAATATCTTCAAGATACTTATACAACTTCAGGGATGTAGATAATTGTTTAACGATTCTTTAGGATGGGTAAGAAAATAAATATAAATTTTTATTTCTCTATTACCACTTCTTTAGACATAACCGATGCACGAGGTTATATGTTTTTTTTTTCTGATATATGATAACTTAAACTGCATCAAAGTAAGTAATTCAAAAGTTTCTCTGGAATTTAAAAGCAAGGTAAGTTTTAAAATTTTAAATATTTATTACTGACTATTAAATAACTCACTCAGAGATACACAGTCGGTCAAAAAAGTATTGGCACACTCCAATTGTAATGTAAATCTCAATAATATTAAAATATTTTACAAAAATAATTTTATGTAACAAAGTGGTCTTTTTGTATTATATTTTAAAAGCAATCTATGTCCAGAATTCAAAAGCTGTGTTTAAAATAAAAATAAAGAGTAAATTTTTAGAGTCAAAAGTATTCTCATAATTTTAAATGTTAACTATTTGTCAGCTGCAGTCAAAACAAATTACTCATTTAACGTTCGAGAGAATAGAAACGAGGATTGATGACAATACTATGACAACAATAAAAATCAGTCTTTGCTGTATATTTGCCATAACAACATAGATGAACCAGTCAATATTGTGTCAGTTAAAAAAAACATCATTAAATTATATTCTAATGGAGTTAGCTACCGACAAATACCGAATAAATTAGAAATTGGTTTTAGAATTGTTCAGAACATTGCACAAAAGTTTAGAAAGTTTTAAATAAACCTTGTTCACAACGGCCACCTAAATTAAATAATGAGAACACAAAGGTATATTCATCAAATTGATGAGTTTTATAGGCCGCCGAAATAGCAGCAGAGGTCGCATCTACTTCAAATAACACCTGTTAGAAATGCAACTCATATATACAATTAGTGGTGCACAAAATCGGTCTTTGCAAGACTAAGACCAAGAGTAGTAAAAAAAAAATCGATTTTTCCAATAAAAATTAAGGCAAATACTTACTAATTAATACTTTGCAATCTTAGTCACTATATGTAAATAATTGGTATAACCAATATAATTTTGCGTTTAACTCCTCTATTTTTTCATTCGGGCTTAGTTAGGTTTCTCCTATCTAAAAAATTACAGTAATATCTCTATAGTAATAAGTTAATAAGTAACTGCAAGACCATTGCGAGACTCTGGCGAAAGACCAAGACCGAGTTTGCAAGACTAAGACTCGTCTCGGTCTCGCATTTGGGCAACACAATATACAATTATTATGGCAGGTTCCAAAGGAAAAAACCTTTTATTACTGAGGTGAACCGCCAAAACCTGAGTTGGCCAAAACTTAAATCAATAAAGACTTCGAATTCGCGAAAATGTTATTTTTTCATATGAAAGTAAGTTTAACACATTTCATTCTGATGATGACAAGTACGTTTGGATGAAACTTGATCCATATTTGAGGCCCAATGTAAGACATCGGGTGGAAATGTCCAAGTTTGAGGGGGCATGTCATGAAATGTTGTTGGAAACTTAACCTTTATTGACAATATTATGACAGCCAACCAATAAGTCGAAATTTTGCGACATAATATAACAAGTAGGGCCGAAAATATGAAGATCAAAGATGCATTTTCTTCCAGCAGGACAATAAGGCGAGGCACACAGCAAATAAAACAAAATATTGGATGCTGTACATAGGTCCCAGCCAATGGAAAACGCCACCACCACAGTTTTTGGACATAAATGCCATAGAACATCAATGTATCTGTTGGATTTGAAAGTAAGAAAAATAAAATTTCTTAAAAAAATTATTTAAAAGAAACTTTGTCAGAGAAATAGCTTAAAATGGACTAGACCTAACTCAAAATCTTGTTTTGACGATACCAAGTAGATTCCGCGGTGTCATAAATGCCAATGGCATGATGACAAAATATTAATACATAACCAGTTCGTGAAATAACCCTAAAATTACAATGTGGCAATACTGTTTTGACCGTGTTGAAGTGATTTTTCGTGTACTGATTTTTTAAATTAATAATTGTATGTTATGTTTCAAAATGAATAAGTTTTTAAATTTTAAAATGGTCCCACCCACAGTTCTGAACATAGTATTTCGACCTCAGCCGAAGTTTTGTACCGACGCACATCACAATTCCCAAATCTTTTCCACCGTTTTTCATTAGAAGTCTGGTTAGCTGGAACGTTTTTCGTTATATACTTTCTAACAAAAATGACCTTAGATTATCCTTTACTAATATTATCCAACTGCCTCCTCTGGACTGTCCTCCAGAATTCTTGATGAAAATACTTAACTTAACGCCATTCCAGATCATTAAGGCAACGGTTGCCTGGCAACGTACCAATGCATCTATTGTTTGTTTTATTATTATTTTTTATTCTTGTACAAATAAATTTGAACCTATAGTTGCAATAAGATAATGACGTGTTTAGATATTATTCGTTATTTAAATACTCTGACATTTATATTGTCAGATTCGTCTTGCCTTTGTTAGCAGAAACACAGCTTATTTAAAGAAGAACTCAATATATTTTTTATTATTTTATTTCTCAAAAGTGTATAATTATAATTTGTATTACTGTACATAGTTTTAAGTGTTTTTTTATATAATTTATTTTTTGTATATAGCTTGTTGAACTAATATTTTCTTTACTTTCTCTTTTTTTAATTATTGTTTTATTTAGGCCAGATGTAGTCTTTTAATTATGTACTATTTTGTTATTCTAAAGGGACTTTATCCCAGAATAAAGTTATTTTCTATTTCTATTTCTACCAGGTATCCCACCGATCGCAGCTCCTACAACTATTACTGCAAATAATAAAAGCTGAAATTAGCCTAGCTATAGATTCCAACCGTTCATCCATCATACATACATTCATACATGTCCTCCCATTCTGCACGTGACAATTCTCTGTGTGATATCAATACAAAAATTCTCAAATCCAAAGTTCCTTATCACCTCCAACAAGATTAAGCATCTAAGTATTTAGAAATAGAAATAGAAATAGAAAATCATCTTTATTCTGGGACTAGGTCCCTTGAGAATAACAATATTGTTTAAACCAATTGACAATAAATCTGGCCAGATGACCAATTATAATAAAGAGTAACTACAATCTAAGTAATAAAATGAGGATATACATAGTTTTGGAGGGTATATTAAGGAAAGCGGATGGGTACAACGGTTACAATATTATAATATTGGTACAAAAAACAACAACATACTTATAACTAAATAAAATTGGAAAGAAATGCTAAATAAGTTTTATAGGTAACCAATTTTAGTGCTACATATAATAAAAAATAAATAAATAAAAATAAGAATAAAAGAAAATAACTAGAGTAAATAAATGATTTATATATGTTCCTTAAGACGTTTAAGTGAAAACATGTGAAAAATTAGATAAGTATTTATACTCTATTAGGCCTTCATCTTCTTGTACGCCTTCTACATCCGGTGGTCTTCCATATGTGGGTTCTATATGGCTATTGCTGATGTTGCTTGATGACTTTAATTGCCAAATGTTTAGTATCCTCGAGAAACATAACAATATTATATCTACTATATTTTGAACTAACATTGATTTAACATCTCATATAGATAATTATTAGTTATATAATTGCGGGGAGCAATAATATATATATATATTTTTTTTTTTTTGTGGGGTTGAGGGAGGAGGGACATGCGCTATTGGCCTTGGGATTTCTATTAAGGATGATAGTCTCATAAAACTTTATCGTTTACTGTGTTATTTTATTAAATATTACCGATTGGATTGATCACTATGCTATGTCATTAAGCAACTCAGCACAGTTGAACATGCTTACGATGTTATTGTACTTCTCTAAGAAATTTACAAGACTTTATACAATCGGACTTGGTATGTTCGATTCTTCGTACACTAATATGTTTTTTAATTTATTCCTCCCCCTCCACCAGTCTGACAGGCTTAGAATCGAGCATAGAAACTGAGTATCGACGAGAGGGCCTGGGGTAGAACATTGCTAAGGGGTCAGAAGAGGAAAGGAGTAAATAAAAAAAGAGTGAGGGGCCCAGAAGCCAACGGTAGCCGGGTAATAGCTAAATGATTGATGATGGGTGTCGTGTGATAGATTAATTATACACGTGAAAGTCTATGATGCCGGGGTGGCCTCACCGGCCGATAGTATCTTCAACACGCTCTTTTAGCTTTGACAAACCGAATCATTTAAGTAGTAGTTTTATTAACGTCCCTTCGGTAACAGATTGAGAACGCTACCAGAAAAAGAACAAGACAAAAACATTTCTGTTAAATGAACCTCTGGCCCGCTGGTAGGGGGGAGGGGGGGAGGGGAGGAGACAGGGACATTTACACTAGTTGGCGCCACAGCAGCGCATTTCTCGAATGACCTTTCTCTCAGATCAGTTTTGGAATTCATTCCCGACACTGTCTTCATTGCTTTGCCCCTGAATAATTACTTGAATGTTGGATTGCCCCGTTCTCTTCTAGGATCAAAGGCGATGATATTTATTATGCAACAACCCATTTGTTTATTCTTGGATAACTGCGCTGAAGATCATGACATATTTGTGTAAGACCCACCCATCGCTTCCTATTGCATCATCATCGCATCCCAATTTCTTCTTCTCTTAAGTTTAGAAAAATTGTTGACTATGTCTTTTGGTAGGATCAATTCAAAGAACAATGATTTATTGAAACGTTGTGGTACTTTTTCAAGTCTCAAGTTGTGAGACTTTCAAAATTTCCTGTGAAAGGCTCCTGATAATGATAGGACTCTTTTAGTGTTGCCCAAATGCGAGACCGAGACGAGTCTTGGTCTTGGAAACTCTGTCTTGCAGTTACGTATTAGCTTATTACTACAGAGATATTACTGTAATTTTTTAGATGGGGGAAACTTAACTAAACCCGAATGAAAAATTAGAGGAGTTGAATGCAAAAGTATATTCGTTATTAACATATAGTAATTAGGATTGTTAAGTATTAGTAACTAATTTTTATTTAAAAAATCGAATTTTTTTTACCAGCCCTGTTCTTGGTCTTGCAACAGTTAGGAGGCCTTGATCTTGGGCAACACTAGGCTCTTTATTTACAATATATTTTTTTAATCAACAAAATAGTTTATATATGAATAGTATGGATGTACAAAAAGAGCTAAATCTGCCTGTGAAAGACTCAAAGAAAATTTAGTACCGAAATATCATAAGATTATAGTATCTTAAATAAAAAAATCAAAAAAATCCAAGAAAGACAAAGATTTATTGTCCATTGGTAAAAAAATATCTAATCAATGTTTGGTTTATCGATGGATTAACAATCTAAGATGGACCCATACATTTTTTCCCCTTTCTAAAGAATTCAAAGAACAATGGTTTATTGAAAATTTGTGGTACATTAGACTTACAAAATCTGCCTGTGGAAGGCTCCTGATTATGATAGGATTCTTTATTTACCATATATTTTTTTAATCAACAAAATAGTTTGCATATAAATAGTATGGATGTACAAATAGAGCTAAATCGGCTCCATAATAACTTCAATAAATGACCACCTGTCTGAGATCTAAGATGAACATTTACCGCACAATACCCAGAATGTTCTAGGATCGGAATACCAATGCATGAAGGGAGAAGAAAGAACAACATAGAACTGTAGAAACTGGTAAATATATATCTAATCATATGAAGGTAAGATGAGCGAAACATGTAGCTCGGAGCAATCCAATAGGAAGCCTAGATACAACAATTAATGCCACCATAGTTGGCATGGGACCAAGTGAGAAGCCAACAAGCGGATGGATAGAGCGAATCAACCAATCTGCATTTAGTAATTTGGAAAGCGGTAGCCCAAGATAAACAGAGGCAGAGATGGCTGGTTCTGACTGCCAAAGATCTAGAAGGACTGTAAGACCAATGCAATCTGCCACAGTTGAGGGCAAAACGTATCGAGGCCATGAATGAGTTAATGAAACAAATATTATTTACAGATTAACTAAAATTGAAGTTGATTTAAAAAAATATAAATATATATTATTTAAGTTTTGATTTATTAATTGAAGAGATTTAAGAGACAGAAATTCAATATCAGGTTATAAATCTGTACCACTAACAACCCATGAAGGTTCGTGTGTGGGTTCAGTACAATGTGAGGAAGTAATATTAAAAGGCCAACGGTTGTGCAGGGAGGTGATTGGGCCGATATCACGCTCAACCTCCAAGTTGTTCCACTTAATTAATTATTTAATTAAGAGTACCCACTTTATAGAGGTTGGATGTGCCCCAGGAGGATCTCCCGAACCCAAGGTCGATCCGCGGCTGATGAAAAATTACTAGTTATCAACCGGATTTGAACGTGGGGTTTTGAGAGATCCGGAGTCCGGATCTCTCTGGAAGTCAGTGTTCACCCACTGAGCTACCCCGTTCTACAATATTGGGTTATAATTGGAAAAAACTCCAACAGTTTTATGTCCCAAAAACTCCATCACCTAACATAAAATAAATATTTAACTTTTTTAGGCAGGGTTTCACATAATTATATGCTGGCTTTTTTTCTGGTTACATTTAGAAGAATTTGTAACTTCAATGTGCTGTAGTTATACATTGCATAAACCATGGTTTAGTCTAAGAATAAGTTTAGAAAAATTGTTTACTATTTCTTTTGGTAGATTCAATTCACAGAACCATGGTTTATTTAAAATTTTCGGTGCATTAGACATATAAAATCTTCCTGTGAAAGATTCCTGATAATGTTAGGACCATTTATTTACCAAATATTCTTTTAATCATCTTAAATGATTTGTATGTAAATAGTAAGAATGTACAAATACAGCTGTAATTTCCAATGCCCCTGATTGTGGCAGGATTTTATATATTATAATAATCTCATAGTGGTAATAAAATAATCAAAAAGCAATCTGTGCATGGGAGTTTGGTGTCTGTAACATGGGGTAGGTTAAACGGTGGTTTCAGCAAGACAGACAAGATCATTTTCCGGGATTCCTGTGTGTGCTTTGCCCCACATAAATGTTATTTGATTTTTATTGTTTATTAAATAAAATTATTCTTTGATCATGTTAATTTTAATGTTATTTTTCCAATATTTTTTATAACTAATAATAATCTCAAACTACCAGCTAATATTATAAATTTATTTCACTTGATCTGCTTATAAACTCAAGAGCTTTTTTAACTTATTTAATATTTAACTTCGAACCAATACTTGCCTCCCCTACAATATTTTTTCCCTAATTCATCAACGTGCATTTATGAAATCAGAGGCGACAGGATGAGATAAGAGAGGGAAAGATATTTTTTTGGAAAAGCTTTGTAGCAAAAAACACTATTTTAAGATTAAAATATGAGATAATTAATGGTATGAGCTAGGCACTGATCACCCACCACATTTCTTTAGTGCTAATTAGCAATGTCCATCAGACAAATCGGGAATTTTTGTGTTTTTATTGTTATAATCGAATCTTCTTAAACGAGTAAATCAAGCAAGTACCAAATTCCCTAAACTTATCGTCACTTTACAATACTTTCACTTGCCTATATATGTAAAGGTGCGTTTAGACATTTCACAAACTATTGAAAACATAAATATTTAAATGTTTTCTCCCTAGTGTTTTTGTTTTTTATGTTTTCCATCTGCTGTTGGTAGTGATATCCAAAATCGGTCTTGGTCTTACACTTTGAAAGACCAAGACCAACACCGCCTATCTGTTGCAAGACCAAGACTGGTCAAAAAAATCGATTTTTTTGAATGAAAATTGAGGCAAAATAGTTAATAATACTTGACAATTTTAGTTACTATATGTAAGGAAGTGGTGTAACCAATACTTTTTACTTTTTCATTTAACTCTTCTAGTTTTTCATTCAGACTTAGTTAGGTTTCTCGTATCTAAAAAATCGCTGTAATATCTCTCTAGTAATAAGCTAATAAGCAACTACAAGACTGTTAGAGAGTCTTGCGCAAGACCAAGTCTCGTCTCGGTCTCGCATTTGGGCAACACTGTTGCCAAGAGAAACCAAGCTGTTGGTAACAAGAGAAATAAAAATAAATAAAGTTGGGCTTAGCGCTAGTATCGCTATTAGTTAAGCTAGATAATTGCGTTTCTTATAGTTTTGAATTATTTAAACGCACCTTAATATATCACAAGAGAAAGTATTGCGATCATGAAAAAATTCTAATCTGAGTTTTAAATAAATGCACGTTTTAAGGTCACCTGAGTCCATATAATCAAGTCCCACGAAATGGCCCGTGTGTGTGTAGACAGCTTAGCTCAAAAGACAAAAGTCGTAAAAAATTGAATTGCGTATTTAATGCATGTATACAACAGCGTTCCCCGAAAATCATTTTAATGTGTAAAATGTTTTCAAATTTTTAATGTGTAATCTTCTATATCCTAAGAGGTCACAGTCCATATTGAGAAGTATTACAACTTGTCACATCTAAGGACAATAGTAATAGTGCTAGAAGAGTAGCTCTTTCACACTGCGTAAAATAAATAAAAAGAAAAATAATAATACTAAAAGTAAATCTATATAAACTATAAGAAACTAATTATTGAAGGAAGTTAGTCGACTGTTCTACGTATCATGGGTGTTAAATATTCACCACGCTTTCATTATAAAGTTTTTATTGGTGTCGACGTTTCAACCCAAACATGTGGGTCATCATCAAGGCGTGTTTAGAGTACTGAAGGAATTCAAGTACTGACCAAGTAATACTAGGTCTACTAAGTCAGTACTTGAATACATCCAATGCTCGAAACACGCCCTGATGATGACCCACATGTTTGGGTTGAAACTTCGGCACCAGTAAAAACTTTATAATAACTGCGTCCTGAATATTTATCACCCATGATATAAAATAAATTTAATAATCTATTTATTGAATAATAATACAATCAGCCACTGCTGGAGGGCTATAAGTATTAGTGTTAAAAGTTCTCATTCATACAATATGTACAAATAATAGAGAAATAAATACAAATATAAAAAGTAAATAAATAATACTGATGAAGAAAGTAAATAAAAAATCAATAAATCAACAAACAAAAAATAAAATAAAAATTTTTAAACACAATCATACCTATATACAATATATAAATTTGCAAAGGAATCTCCGAGCCAGGCTATTTCCACCACATGTGGAAGGCAAAGCAAGACTCCAGGAGATCTCAGTGCCACTTTTCCAGCCGCATCACTAGTATTAGAAGCCAGTGGAGACTGAAAGAGGGCACTAGAGTCACAGACGCTCAGGAGGACATGCGTGGAGGGAGAAGCTGGCCATTGCCAGGACTCCAAAGGCACTCCCATGATATAAGAAACTAAAGTAAACAAATCAAAATAACTACTTAAATGCACACGTGCTTTTATTAAATATCTAAAAAATTCATTCATTCAAGATGTCCGAGCCAAGCCTTTTCCCCACTAGTGAAAAGGAAGACAGGACTCTTGGAGATCCCAGCGCCTCACACCATGCCGAATTACTGGTATTAAGGACCTGTGGAGACTGAGCAGAGGCGTTCTATGATGGAATTGAAGCTACGAAACGTTAAGAAGTAATCATTTATATAAAAACATTTGGGTTTTTTAAATATATATATGGCTAAGTGTAACTTAAATACTATCATGGTAAAATTAATAAAAATATATTATAATGCGTAATTATCGGATTATAAGTTTTTGTTTACAAGAAGGCGTCATCAGTCAGAGATACCGGTTCGGATCAAAGGAGCCGGAAGACCAGAAGACCCGGGGGCAGGGAGTCCATGGGGTGGCTAGTTAAAGGAGTCCAGATAAGACCTCCTCAGACTACGTTCAAACAAACCAGTCAATGGGTCAGGTAATGAGTTTTCTTAGCAGAGCTTTAAGTAACTGGAAGGGGGCTATAGTCGGCTAGGGAGCTCATCAAACAAGATGGCAGTCCAGTTAGCGACTTGGAGACGCCGGGCAAATGAGGCTACTCAGCCGACACAGATAGGGATCTCCTTTTGAGGGCATCTTTTTCCCCTCAGATGGGGCAAATGTACATATTTTTATGAAAAGGGTGGGGGACCATAACCCCACATCGGCTATCGAGGGAAAATTAATTAAAACAACAGATTATTAATTATATAACTTGCTTAATTAAGTGTTCACATTGATATACTTTGACTCTTTTGACACTAGGGTAAAGCGGACCCTACACGGTCATTCAAGACTGACATGAATCGCTTCAATCACGATGGTCCCTACACCTATCAGTTGATTTGTTTCGCTTATATCAGAAAACTATCCATCGCAGCGACAAAGACGTTATACGACATTAAATTTTAAATGTGATTGATCGTGCATAATTTTTCGCTACCTCGCTTAGTTTCAGTGATATCCGTCCTCAACTATCACTAATTTCGAAAAACAAATTCTCCACTCAAAAAAACTCTTGATCGCTTTATAGTCCTTCCTTTCCTTCCTCGAGTGGAGAGAAAGGCTTGACTCGAAGATCTTGGGTGAATGATCTTTTTATTTTTATTTTTATTGTTTTAGAAAATGTATAGATGCGTGTGTGTATGTGAGTAGTTATTTTTATTAGTTTAGTTTATTTTTGTTTGTTTTAGTTTTTATACATTTACTTTTAGTATTATTATTTTTTATTTTTATTTATTGCTGATAGAGCGTGAATTTGCTTTCTGAACACTATTATAAATGTCCTTATTTGTGACAGATTGTAATATCTCTCAATAAAAAAAATAAAATAAAAATAAAAATATTGATCGCTTTGAAGATAAATTAGTGAAATAATGTATATTCTTGAAGAAAATTGAATTATTAATTAATGACTTCGTCGTAGAACTAAGCGATGAAGAGTTAGCTTGTCAAATACAGCAAAAAAAACATGAGACAATTTTTTTTTCAAAGGTAGCGATGGTTGAGGACGGATATCTCGGAAACTAAGCGAGGTAGTGAAAAAAGATATATAATCAATCATATTGAAAATTTTATCAGCTTTGATTTTGAATAGAATGTCTATGTCGCTGCGATGCATTGGTTTCTTGATTTAAGCAAAAACCCGTTCTCATGACACACCACTAAACACCGCTGTCTTGACATGGTAGCGTATAGCTCATAGCCTGGAATATCTTACACTTTCTTTTTTTTTTACTTTAAATCTTTTTATTGAGAAATAATACATTTTGCCACATTTAAGGGCACTGAGTACTAAAGCTGAGTGAGGCCCATTCATACTATATATACAATGCAATAAAAAAAAAAATAATAAAAATATATATAAAAATAATAAAAATAAATAAATAAAAAGCTATATAAAAATAAATAAATAAAAATATATATAAAAATAATAAAAATAAATAAATAAAAACATATATAAAAATAATAAAAATAAATAAATAAAAATATATATAAATAAATAAAAATATATATAATAAATAAAAATATATATAATAAATAAAAATATATATAATAAATAAAAATATATATAATAAATAAAAATATATATCTTACACTTTCTAGAATAACAACTTAATATTAAACAATTGCTAAAACTTCCTGAGGTCATGATGGACTAGCGGGGTCGGTTCGAATCCTGCTCAGGCTGGTTCAAATTTATTTCTTGGTGGACCCGCGGAATAAATCTCGACTTTCCTACTCAGTTAAGTAATAGTTTTGATTTTAGGGGTAGAGATTAAAAAAAAAAAAAAGCTTCAAAACTTCCTACAAATAATATTTTTTTATTTGTTTTCATCCTGTCGTCTAATAATAAAAATATTAAGTTTGAATAATTTCTCCGGCTGGACCCCAGTTATTAGCCATAATCGTTTTACTCCGCGTTGACCAAGACTTGAGGAACATTAGACTTCTGTATACGGATGATCAAAAATAACCTATTTATTAACATAAATAATTTACATAATACCTTGAATTGAATCTAAATCTTATTTTCTCTACAATGTCAACAAAATACGTTTTTATGTCATGGGAAAATTGACGAATTACTCACTATTCCTACAATAATACACACAATCAACCCCAATCATCCAATAATGACATCTACTTGAATTAACTGCACGTTACATCATCTCAAGAAACTATTACATATGTCGATTGTTAAATTGAATAATTATGGATATTATTTTGATAAAATTATTTGTGTGAATGTAATTTTCTACTTTTTTACAGAAGGGTAAATAAAAAAAGTGTTTATATCATAGCCCACTTCATATGAAAATCGTTATTACTTTAATATTAACTAAACGGTTTGGGAATATCATTTACTAATTTTATTATACCTCTGGAGAATAAAGACATATTCTCATGCTAGCAATACAAAAGCACAACGATACAATATTTACAATAGTCAATTATTATCATTGATAATAGAACTTTTTTTTAAAATATTAATTTCAATAAAGAGTTTTGAATTGTTTTCACTTGTGTGACTTATTGATATAAGGATACCTTGTGATCCTTGAGGACGTATTTAATGTAATTACAAGAATAATGATACTTTTAGAAATATTTTTTTTCATAAGACACAGTTATATATTACCATTTTGTGGGAAGGAGAATATATATATATATATATATATATATATATATATATATATATATATATAATATATATATATATATATATATATATAAATGCTTTTGGGCTGAAGCCTCCTTCCAACAAAATGGTAATATATAACCGTGTCTTATGAAAAAAATTATTTCTAAAAGTATCATTATTCTTGTAATTAAATATATATATATATATATATATATATATATATATATCGATAATTACCTTATAACAAAAAGAAAGAAACTATCTTTTTAAAATGTTGTTTAAGTAATTTTCAAAGATCTATTTAATGTAATTTAAGGAACTATAATACTTATAGAAATAACTTTAAGACATCGTTTTATTTTACCATTTTGTGGGGGGCTTCAGCCCTAAAGACCTCACCAGTAGACTCGCCTGTGATAGTAGGTGCTTCTAATGCCACTAGTGTTGCCCAAAATCGTTCTTGGACTTGTAGTTTGCAAAGCCAAGACCAAGACCGTCTTACCAGTGCAAGACCATGATTGGTAAAAAAAAATCGATTTTTTGAATAAAAATTAGGGCAAAATAGTTTCTAATACTTGACAATTTTATTTATTACATGTAAGGAATTGGTATAGCCAACATACTTTTGCATTTAACTCTACTAATTTTTCATTCGGGCTTAGTTAGGTTTCTCCTGTCTAAAAAAACGAAGTAATATCTCTATATTAATAAGATAATAGGTAACTGCAAGACTGTTGCGAGACTCGTCTTGGTCTCGCATTTAAGCAACAATAAATACCACAGTGGCTCGTCATCTTAAAAACCTAGGCATACGGAATTTAAGATCATGATCTGACTCACGTGACTTGATAGAGCCCCAGCCTAGAAGCGAGTTGATATTTGCAAATTTTTTCTTTAAAATCCGAAATATGACAGCTACTGAAAATAAATTATTACAAGTGCCGAAAAGTGGATATTTAAAACAAAAAAAACAAACAAACATAAGCAGTGGGTACTGTCTGGTTGAGCTCCACAACCGAAGGATTGGCAAGTTCTATTTGGGGAAAAAAAGTTATGCTTTGTGTTTGGTGAAACTTTTGTCCCATCCTATAGCCTAGATATCACACCATCAAATCATTGTTAGTTTAGATTAATGGCTCATTTTTTAAAATGTCACATGTTTGAAAATTACAAGGACATAAAAAGTGCTCTCAATCAATCTCCGCTGGCTTTAGTACCAGTGATGCGGTTGAGAGAGTAGCGCAGGGTTCTCCTGGAGTTCCCTCGCCTGATTGTATATAGTATGCATGTGTTTTTGCTTAGTTTTAATTTTCTTATTTTTAGGTGATTTTTTTTAATTTATTGTATATACTTTTTGATTATTATTTTGCTTCTATTTATTTTATATTTTTTTGTATATATAGTGTGAATGTTACCCTACCTCACTATAACTAATGTCTTAGTGACAGATTGTTACAATTCTCAATATATCAATAATTAAAAAATCAATAATATATCAATAATCCGATGTGAACAATTCTTCGCCTCAAAACCAAACGAGTGGTACTGGCATCAAATTCAATTACTGGCAGAAAGATGGGTGAAAGTAGTTGAAAAAAATAAACTTTATTTCTCGAAGAGTAGTACTCGATAATATTTAAAATACTTAATATACTTTTATCTAAATGATAAAAATAAGCATGTAGCCGTGAGCTAGGCTAGTTCTGTGACCTTTAGGCCTACTCGGAAGGTAACTTAACACCATGTAGAAGCGGCTTTATCCTAAATCAGTAGATCGTATTCCCTAGAATATAGCCTTATAAAACCATTAACACTCCTAGCCATAATATATATCTTTTAGAAATCTAAGTCTCCAACTCGTAGCTACTAGGATGTTTCCGACCTGTGTATCATTTTTCTAATTTCCAACTTATCAGCTCTTCATTCCTAAGTCTTCTTTTTTGAAACTTTTTTTAAAAATATGATTGTTTTAATATTTTTTACTGATTGTTATTTTCTTTTATTACAAATACTATTTGATGACTATTTTCTATTCGAATCTTTATTTAAATTATTATGGTATGTGTAGTTTTTTAAATTTTATTATAAAAACGCCAACGAAGCACCTCGTGCATATTCATCATAATTAATTGAGCTAGGATTCCAAAAATAAGTTCAATTTTCATCGATTTATGTCATGAATACATAAGAAAGACTTGAATCATGTGTAATATATATATATATATATATATATATATATATATATATATATATACATATATATATATATATATACATCGTTCGTTTATTCATAACTGTCATTATGAACATTTTAGATGAAGACTTTTATGTTTTTTTATTTAACTTGTTTATTGAAAAATATTACAATCTGTCTCAATTAAGGACATTTATAATAGAGTTCAGAGAGCACATTCACACCATATTTACAAAAGCATAAATAAACATCAATCTAATACAAAGAAATAAGAAAAACTAAAATAGCATAAGGAGAAAAATATATTTATATAGTATGACCAAAAATAGGATAAATAAAAAGTTAATAAAATAAGTTTTAATAAATATAATTTTCCATAGGATTTTTTTTTTATTTGATGGGCGCCTGGCATAACCAGCCTTTCATCTCTAAAGAGATAAATCTAGAAAATATAAAGTACTTACCCATTATTTGGCCATCATTAAATATTTATTCTACCATGCTAGCTCAGGTGAGAAGGGGTTAGGTTGGATATTTTTATAAAGCAGCAAAAAAGGATAACAGATCTATTTACAGAAAGAAGTATTTACAGAATTAATACTATGTACAATAAAAAGAAATAACATAAAAGGAAAAATAGGGAATATAAACATAATTACTATATACAATTAAAGATAAACAGAAAGATAATAAACGTACAAAAAAGATACTTATTCTATATACAATAGTATGGCATGCCACATCTAAACATCAAGAAAAGATAGTCAAGATATAAGATATATGATATAAGAGCTAAAATAGGAATTAATAATCAGTCACAGGAAATAAAAGAGAGGAGTTCTATTTTTATTTCAATGCTTCCTTAATCTTTGTTACAATAGTTTAGAAAAAATAAAATAAAATTTACTTTAAAAAGTAAAATAAACATATTAAACACAGGCATACTTATATATACTATTTACAATCAGCCAGGGTAACTCCTAAACCAGGCTGAAGGAGATCCCAGTGCTTCTCCCTCGACTACTTCAATGGTATTAAAAGCCAGCGGAGGTTGAGTAAGGGCGCTACAGCGTCAGACACTCACGACTTGAGTGAAGAATCTGGCCATTGCCAGCTCTCCAAACTTTTAAGTAGTTTTATTTTTTACAATCGTCTTTAATTATCGAAGCACTTAAGCCACACTAACAAATCGGTGGCCCACTGACAGAGGGGAGGTCAGTGGGCCACCGATTACAACAAAATTTTTTATGGTGATTTTACATAGATAAATAAAATAAAATAATATCGGATGTGTTTCCAGCGATTGTTTTTATAGGCGTAATGACCAATAAAAAAATTATTTTTGAGCTAAAATTTTGTCCAGGTTAGACCTTTCGAATTTTGTTGTTTTTAATACAAAAAGTATCAAGACAACTACTGCCTACTCGGGTTCACATTCGTCATTTAATCAAATAATTTTTTAAAAAATGGGAAAAAAATTGTCCGCATAACATAAGCTACTGGTCACCCGCCGGCACAACAATATAAACCATCGTATAGCTGAGTTCCTTCAAATGAAGTTGAACGAGTACCTAAACTTATTAAACTGGTTAAGTGCTATGGTAGAAAACCACGGTCAACGAACGCTGATATTTACCTAATTTGTCAAAAACTGAGAAAAATTACTCTAAATGGCCACAGTATTTTTGGAAATGAGTTACCTAAGAGGAAAAACTTATAGAATCAAAGTTGTAGAGCATGAAATTCCACTGGTAGTTTACTGAGTACCATCAATTTTAATGTAGGTCGATGATATCTCTTGAATTGGAATTGGATATTTCTTTATGATCGGTTTCTTTTGGCACTTCGTTTCTCAAAATCCTTCACTGCTAAGAGGAGGATAATTGGTCTATATTGCATATAGCAGACTCTAAATAAGAATAACTCAGTAGAATAAACACCCATACTGTTAAAATATTGAAAACCACACATATCTGCATAACCATTTCATAGCCATCGAGAGATTACATATTTTGTGCGGAGTAAGTAACCTACAATAAAACTGTTGGTATTCAGTGGACGCAGAATTTCATGCTCTTTCTCTCAGACTCTCAACTTTGATTCAGTGAGTTTTTCCTCTTATGGAACTCATTTCCAAGTTACAGGACCATTCAGAGTAATTTGTCTCAGTTTTTGACAAATTAGTTAAAAATCAGCGTTCGTTGATCGTGGTTTTTTGCCATACCACTAAACCAATTTAATTAGTTAAGGTACTCGTTCGACGCATAATTCAACGTTATTTAATTTTTTAAAGAGCACATTATTCGCTTTGATGCACAGTTGAGGAGTTGAATGTGGAAAAACAAAAAAAGATCGAACAGATATGGCTTTTTCGGCTATAAACAGTTTTCCCTTGGTTGCTTGTAATGTTGCCCAAAATCGGTCTTGGTCGTGCATTTTGCCAGACCAAGACCAAGACCGCTTAACTGTTGCAATACCAATACCAAGACTAGTAAAAAAAAATTAGATTTTTTGCATAAAAATTAAGGCAAAATAGTTACTAATAGTAGACAATTTTAGTTAATATATGTAAAAAATTGGTATATCCAATATACTTTTGCATTTAAATCTTCTAATTTTTCATTCGGGCTTAGTTTGGTTTCTCCTATCTAAAAGTTACAATAATATCTTTGTAGTAATAGGCTAATAGGTTACTTGCGCAAGACCAAGACCAAGATTGAGTAAGCAAGACCTGGACTCGTCTTGGTCTCGCATTTGGGCACTAATTGCTCGAGTATGAAATTTAGGATCCTACATGCTAAAACTCATATACGCACGTTAAAATATAACAACTTTTCTCACGTTTTTTGTTATATAAATCCCGTTACGATCCTCAAGTTATTGGCCTAATATTCTTTAAATCAGACGCCACTTTTTAATGCAGCGGCTCTGGAATGTCAGACAAGGTTCATTTTTCTTAGATTAACACACACTTTCGTAATTTAAATTCAAACCTTCTCCTGCGATCAAGTTTATTTTTGGGCTTTGGCTCCAGTCTAATGACAGAAACTATTATTTTAGGCTCTTTAGAAGTCCTACATCACCAAATATATTGACCTTGAACTTCATTGTGAACCGTTCTCGGCATATTTGTTGTGTATTCCAATGGTCAGACTCTCTTTTAATTTTTTTCAATATTATCGGTTGATTGATGAGTATGCTGTGTGGTTTAGCAACTCAAAATAGTTGAGCAGACGTCCAGTATTATTATTGTTGTTCTCTCTTATAACTGATATATTCATTAGTGGTTATATTTGTACTATTCTGTACATTCCTGGAGTATAAGAATCAGTAACTATAATATTTAAAGAAATTTTAAGATATTCGATTCTTTGGGATGGATTACCTGCCGCTAAAACATAATGATCCTACGACAAAATGTTTACATATTTATATCTACATTTAATTTTTTTGCCACGTTTCCAGGCTCTGAATCAGAAGATATCGTTATTTGTACATGACAACCTCGAGGAGATATAAATCAAACGTTGAAAAACAATGAGGAACACTTAAGATAAGGACCTCTTTGTCTATAGGATAGGCCCCAAGGAAGATGAGCAAAAAAGCATAATAAAGAATGTAAATTTAACGGATCCGTCGAGACACCTCCCGCTGGGATGGCCAGCTCGGGCGAGACACTTCAGTCTTCGTTAATGTTCAACATTTGTCGTAACCCATCTTTAATGTTTAATAAGGTCTAAAAAATACCGTGTAATAATAATTAATTCAGTAGTTTATTCAAAAAGCAATTAGTACACCAATATTGTTTTATTTTCAATGCTTTATGGGATTATGACACTGTTTTGGCTCATTGAACCACATTCAAGTATGAAAAGAATTTTAGTTTCTCTAAACTTATTTATGGATTCATCGATGGAATTCAGTGCGTACCTTCATTAATCGCTCACCCATGGTTCAGCGATTCCATCGAGGTCGATGGATCCGCTTGATATAACCACATTATAACCTCAGTGTTGTGATTTCTCAATTTACTTAACATATGTACTAGCTGACCCGTGCGAACACTTCGCACAAACTTTATATTTGTATGTTCCATTCAGTAATGTTTCTATGTAAAGGTTTAATACTTTTATTTAGTAAGTTATCAGTTTATAAATATAATAATCTATACCCATCCATAGGTTAACCCTTTCTAGTTTCATTAAATTTATAATTATAATATTATATTTTTTCTTAAGTTTACAAAAGCTTCTAAACATTGCCTCTAAATATCTGATGAAGGCTAAATACTTTGAATTTAGTTCTCTGGAAGGTACGTTTTGATCTAGCAGTCTGTATTAACAGAAAATAAAGATTAAAAAAAGAAATGTTTCTTTTGCCATTAAAAAAAATCAAGTAAATTTTTGAAATGATAAACATCTAATAGCTTATATATAGATAATATTTTATTTAAAATGAAGTATATAACATTCCATATTTATAGCACTATACCAAATTTAATAATTAATTTTACAAAAAACAAATGTTTTGAAATTAGCTAGAATAATTACTTATTGATACAATGTATACTGTCTTAGGAAGAAAAGCGTCATTGCCCATAATTTTAAATTCCGAATGAAGAACAGAAGAGAAAAAAGGGTAGATTAAGAAATACTTTTATATAATTTTCTGTTAAATAAGAAATTCTACTAATAAATTTATAATATCGAGGAAAAAGCTTTATTTTACCCTTAGATATTTATTCCATGCTTTAATTCATTTAAATGATCCATGTATGGAGTATATATATATACTTAATGGTATTAATATATATACTTAAGGATATTAATATATACCCTTGAAGAATTTTAAATATTAAAAAAAATTAAATTCTACTAAAATATAATTGATGAAAACAATCATTACTACTATAGATTTAAAGTTTTTGAGTAACTGAAATGAAGAAAAATATCTTTAAAGTAGAATTAATACTAAATGTTTAAAACGCTATATCTTTGCACCACCTAGTGCGATTTCGATCATTTTTCTTTCGTTTTGTAGGGAATTTAGTAAGGTTTCAAACACTCACAGGGCAAAAATTGTGTCCTTTCCGAGTTATTCTACAATTATGACTCCATTTGTAACGTCTCGATTCGTTGAGACGGCACCATCATACGGTTTGAAACCTCCCACTTTTACATTCACTTTTATTTAAGTCCAGGTATAAAATTAGGAATCAAAATTACGATTCGCGCACTCTACGTGATATTCCCTTTCTATTGATACCTCATTCGTCAAAATCCATCACTCCTGAGAGCCGGAAAAGGGATATATATTTGAGAAATAATATATAAGATATTACGTTTATTTTCTATCTATATTTATTACTCCAGACCCTTAAACAGCATATCTTAACCTATAAAGAAACATCTCCCAAATTGAGCAATGGTGCTACAATTGGTGCATTAAAATTAATGAATCCAAATGCATGTTAACTTTACCCGCCGACGTCTTACCTCATTACCTCTTCCCATCTCAGACACAGTTCGGTATCTTGGATTCCTTTTAGACAAAAGATTAACATGTAATCCCCTTACTAGACTAAAAAGACAGGAACTAAATCCACGATTTGGCCAATTATATAAACTACCCAACAGAAACTCTAATCTCTCGATAGAAAATAAATTATTAATATACAAGACCATACTAAAACCCATATGGATCTATATCCTTGAACTATGGGGGACAGCTAAATTTTTGAACATCAAAAACATCCAATCCTTCCAATCTAAAGTCCTTCGTACAATAGTCAACGCTCCTTATTATATTACAAAACTTTACATCATGACCTTAACATCCCTTATGTCCTTGACGCTATTCCATCCGGATTCTCAAATTTTCATCAAAACCTAATCCATCATTTTAATTCCTTAGCACATTCCGTATCGAGCTACAGTCATCCCTACAATCCTCCTCGAAGGTTGAAAAGGCAGTGGCCTCGAGATCTTTTTTAAATACGACGGACTACTGGTAATGGCCAGCTTCTCCATTCAAGTCATGAGCGTATGTGGCTTTAGTGCCCTTTCTCAGTCTCCACTGGATCCCTAGCCCAGTGATGCGGCTGAGAGAGAAGCGCTGGGATCTCTTAGAGTCTTGCCTTATCCTTTACACGTGGAGAAAAGGGAGCTTCCTCAGGTGACTGTAAATAATCATTAATGTTTTGTGTTGCATTTTTTACTTTTTTTTTCTTTATTATTTTTATTTATGTTGTGTCATATTTTATTTTTTCGGTTTTATTAAGCTTTATTTATTTTTTTCCTTTTGTTATAATTACTAATGTTTTTGTAATTGTATATATTGTATTAATGAGTCTCTCACATCTCAAATACTCAATGCCCTTAATTGAGGCAAAGTTTATTTTTCTCAATAAAATAAGATTAAAAAACAAATATTTATTCCTATTTTGAAATGAAACAATGCAAGTAGTAAATATTTCCTAAAATCTTTTTATTTTTCATGTGTTTTTTAACCTTCCAGGAGTGATAACCTACCGCTGGAATCTATCAATTCGTTTCTGAGCTCAGTATAAATTGCTGTCCATCGTTGCTGGATTCAATCGATTAATGTATTTCCTGGATGGAATTACCTCCTAATTTAGAAACTATCCCTAACTATTTGGAATTAATAAACCATTGTATATTACTTTTCAGCGTTTATTTAACTTTTTAATTTCATTACAATTGTAAATTACAATAAATAAATAAAAATTAAAACTTCAATATTTATTTCGGTTTATTATCGCCAATTCTATCGGTATGAGGCATTATTCGAAAGTAAATAAATCGATAATTATTACTATTATTAAAATGTTATAAACATTTACCGTTCCAAACAGAATCATAAGACTTTTCCAAATCTCTTTAGAACTGCTGAGCTACATTTTTGCGTCTCAGCTCTTTTTCTAATATTTACCAAAATTAATTGTGTAGCACTTTAACAATAAATAAATCATTATTTTCTGTATAATTTTCTTTTCAGTGTTAACTTTGATATTATTTCAGTGGTTTACTCAAAAAGCCATTAGTACACCGTCATTGTTTGTATTTTCAGTCTGAAAAGAATTTTTCATAATACAGTTATTTACAAAATGTTTTTTCTAATTTTTCCTTTACAATAATTTTATAACTACAATTCATACTGATCAGTTACATGTTATAATTTCAAAACTTTATATATATTTTATAATCGATCTAAAAAATGACTTTTATTGATACCTACTGAAACAGACGACACATTAGAATCTTGAGTAATTCAGTTAAGACATTTTACAACTCTATTCTAAGCCCAATTATTGTTTATTTTTCATTTAACAGAACTTTTTTTATGAACTTGAATAAATAAAAGTTAAACTTTTACCATATACCGGGAACTTTGATACAAAAAATGTTCCTTAGAACTTTTATTTTAAGAACGTTTTTCCTAAAAAGTTTCACAGAACATCGCTGAATAGATCGCGCATTATTTAAATGCCTAATGTACATTACTTTAAGAGTAAGAATTTACAAGGGTATGGGTAATCTTAATGGGGTGGAAATATTTGAGCCAATACTATAGAAGATATGAGATTATATTTTTTCGTATCTAATATATCAAATTATAGAGAATTTTATTTATTTTTATTTTTACTTTCTTTATTGAATATTAATACATTCTGCCACATTGAAGGGCAGATAGAGAATTAGTGGATTAATCAGGAACGTTGTCCAGGATTTTTTTTGTTTTACTTTATTTTTTTTTCATAAGAGTAATCTTTTAATTGAATTTTAAAACATAGTTTATTATTTATATTTAACAAATAAAATGAATTTATTGTTTTTATTAGTATTGTGTATGTGTTTTGACGGAATTTTAGATTTTATATAATTGTTAATAACTTGCGTTATTTTAACTGTCTGACTTTTTACGAAATATGTTTTTTAAGGATTCTTGTAGTAATATTTCTAATGTAGTATATAAATGAAAAAAAAAAATTGTAATACCATTAGAGTAATATTGTTTGTTATACAAAGATAGACTCTATTTGTACGGGGTTCTTCTCTGGCAACAAATAAAAAGTAAATAAAAATAACAATAAAAACATCGGTGCATAGAAAATAAAAACTTTTTTGTGTACCTCAATCTGACTGCAACACCCAAACAGCTTCTCCTACGTCAAGTTATAACTGATTACATAGCATAAGCACTCATTTATATTCATTATTTTAGTTCTCAAGGCTTCTATATAGAGGATGTGGTATGTCTTGGCGATAAGATATACCTGAAGGCGGCGATATGGGGATATTGTTGTATCACTGGCTATTGCATTATAACAGTCACACAGAGCGCAATGTGTGTATTAGCCTCTTATGGGCAGGTCACCAGAATGAAGATTAATTTTCAATTTCAACTCTATTTATTCTGTTATTATCGTGTGTACGTGGTCATTGTTATTTAGTGTTTAGAGGTGTAAGACCCCGAGGTCATCAACGTCTAAGTGCGTAAATAGTATTTGAACTGAGAGTTCAATTTATTACTGGTTTCTTGTCTACTATATATTTTTCTGATATTTTTTTTGTAATTAAACGAAGAGAGCTTAGTGGTTGTTATCTTTATCGTACTTACCTGCTAATTTTTATCGTAACTATAACATAACTACAATTTTATTTTGACATTTCTTTATTGAGTAAAACCAAACCATCGAATTCCTATCGTATCCAATCCTTACAACCCAAAATCCTTCGTAAAATCCTTAATGCCCCATATTTTGTCACAAATACAACCATTCATAAAGACCTTAATGTTCCATATGCCGCTGATTTAGCCCGAGCCAGATACCTATCCTTTCATGATAAACTCCAGTCTCATCCGAATCCACTTGTTTCCAGCCTTGCTTCTTCCTCGATTCCTGATAATCTCCCTAGGCGTCTGAAAAGAAGATGGCCTCGTGATCTTCTCACCTAGAATTAAATAGGGAGTGCTACCACTGGGCAGTATCTCTTCAAGTCTGTTCATGTCATGATTTCTAATGTGTGCATTTTTACTAGTTTTATTGTTTATACAGTGGATAATTTCATTAAATAAGTAAATTTATTGAGTAATATTACATTCGGTCACAATTAAGGACATTTGTAATAGGGACAGAGTAGTTCATTCGCACTTTATGCAAATTACTAAAAATAGATAAATATATATATATATAAACAAAGAGAAAATTAAATTAATCAAAATATCAAATTAAATATAGGCATTCTTATATGCAATAGTTACAAGAATTCATTCAGGAGTTCTTCCTCCCCCCCCCCTCCATCATGCGGAAGGAAAAACAGAACACTAGATCTCAGCGCCTCTTAGGCGCTTCACTGGTATTAATGATCAATGGAGGCAGACCTAAGGCGCTATGACACAGAACTATTAATGTCAGTAATATCAACAATTTTTTATTTACTGATCATAACGGTACTTGTGAGCGAGGCTGGCTCTATGGACTGCTATCTGCAGTTATCTTGTTATTTAAGTTGTTATCTTATTATTAAAAACTACTTATTATTAAATAATCCCTATCTTCAAATGAAATTAGACTCTTGTATAATAAGAAATATAAATATATCTGGTATTGCCTCTTTTTTGCCTGTTTCTTATTAATATAAAAATAATATAGTAATTTAATAATAAGAAATAAAAATAACAACAACACTTTAAATAACAAGATAACTGCAGATAGCAGTCCATAGAGCCCACATCGATCACACGTACCATCATAACATTGTTATCCGCAAGGTCTCTTCATTCGGATTCGCACTGGAAACATTATTTCGGATAAACGGGATACATGGCGTTCTAACGCATTCGAACAAGGTTTTCTAGTCGTTTCAGTCTTGTATAAGTGTTTCATTTTAGTTTCTTGTCCTAGCAAGCGGGTCTGTTTAATACGGATTAGAGGTATCTGGAGGATACTGTAAGATTGGATGCCTTAGGTTTACTACGAAGAGTTTTCTCAAGTTAACTTTCGCCTTCCATATCCATAACTGGATGACGCCCGTGAAGGTGACATTGTGTACTCCTCCGACCTGGAAGGACTGCCGGCGGTGGTTGAGGAAGTCACCGCTGACGAAGAAGGACATTAGCTAATAAAAATTATTCCGCCCTGGGAGCTGGATGTATATTTATGTGGCCGGGAGGGAGGGAGCGGTGTGATTGATAATTGTTTGGTCTAGCCAAAGCCGGCATCGACACGGCAACCAATTACTGGCACAATGGCATCCCCATCTCCTTATATCGCCGCTCCTTTGTCATTACACTTCGCCTTCTCTCAGGCCCACTTTTTTTCTTTCCCTTTTCCTCCTTTTTCTCCTTTTTTATATTGTTTTTTTTAATGCAACTCAGTACTTCTCATCTATATGGCGAATTCCCTTATATTTTGTTAACTATCGTTTGACAGATACCACCGCAGGCGTCCGCGATATGAGCCGGTTTGAGGTGAAATCGATCAACTTCCATTGGGTAGAGACAAATAACTAATATGATTATTTAAAATGTTTATTAGTACGTTGGCCTGTTAAAAAAAAATTACTAATAAGCGTAGGGGAAGACTTTTCCTTCTGGTTGGGGGGAGGGGAGGTGGATGGATGAATCCTCTCCTCCAACCTAAAATCTCGTGAGTTCATATTGTGTATAAAAATTATGAGTGATAATTAACGTAATCTACATAATTATTATAAAACGAACAATATAGTATTGTAAATAATAAACAATATATTATATAAAAAAATCTTCATAAATTATTTGTTTATTTTTATTTTATTTTTTTTTTTTACATGAGCATATTGAGAATATTTTAACAAAGCAATTGAATATATTACATTTTTTTTTTTTTTACGTTTGACAGTGATAAGGGGAACGGGGTAGTTCAGTGGGACTGACTTCCAGAGCTCAAGGTCATAAGTTCGAATCCCGGCTAATGACTAGTAATTTTTCATTAACCGTGAATCGACCCTAGGATCGAGAGATTCTCCTGGGGCACACCCAGTCTCTATAAAGTGGGTACCCTTAATTTTAAAAAATAATTAAGGAGGAAACCTGGCGGTTGAGCGTGATAACGGCCCCATCACCTCCCTGCACAACCGTTGGCGTTGTAACAGAACTTCACATAGTACTGCACCCAAGACCCTTCAAGGGTTGTAGTGCTACAGGTTTTTTTTGACAGTAAGATAAACTCTCAATTCTCCCATGCTACAATTTGCCTCGATAAATGTGATAAAATCATCACGTAAAAATGGAAGGGTGCACAGGAATGAATCATAAAATGCTACAGTTTCAAATATGAATAATAAGAACATATGGTAAAAATATTTTGCATACTACTTCTAGGCTTAGCTTAACTATCTAGTCGATTGATTCTATTTCCTTAATTGATTTAGTTTATATATATTATTCATTTAATTTTTTGTTTTTCTACGAAATATCGAGAAGGCGAAACGATATTCTCGCCACCTCTCTATTTTTCTTGAGGGGGGGGGGGAGGAAGATTGCCTTCGTCATTCCTCCTCCCCCCAAGCCTTCGCCTATGCTAATAAGGCCAAGCTGTAATTTTTCAAAAAGGTTCATACTAGCAAGACAATATATTATGGTGCTAGTTCCATTTCGCTACCCCAAAATGGCGACTTCAAGGTCACCAAGAGCACACTATTTCAAGATTCGATATTTGCCGAAAGTAGCCGAGAATCGACAGTCCTGTTTACATCAGAATTGCTTTGACTTATATGTGCTATCCATATTAGGTTAGGTTGCATACTATATGTAGTAAAACAATTCCTTGTAAAGAATTTTTTTTCTTGATTACCAACTAACTCACCAATTAGGGAATACGACGGGTAGGGGTCTAAGCTCATTCCCAGGACCCGTGACGAAATAAATTTCAATCCTCCCAGGCCCGAGTATTCGAACCGATGCACTTTGGGCGAGCTTAAGTTTCGAACATAGGGGAAAAAATAACAGTTAGAATTTGGAAGTTTGATTGGGTTAGAGACATACTTTTCCTCCCTCGTGCCCCGCGATATTTAATGCAATCGTTGTATTAAGTATGCCTTAACATGAGATGATAATTGAAGGAAGGAAAATCATGTTTTTTTTTTTAATTTAACGATTTTTTTAATGCATTTTTTACTTAAACTTAACGATTTCTGTTGATTCTACGGAATCAGGCACTTCTAGTGAGTCCTAAGACAGCTAAAATATAGGTTTTTAATAATATATAGAACTATTGCAACGCTTAAAACAATTGTAAACAATATGATTCAGCTTCGCTAAGTCCTCGCCATCGCTCCAAAAAAAACTAGAAAGATCCTGTTGTAACTAAAGTTGGAACTTCTAAAAACAATTTACATACTTTGCACCATTCTATGATACTAGATTTATTTCCAAAGAAGATTCGAAATTTCTGATAAATCGGTGATGTTACCAAGACCAAACGTAATATAACGTGAAAATTGTGTATGATTGAGTGAAAATTTCCCTCTTTAAATGTTGAGTAATTTACCAACTTCCAAGAATTGGGGACCGACATTATCTTCTTCCGGACGAATTTTTGAGAATCTATGACTAATGGATGATCTTCAACCAGGCCTTATCTTGGAATAGCGAAACGGAACTAGTACTCAATATACATACATACATACATATGTATATGTATATAAGTTAAGCGTCGGCGGACTCTAACAATAAAAAAAAAGAAAGGAAAGGGCTTGAAATGCAACACTCACGGTTTCAGAAAAGATCCTGCTTTATTCCTTTAGTAATCCTCCTTATATACATTTCATATGTTTATTTACATTCAGGACGGTATTAAGGCTGATATCGCCGGTCTCCGGTCTTTATCTTATATATATATATATATATATATATATATATATATATATATATATATATATATATATATATATATATATTGTTGTTGTATCGGAAGTATATTAAAAGTTAATCGAGTGTCTAGATGAATCCCTTAATAGGTGATATATTCAGTCCAAACTAAAGAATATCTATCTTATAAATAACTTAGTCGCACAAAGAACTTAGAAAACTTTATTGGTAAACAAACAGTTACATACACTACTAACTAGATAATGATAACTCTAATGATTGCTAATGACTGACTGCTGCCTCTAACAGAGGGGTATATATACAGGATTGTATGAGGGTGATAATGCTGAATCAGGTATGTAAGGAAATGCACCATAACTGTCTAAAAATAATTGCCAATCCTTCCCCTCTTTCCTTCTTAAATTCTTTAGTTCTTTTATTTTAATGTTTTTCATCTGCAATTTTTCTACGGCTCAAAAACTGGCGCCCGTCTCTGAATCCCCATAAAATTTAAAAATCGATCATAAATACTTGAAGTTTTGTACTTTAAATGTTTACTAGTACTAGAACCGTTTCGCTATCCCACGATGGGGGCTGCTTTTAAGATAATCCAGAGCACTACTCCTAGATTCTCGAAATTATACCCTAATTCATCCGAAAGAAGGTAGAACCGACCAATCCACAATTGCTGATAGTTATTAAATTACTCGATATTTAAGAGGAAAATTTTCACTCAATTATTTACAATTTTTATGTTAGATTAGTCCAGATCTTTTCACCATCACAGATTCGTCAAAAGTTTCACAACTTCTTTGGAAATAAATCTAGTATGACAGAGCGGTGTCCTTAAACTGTTTTTAGAAGTTCAAATCCTAGTTAATAATAAGATATATCTAGTTCACTTATTATAATAAGTTTAGTTTTCTGACTAATATTAACTATTTCATAAAAGATGCAATTCCTTTGTTTCCCAAATTGATTACCGCCTGACATGCTGTTCCCTTGAAGAAAAATCGTTTTGCAGTCGGCTATGTGGGTAAGTAGGTCAGAT
Source organism: Nezara viridula (assembly GCA_928085145.1). Taxonomy (NCBI): domain Eukaryota; kingdom Metazoa; phylum Arthropoda; class Insecta; order Hemiptera; family Pentatomidae; genus Nezara; species Nezara viridula. The sequence continues at coordinate 38,252,967 of OV725078.1, forward strand.
TTTTCAGCGACAACCGTGCGGTATTTTTTTAAAAAAAATATCTTTACGTCAAGGCAAAGGATGCACCTCCGAGCACAGGAAGATATCCTGCGATCTCTTTTAAAAGCCCCCGGGGCGGTGCCCGGTACGGTATGTAACAAGTCGGTAATGGAGGCATTAGTTGTCCTCCGAATTAAAGGTCTGCCTCGCGTGACGGGGAACAGTTCGAAGACAGCCCTCTCATAAGCAGGCATCACTCTTCCCCTGTTGTCACATGAAACATGGCTCGGGGGTGCTTTCTTTCCCACAAACCCCTCCCCCCTTTCCCTCCTCCCCCTACTCCGCCTAGCTAACGATCAATTTAGTCAACCGGATACCGGGTCAATCTAATGAAACTGTCTTTAATAAAAACGTAGCCCTTAAGGCAGCCTTCATCATGTTGACTGTTTCATGACTACCGTAGGAAATGGAATGAGTTGTAAACTTTCTAATTTAGAGGCAACAATTAGATTAGGGTGCTGTCACTGTTGGAAGCGTTGGGGGGAAGTTGTGCTGGGTTTATTGTTTATCTTATTTTTTAAACTTTTATTATTGTTTTATCGATTATAGGCTGCAACATAACCTTCCTTTTTTTATTTAAATATATCATTATTCAGAATAATTATTGTTCTGGTAAAATTCGGCTAAAGTCCCTCAAGAATCGAAAAAGCTTTCATTGCTCAATATTTATTTTAGTAATTTATGTGAGAAAAATACTTCAATAGTCGCAATATATAGTGGAGACTGAGGTGGTTGTGGCAATTTCTTTTAATAGCCCATAATTTTGTTAGTACACTAATTAGCTAGAAGAAAATTGGTATTTGCAGTAAAGCGGACATTTGACTACATGTAAAAACTAAATTTTTTTCCGTAAATACAATGGTTAAGTCTTAGGAGCAAATTAAAAAAAAAATAAATGTCATAACCGATCCCACCCAGGGGCGGTTGTGACAATGCTTGGGATTGGTAGTAATAGGTTAAAAAATACACCAAAATGAACTAAAATCACTTTTATTGTATTTTATAACAAAAGAAATAAAATCTAGGAATATTCTAATCGTTTATAACTAATAAAGGTTAAGATACATAGGCCCGTACCTCGTACGAGAAGCACCGCGGCCGTTTGTATTGGGTTGGCAAATAAGTTCTATCGGTTTTTCAGGGTGAAATAAAACTTAATGTATTATAGGCGTAACTTTTATTGTATTCTACAATACATTGACCATTATTTAATTTGACTTTAATTTTCCCATCTTACCACTAACTGTATAATGCCAGGTTCATAGAATGTCTGGACTTTATTGTTGAAAAGCTGATCCAAGTGGTTTTGGACGCCCTCTTCCTTTCGGAATTTCTTTCCATTCATGGAGTTCTGCAGAGACCGGAATAAGTGGTAGTCACTTGGAGCTAGGTCTGGTGAATAGAGGGGAGGGGCAAAAGGTCCCATCCAAGGCTTAATAATTTATTGGGAGTGACCAATGAGGTGTGGGGCCTACCGTTGTCTTGGTGGAACACAACACCCTTCTGATCGTTCATAACTCTTCAGGATGTTCTCCAAATTCGATGTTACTATATCCGTTGAAAATCTCAATTATTGCGCTTCAAAGTCTTATGAATGTTTTTTTTATTTATATAACGCCTACATAAGGAATAAATAAACAAAAACTCATTTTTTATCTCAATTTGTAGTAGGTTTGCGAAGATCGTGTTGATGTCATTTTGTATAGTTTGTGTGCCCCTAAATTCCTGCTAAATTTCTTGTAGATAGCTGAAGTCGTATTGACTATATAACTTTTCCTGAGGTGGAGAATTACGCCAATAGACGTCTGAGATTCCAAAATCTTGATTCTAAAGGTTCAAGTGCAACCTTTCAACCATTTTTCCGGATCCATTTTGGAAACTGGTGGTCAGAACTTGTACAAAGCAAAGGATATTATATTATTAATATTAATGAAGTGAGATAATCGTAACCAAAATCTATGATGTCATATTGGTAAAAATATCGATAATTTATAGTGTTAATATCCTAATATGAAAAGTATAAAAAGTATGTGAGGCGTTCAAAGTCAATCAAAAATAAAAATTCTGAATAATCGGCCCATTTTATAGACCTTCTGTAAAGACAAAAAATATATTTATTTTACATAAAATGAGCTCAGGTAGCTAACTACATCAGCTACTAGAAGTAATAATTTTTTAAAATTAGAATTGAAAAACACAATTAATCTGTATCATTACATCTCATGAAATAATGAATGTTGGGCCAATTACTTGATAAGTGCTTTTTCTTGACCAATGGTTATTGATTCAAATACCAAAGCCATTCCACATTGCTCGAATTGCACACAAGGTGGACATCTTGCGGCGAAACGAATAGGCTCTGATATCGATAACGAAAGAATCACTAAGAGGATCATCATCATTAATCTAAGAGCTTAGCGTACTAGGGCGTCGACCGATATGTCATTGGGAGGATTGCGTAATGTCCGAACAAGAAAGGCAGTTTTTTCTTCCAAATTATTTAAGTTATCCAAGTTAGTTATTCAATCCCCCAAATGCAGAGATCAAAGGCAGAATAGCAGCTGTTAGCAGATTGTGCTTAATAAACGGCTTAAACTTCAAGTATTGTCTCGAAAGACAAAAAGCACCAAATACAAGACAATAATAAGACCCTTAGTGACATATGGAAGTGAGTACTGGGTGATGACCAAGGAGGGTGAGACGATCCAGCAGGTTACAGAGAGAAAGATCCTCTGAGGGATATTTCGCCCAGTAAACGAGGATGGCCATTGGAGAATTAGGAAAAACAGAGAGCTCGAACAGCTTTTTGGGGAGCCTAATATTATGGCATTCATCAAAGAACAGAGAAAAGTGATGACTGGGCCATATGCAAAGGATGCCGGATCAGAGGCTAGCAAAAAAGATAATGAATGACAGACCAGGCGGGAGGAGACTAGCAGGAAGACCAAGCCTGATGTGGTAGGATGACGTGGAGGACGATTTGAGAAGGATAGGAGTAAGATGATGGCGAAGGAAGGCAGTAGATAGGCAGGAATGGCTATCAATTTTAAGTGAGGTCAAAGTCCAACTAAGACTGTAGCGCCATTAAGTAAGTCATTCAATCTCGCCGTCCATCATACATCGCCGAGCTTATTAAAATGAAATATTTTATTGGTTCCCGCAACACTCTTCAGATGTATATATACCTCGTATATGTACTAGTTTTGCCCAAATGCGAGACCCAGACGAGTCTTGGTCTTGCAAACTCAGTTTTGTCATGGTCTTGGTCTTGCACAAGAGTCTCGCAACAGTCTTGCAGTACTGTATTTTGTAGATAGGAGAAACCTAACTAAGCCTGATGAAAAATTAGAGGAATTAAATGCAAAACTATATTGGTTATACTAATTATTTACATATAGTAACTAAGATTGTCGAGTATTAGTAACTATTTTGCCTTAATTTTTTAAGTCTTGGAACAGTTAGGCGGCCTTGGTTGATTTTGGGCAACACTAATATGTACCGAACCGCGGCTCTCGACAGATCCTTCATAACTTGATCCTTATTGGTTGGTTAAGGATCGGTCCTCATGGAACTTCAACCCTTCCTACATCCGTCGCTCCAATACCCTACCCACCTTTAGATCCCGCTAATTCTAAACAAACTGCCTCAAAACAAAGTCTCAAACCTCGTGAATGGTTCCACAGCTCACAGTAGACATTTTTTTGTTAAAATAAGTTGAAAGATGAACAATTTTCATAACAACCTAAAATGAAAACAAGACGATAATGTTTATTGACACTTGTATTAATTTAATATTTTTTGGACAATGTTAAGATATGCTCCTAAGACTTTGAAAATGGGCGAATATGAGCCGAAACGTCGTCAGATATTAAAATGATAGAACGTGCAACAATGTGGTTTGAGCTGAAAGGTTTTGAAGAGTTCCAAGAAATAATAAATTTATATATAACCTCATCATTTTGACATGTTGGGGGTGGAGGTCACGCCAAAGGCCAAATATTTTTGTAGGCCACCTTTTTTCTCGATTTTATAATCTAATTATCTTACGATTAGAGTGGAAAGCAAAAGGTAAAAAAAAAAAAAGAAAAGAAAAGGAAAGCAAAAGGCGTTCATCAGATTTTAGTACCTTATTAAATATACAAAGTGTACCGGTCTCCGAATTGAAAACGCCGTATTTCCGAAAACTTTATTTCTGAATAGAATAGTTGTCGGTTACGATTAGATGAAGCCATTCACGAAATTTTAGACTCAATGCCTTGATGACCTGGAGGTTTTACGGCTATAAACAGCAACAATTTTAGACTGATGTTAATAATTTTATAAGAAGGGGGTCTGTACGCGGCATAATCAATTCATTTCCCATACAATTTTAAAATAAGTGTTTCTGTAAATATGTGTATAAATCATTAGTTTTTAAGCATCGTTATTTTACATTATTCTAATTTGTTTTTGCAATTGTTTATTAATGTTAGAAGTTAACTTATAATTTTTAATTATTCCTTCTTTTTTTTTTCCTTATTCTTTTTTATATAGCTCTGAGGCTGTAAAGCTTACAATTTATTCTATATTATTCTTAAGGGACTTGCCACAGGATAAATAAAGCAGATTATTATTATTATTACTATTAATAAAAACGCAAGAACTGTTGGTGTTATAGGCCCTAAACTTTAGTAGTATGGTGATTTAGACATGAAGTCAAATGCCTAAATAACATTGGTAAATAGTATTTATACCCTACTATCATAAGTTATTTAAATTAATTTACAATTTACAAAATTTACATAAAAATCGGTCATGTTTTGGTATAACATTTCACACTAAATGTATTTTAAAATTATAAACTTCAGTAACATTCTTTGTTATTTAACGGTAAGAAAATTTATAAAAACCTACATTAAAAAAATATGAAAAAAAGAAAGAAAAAAATAAAATTAATATATAAACAAAGTCAACTATAATAATAAAAGAAAAAGTATATACATTTAAATAAAGAATATAGTTTATGTACATAATGTAATATTTGTGGTTTTATTTTAGTCAGTTTTTATTCAAGTAAAATGTGTTTTGTACGTCTGTGTTTGTATCTTCTTAATCTTTGCTTATTGTAACGCCATATTGCCTTAATTAAGAAGTTTACGGAAGTTTTTGTGGAGTTGAAAAATTTTTCGGTCTGGGAGTATATGAATTGTTTAACTGTCTGAAATATCAAATCGTTTAACATGTTGGTTATTCTTGTGTATCTGGGACAATTATTTATAATTCTCATACACAGTTTTTGTACCCTTTCTAATTTTTTATAGTTTGAATTAATTTTCGAAGAATTTCATTTTTTTTATTCAATATTAATTTACTTTTTGTTGTCTACTAATTTCGTAATAATTGCCTATTTTTATATATATCCTTTTATTTTTGAAGTTCAGATATTATTTCGCTTTTATCATTATATTTTCTTTATTACCACTAATTATTATTTTATATATTTGTTTACTATTTGTAATGTATTGAAATCCCGAAAAATCTGAAATTAAGTCTTAATAATGCTACGTTAAAATCAGTTCTAAGCCTTCTGAAACCTGGACCCTAGAAAAAAGTATCGACAAATTTTATCGAATAATCCTATACACGATAACCGGAGCGATCAAGGATCAAAATACTAACGCGTGGAGGAGAAAGGAAAATAAAGAGCTGCTTATAGAAACTGGTCAATCAATATATCACGATATGAAGGCAAGGAGGTTAAGACGGACGGGGCTTGAGCTCGAAGCAATCCATCATGAAGCTTCTACACAACAATGAATGCCTTAATAGACCAAAATCCTACGTAGCCAAAAACTAGATTGTTAGATCGAATCAACAAAAATGTAACAGAGATACATTCATATAACTAGGGAAAATAGCCTAAGACAGGCGGAAAAAGATTTCATCAAGGTTTGCTCATTTTTACTTAATTTTATTTATTTATTTAATTTTTTTTAATTGTTCTTTATTATTCGTATTTCTCTTTCATATATGTATGTATTGTACGAATGGATACCTTTAGAACTAATACTTATTGCCCTTGATTGTGGCAGCATGTATTATTATACAATAAATAAAAAATAACCATTTCTTCCATATACCTTGAGCAAGACGAATAATGCAGGATTTCGAATAACCCAGCATAACTTATATCAACATCTCCCTGTTTAATGTTATAAAGGTTTGACATGTTACATGAGGCATAGTTTTTATTCGGGTATCCCATATGTGCATATATGCCAAAGTACGGTTTGATAAAAGTAATAAGATAAGAGATTTTTGACATATTGGCTCATCGGATGGAGGGGAAGATAAGGGCGCTATCTCGGTCAATTTTCGATGTCCATAAAGGCAAGATATTAGGGTGGATCCCTCAGCATTCAGATTGTCCAGTCACCCTTGGCCCTCTCAATTAGGGGTGCCGGCCAGGGATTGACGCTTTGCAGGGAGGTTGGGGGGGGGAGGAGAGGAGGAAAGGGGGGGGTTGAAACAAACCCTCTTATGTCTTCATCCCTCCTTGGCAACAATAGCCTCGTTTGTATTGCCATATATCCCTGAATTATTGACCATGTACGCTCGTTGTCAAGCTGCCGGGGGCTACTTCAATAGATGTAACTATGAAAAAAAGATTAAAGGGGAAGGTCATATGTTATGGGTCGTATTTGGGGAAGAATTAGGAATATATCGCTAGGATTCTACGGACTATTCCACACAAAATAAAGTTCAAAAAAACCAACAGAATGTATACTAACAGGACCAACGCAAGTGAAAGAGGAATTGTTCATACCACTGTATAGTTTGTATTAGGGATTATAGAAGAAGAAGAAGAAGATAAAGAAAATTAAATTTTGATCTGGGACATATAGTCCCTAAAAATAATAATAATGAAAATGAACAATTAAGGCAGGGTTTCTATTCAGATGAAAAAGATCCATTTTAGGTAAATTCCAAGGTTGAGCGTGAAAAAAAAAGGGAAACAATTTTTATCAATCAAAGCCTAATCTGAGCACATTTTTTTTTTTTTTAATTTTTATTATGATATTTACAACTGTATTAGTATGAATACATCAAGTAAATTTGTACAGAGAAATATTATTACATGAAACACGCTTGTTGAGAAACTACCCACTGGTAGCACTCAATAATTTGTCTACATGAGAAGATCACGAGGCCATCTTCTTTTCAGACGCCTCGGAGGGTTATCAGGAATCGAAGAGGAAGCAAGGTTAGAAACAAGAGGATTCGGATGGTTATGAAGTTTATTATGGAAGGATAGGTATCTGGATTTGGCCAAATCGGAAATATATGGAACATTGAAGTCTTTATGGATTATTTTATTAGTGACAAAGTAAGGAGCATTGAGGAGAGCACATTTTAAAATATATTTTCAATAATATAAGTAAGACAGGCATAAAACGAGTATTTACGTTCAATATTACATGCTTTTTTGTATGCCCTTAGACGGATGGCATTTTTAAATTTTTTTTGGGGAAAAAAAATATAAAATCTAACTGTTAAAAATTAAAAAAGTATGGTGGAAACGCAGAATAGAGGGGGACATTTGTTCGTCGTAAAATGGTAAGAAATAGTTAAATGGCAGAGTGATGTTGCCTAAAAATTAAAGTAAAGGATAAGCTTAAGTAAACAAATAAAATTATAGATAAATAAATATCATTACGTCATAACTGTTAAATAACAGTAAAATGAGGCTGACAGCACTAAAATACGAAAATTTAATATACTTACTGATATTTAGAATTCGTATATATATATATATTCCTTATTGCTGAGGAGTTGGAAAAATAATTTGAGTTTAAATGAAGTTAAAGATTAGGTTTTGAGTAATGAGGTAGATTAAAAAATCCTAAAATTGAACTAGACGTTAATTTACTCCTCAACAATAATTTTTTCTAAAAACCAGTAAACATAATATGCTCATCATGCATTGAGATCGTAGGAATTCATACAGAACTGTTAATTTATAAAAATAATTATCATATGAAAATATATGACTTAAATAATATAATAAAAAAAAATATTACCTCAATTATTTGATAATTTCTCTCTCAATCTCTGAGCTTTGAAAAGGAATGGATTAATAATTTTATTCTTCTCTTTAGTAAGAGAAAAAGGGCATTCTACCGAAACGCCCAGAATCCAATGAAGGTTATTTTGACTAATTAATAAATTTTAATTGCATTCATTTTTTGCATCATATTTTAGTTTTTCTTTTTTTTGTATATTGATAGAATATACTGTCTAATATGAAATATCAGTATAAAATTGGTCAGTATTTCTGCTCTGTATTGAAAGTTAAAAAATTTTGTTTAGATTTCTCAGAAAACTCCTTCACGAAAAATCCATAAGCTCACTTCTCTTTTTCTCTCTCTCTCTCTCTCTCTCTCTCTCTCTCTCTCTCTCTCTCTCTCTCTCTCACTCTCTCTCTCTCACTCTCTCTCTCACTCTCTCTCTCTCTCTCTTTCTCTCTCTCTTTATCTCTTTATCTCTCTCTCTCTCTCTCTCTCTCTCTCTCTCTCTCTCTCTTTCTCTCTCTCTCTCTCTGTCTCTCTTTCTCTCTCTCTCTCTCTCTCTCTCTCTCTCTCTCTCTCTCTCTCTCTCTCTCTCTCTCTCTCTCTCTCTTTCTCTCTCTCTCTCTCTCTCTATATATATATATATATAAAGAACAAAAGAAAATACAATATAGTTAAATCTATTATAAAAATATCTTAATATTATGAATGGGTATAAAATTAACTAATCATGTGTCTGATTTGTTTTCTTATTTTGATGTTACTTTATTGTAATTATTTTATTATTATCATTTTGTACATATCATATTTTATTTATTGAGTAAAAATAGGTTGGCAGCATTGTTAATTTTGTGATTTTTTACATGCTATTTTATGATTCTTTATTTTAAAGTTTTACAGACAAGGGCAGATTGCGGACGTTGGGTCACCGATTTATTAGTCCAATAATTTATTTATTTTAATTTAAAAAAGAATTGTATTTAATAATTTTAAGAATTTAAGAATTTTAAGAAGAATAAGAAGAAAGGAATCTGGTGAACTCAAATTGGGTCTCTGAATATTTAATTAGGTAATTCCCGAATGTTCTTTCTCAATATTTTTCAATTCAAATTTTATTTAATGGGGAGCTAAATTTTATTTAGTAGTAGAGCACTATAAACAGATGTAATGATGTAATGATGGACAATGTACATAGATGTGACTTTTCAAACTTAATCGACATTTGGTGATGGGAGCAAAGCAAAAAAACATTTTTTTATTCCAGTTTGAAATGAACTTATAATATATCTTCTTATACTGGACCTGTCCGAATAAGATTTTTGGGAATTTCTTATTCATACTATTTTCAATAATTCTTTAAGTCCTTTTGTCGGTAGTATTCGGTACATTTTATAAGTTGTTTAATTTATGAAATTTTATCGACATGAAAGGTGTAAATCCAAAAATAAATGACCAAATAGTAATAATGATAATAATTAAAAAAAGTGTTAAAGAGTTTCTGGATATAGTTGACACCTTTTTGCCAAATTATTAATATCCGCCTAAATTACTCTGCATAATGACCTTAATATCCCATTATTCTGGACCTTTCCCAGACAAATTTTACCAAAACCTCACTAATCATCCTAATCCTGTAGCACAACCTCTATTCTGCTCCAGTCATTCCTACAATCCTCCCTGGCGGTTAAAACGGCAGTGGACCCATGACCTTTTTGCAAATATGTATATATTGGAGTACTGGCACTGGCCAGAATCTCCACTCAAGTGTCCTCCATCAGTCTCTACTGGCTTCCAATACCAGTGACGCAGCTGGGAGAGAAGCACTGGAATCTTCCAGTTCCAGGAATCTGGAGTCCTGCTATGGCTTCCACATTTGGGGGACGAAGTTGATTCATGGGACCCCTGTGCCAATGTAAATATTGTACATAGGTGTGAATGTATTTTATTTATTTTATTATCATTCAGCTTCAATCTATTATTTTATTTATCTTGTAGATATGTATATTAGTTTTCTTTATCTTATTTACTTTATTTTTTATTTGCCCATTTAATTTTAGTTATTTATATTTATTTTCCCTTCCTATGTAGATATTGTGTAAATAAATATTGTAGCCCTAGTACCAATGACCTTCAGTGTGGCAGACTATATCAATCATTTCATCTTTTCAATTAGCAAGTCGTAAAGTTTAAGCTGGTAAACATCACTAAATTATTTTCGCCTTATTTGACTGTTATTTATACTTAAAATTCACTAAGTCTTTGTATCTTCATTGTAAATCATTTATCGTACATGCTAAATTTACCAAATAGACTTACAAGTCTCGACATCAACCAAATTATCTTTGCAACGAAAAATATTTCACACAAGACTCGGCTTGCTTTCCAATGGGCCTTAGAACCCGAGAAATAAATTTGATGTTTTGTTTCTTTCCCTTTGCTTTGCCCTAATTTCTAGGTTGTTAAAAACTGATAAATTCCTTTTTTTGTGTAGTATAAGAAAAAAATATATTTTCGATATTATTAAATGAGTTGTATATTAAATTACAAAACCATAAGTCGCCTCCAGAAAAATAGACCAAGTAAAGTTTTGTTGTGAAAAAGAAATTTAGATACGTTTTAATGTCCTTCAGAAATCTTAAATACGAATTTTCTTGAAAATCAAAAAATACTAATTTGATTTTCTTGGAGGATTTTTGGAATTTTGGAGGGCCGTTAACTTAAAGCATTTATAACCTCAGTGTCATTTCGTGTAGTTAATATTTATAAAAAAACATTTAAAAAAATTTATTTATATGAAAATTCGTATTTTAGATTTTTAAGGGACACTAAAAACGAATTTAACTTCTTCATAATAAACATTTATTTGATGGGTGATAAATATTCAGGACGCAGTCCTTTAAATTTTCAGCCCTGAAGATGACCCACATGTTCGGGTTGAAACGTTGGCACAAATAAAAGAAAAAAAAATGTTTAAAAGACTGCGTCCTGAATTTTTATCACCCACACTAGCGGATCCAGGATTTAATTTTGGGAGAGGGCTTAAGCCCGAAATATATTTTTTTTCATATAAATATATCGATAATTAATTTGAAAAATAAAGAAAGAAATTAACTACTTATATGAAATGGTATTTAAGTGGTTCTTGAAGTCCTATTAAGTGTAATTAAACGAACAAGAATACTTTAAGAGATAGTTTTTAACATTTATTTCTGTAAAAAATAGTTATATTTTACCAATTTGGGGGGGAGGCTTCAGCCCGAAAGCCCCCCTCCCCCTCGTAGATCCGCCTGTGATCACCCATGATATCTAGAACAGTCGACCAGCTTCCTTCAATAAAACATTCATTTGATTTACTTTACTAGCAGCTTTTTTTTTTTTTCATTTATGATCCATTATAATTTATTTAATGCAGTTGATAATAGATTTTTTTTATTTTGTACTAAAAAATCAATCAATCATCATATAATTACCTTGAAATCAGGGCAAAGGAAAGGAAAATGTAACCTAAAGTTTTTTACAAATCATATAAAATATTTTTTTTTTCGGCGTTTAAGAATAATTAGAACAAATACCAAGACAAGTGTCGAATATTTTTCGATATAGGATCACCAAATAAATTTGGTTCAAATCGGTGATCCACTAATTGTGACCTCACCTTTTTAGTGAATTTTGCTCAGTTAGCAAAATTCACTTGACTGTTTTCAAACCTGCATATGTTCAGGCAGAAATTGTCTTACTTCTTATTATGTTATTAGCTAAGTTAATATATATTAAAAAAAAACAGACTAAATTACTATAGGATAATCGGTTACAAAAGAGTCTTTGTCTTTGTGTTAATTAAATATATCGTCGATTTATAAGTTCAATTAGTAATTAAGCAAAAAAAAATCATTTAATAATTTCATATTATTTAATTACTATGTACTTCCATGTATTTCCGATCGTATTTTGAAATCAGAAAATTGTGCACACAGAAAGAAAAGTGATTTTTTTTGCTATCCGTTGTTTGCTAGCTATCCGTTTGACACTGACGAGCCTCCTAGACGGGTACATTTTTTGAAGTTGTTTTTTTTATTTCTTTATTGGGTATTACAACAATCTGTCTCTTGGACATTGGTTATAGTGAGGTAGGATGACATTCACACTATATGTACAAAAAAAAAATAAAATAAATAGAAACAAAATAATAATCAAAAGTATATACAATAGATAATAAAATAAAATAACCTAAAAAATAAGAAAATTAAAACTAAGCAAAAAAAATAAACACATGCATACCTATATACAATCAGGCGAGGGAACTCCAGGAGAACCCTGCGCTACTCTCTCAACCGCGTCACTGGTACTAAAGCCAGCGGAGATTGATCGAGAGAACTTTTGAAGTTTAGGACTTGACTAAGTTATTCCTATTTTTCGACCTAGTTTCGAAAAAAAAAAAATCCATCGAAATCGGACGTATCCTCTTCTCGTGAGATAGGTTTATATTTCAACAATAACCTCCTTTTGCATGATTGGCTATTTTGAACTAATTAAAAAAGTGTAGTTTGATAATTTAGTTATTTGCACACAGTTCACTGAGTTATAATGAATGGACTTTTTAAAAATTATCATTATTTATTATTATGATAAAAAAAAAAATAACATAGTACAAGCTGGGATGGAACAAGATCGTGTTTCTAGATATTGGTTCGGTTTCGAAATCTCCTCGATGACGGGAGGGAGAACATACATCGTCTTGGGCATCCTCATGCGACGGATCCCCCCCGGTAGGACGGAAGGAAGGTAATGCTCACCAACTGGGACGGAGGAAAAGTTGAATTGGGTCTGAGGAAAAAAAGGAAAAAGGTTGTGATGAAGGGGGAGCGGGCGGCGTCTTTGTCCTTTGTCCGAGGGCTTTACATATCCCACCGATCCAGCTTCCATCACCTCTTATTTACTGCTCCACCTCTTTGGAATCCCTCCCTGCATAACTGCACTTTCAGAAATGCACTTTAACTGCCTCCTCTTCCTAGCCTCCAGGCGCCCACGAGCCTCCATAATCGATCCCTCAAATAGTTGAACCTTTACGAGAAATCGATTCCTTCGAGGGCGATGATTGATGGGGCTGGGACGCCAACCCGCGGTCTCATTAGCGCCGTCTGAACATTAATTTGAATGTAGATTAGTAAGTGAATGGAATGCGCACTTGCCGCTAAAATTAATATCGGTAGTTATATTTCATTAATGAATTAATCAACGAGGATAAAGTAATTAACTTTTATTTATTTATTTTTAAAAATTAATACGCATCCTTGAATGTTTTCAAATCTGCATATGTACAGGCAGAAATCGTCTTACTTCTTATCATGTTATCATCTAAGTTAATATAAAAAAAAAACGGACTAAATTACTATAGGATAATCGGTTGCAAAAGTGTACACATTTTTTTTTAATTGTCTTTCTTTAAATATAAGGTCAATTATTAATTAAGCAAAATGTCATTTAATAATTTCATATAATTTAATTACTATGTACTTCCATGTATTTCCCATCGTATTATAAAATCAGAAAATTGTGCACAAGAAAGAAAGTTAATTTTGTCTGTGACATTTAGTCCCCTCTGAATAACTACAATGAGCAACGAAATGCCGATGGTCTGGCATTAGAATACAAATAAAAATAAATTAATTTACAATATTATCTAACCCTAATATTAAAATAAAGAAAAGACACTAGTAGAACAATGAAATTAAAGATAAATACATACGAGTGAGTTCACGTATTTGTACAAATAAGTAATAAGCATAATCAGGAGTGCCAGAAGGGGCTATCGTGATGCAAGTTGCGGCATATGAATTTTTTATGGGGCATATGTTGACGGGTTTTTGAATTTTCGACTAAAAGAACCAGAGGGAAAACATGGAACATACCTCAGCAAGTGTAATTGTTTATGATTTACGATTATTCTGACTCTACCTTAGCTTGCTCTGTTTTATGAAAAGGTGAGCAATGAAATATCTTGGGAGGAAGGAGGCGTAAGTTCTTGCTCCATCGAACTTGGGAGAGGTGCACACTCCTGAGGATAATACATAGATATCTGCAAGATATCAATAAAATGTGGCTGTTATTTTTACATATATTCGGAAGATTGATTACTGAGGAGATGGAATAATAAATGGTGTTTAAATGAGGTCAACGATGAGGATTTCCGTATAGAGGCTGGTAGGGAATTACAAAACAAGATAGCACGTATGAAGAAAGAATTTTTAAAGGAATCAGTTCGATGAGAAGGAATACACAGATTTGAGGGTTGGGATCTTGTGTTGAACGAATGAACAGAGGAACAAGGAGTAAAGAAATCAAGAAGGTAAGAAGGTTTTTAAAAGGAATACACCTAGAAAATATTGCCGTCGGAAAACTGGATAGAGCCACTACAACCCAGCATAGCAACTGGAGACGTGGGAGCGCATAGGGACTAAAAATTAATGTAATGAAACATTCATTAGTGTCTTTAATCTGATCTAAAGCCCACCACACAGTCTACCGTATACAAGGCAGCCATAATCGAAGTGAGGGAAAATGAGGGAGGAAACTAGGGTCTGACGGATTTTAAGGAGTCGCGGAAGATCAGGATCTATTTCAGGGTGTGGGTAGCAATGGATTTTCCGATAATTTGGGAAATGTGATTATTCCAGCACAGATGTTGACAAAAAATTACCCCAAAGTTTCTTACGGAAGTGTGGAAACATATGGGTATTCCATTGAGGTAGAGTGGTGGATAATAAGGAATGAGATTAATCAGATGCTTGGAACCAATGAGAATGACTTTGGCCTAATGGCAGATGAAGAGAGTTGGAGAGTGAAGATCTCTGAGGAACTCCACAAGTTAGTAAGAGTAAGGAGGAAGGAGTTTTATTGGGAATGATGACTTAATGTAAATATACCATGTTATATATAAAAGATTTTATGTCTTTTGATCCACTGCTTGTGTTTTTTAACTATGAAATAAATCCGAAATTCACAAAAACTTGCTTAAAAGTACTCTCTGCTACATGTCCCACCAATCTTAACCTCCTTGCCTTCATATCATGAGGTATTGATTGACCAGTTTCTATAAATAGTTCTTTATTAGTCCTTCTCCATGCATTAATAATTTGATCCCAAAATCAAGGATGATTTTGCTTTCAATACTTCTTCCTATGGTGTTAATTAAAGTTGAGGTCTCGCAACTGTTTATCAGTGGTATGTTTATATATAAACGCAGTAAATAGAGGGACAAAAAAACATTCCTATTAGAGAGAAAAACTAATTTGTCAAATGTTTACTTCTCAAATTTATTTAAATAATATAGATTTGCGGACTTTGCTATTATTTAGTGGTTTATTATCCTTACCGGAGTTTCGACTCAAGCACGTGTATATCATAAGGACTAAAAATTATATATATATATTAAAAAATGTATATATTTTTAATTTCTGGTTATCATTTTTTAATGTTATAAATATATTATAAAATAAAATAAAATATCATATTATATTTTGATCGTTTGCAATATTATATTTACACAAATTGCAGTGTAATCAAAGTTTCGAGCGTAGTAAGTAATTGGATGGAGAGGACGTCCACCAGAGGAAAGCCATGCTGCCCGAGACGCCCCTCCCCCCCCAGATACGTGAGTCCCGTGATTCTACTGGAGGTAACTTACACCGACTGGGCATAGGAATGATAACCAACCCCGCGTAAATAAACAGGACATTAGTTTTCCAGGACGTCAGTACTTCCCTGAAGTTTGCTCCATGGATTGTCTGTTTCAAGGAATTTAAATATAGGTACTTGTGGGCCTGCTGACTGCGCAGCTATAATCCATGGATTTAGACGGAATTCTCACTGTCCCTAAACCCAATTGAGTCGATGGGAAACTGTCATATTGGCCCCAAAGAGATTGGTCATGGAGGTATGATTAGCCTGTTGCTGCACCATGGAGACCATGGTTCGTGTCAACGTGAGGATGAGTGATCCCTCCAGGTTCTGTACTCCCGCAATTTACCTGCTCAAAACTAAATATTGAATCTGCTATTGAAAGGAAGTAAATTTAAAAAATGAATGACAAACCTACAATTTAAAATATACTTTAGAGATGAGCAAGTAGTTGATTGATCAATTATATGGATAAAACAAAATTGTCAGAAATTTCAATCAAAATTTCTTCAATGGGTTAACTGACGTTTCGACCTAAACATTTCGGTGATCATCAGGACTTTGTTCTTGTAAGTACATTATCAGAGTGTTGTGGAGAAACTGGTATGTGTTGTGACGTATCTGCAAAGTATGGCAAGTTTTATAATGAAGCCAGAATTTGAAAGAAACGTCGGCTAACCCATTAATAAAAATTTGACTGCAATTTCTGACAATTTTGTTCCATCCTTATAATTGAACTTGTTTGTTGAATTTGTTCCATCCTCATAATTAGTAGGGAGACCCTTCTGGATTTCACCCAGCCTTTATATAGATAAAGTGGGTACCCATAATTAAATAATTAATGATGGGGCGGAACCGCCAGGTAATATCGATTAAATCATCTCCTTCACAATTGGCCAAGAAACAGTACTTTTCCTAAATTGTACTGAACTCAAGACTATTCATGTATGGTTATTTTTCTGTAATTAGGTTGTTTTTTTTAAACAAGCATTTAAGTACCAATTCATTTGCGAAACATCATATCATATCATTAAATCGAATCCTGGATCCACTACCGATTACTACCAAAGGCCAACGCAATAAATTCTTATTTTTTTGGAAATGATGTGGTTTAGTTTGACAAATGGTGGTGTACCTTCAAGACGCTGGTGGTGAGGAACTTGAAGGAGACAAAACCACTTAAACAAATGCTTTAAAAACTGGAAAAATAATTTATAGACTCATCACAACCAACATTTTCTAATCTTGTTGCCAAAACTAAATCCGACAAAGGCGCTTAATCTTTACACAAGTTTCTTATATGGGATAGTGTTGTATGTTGTTGCTTAGTATTGATAAGCCTAAGGGAACTATAGAAGGCAACTGGGGGCTTTGCCGTCACGACCGTGCAGGGAATTAAGGCTGGGTAATTGGTGTTTAGACTGGAAAAGTCTGACCGCTCTTTGTCGAGGACAATTTCCCCGTTCCAGGTAAAACGGACACAATTAGCATATGGTTTGTCCCTGCACGACCAGGCTACTCCACTTAGCAGTGTACTACACCCCACCTTTTAACCGCACTGCCTTTTCATCTTTCGGCCCTTTTTCTTTTTTTCTTTTTTCGAAATGAGACTTGATGAGAAACCACCAGTCTTTGAATTTCATTTAATTCTCTCTATATTTAAAAGAAATGTTCATTTTGTTCTTCAGAACTGGGTCATCTTAAACAAGAAACTGACAAGGTTTAGTTCAGCCTTAATTTTAACTAATTATAAGTTGTTTTTTTTAAATTTATTTATTTAGAAATATAACAATCTGTCATGTGGACAATAATTATAGTGCTATATGAACACATTCATACTGAAAATATAGAATTAACAAAAGTAAAATAATAATCAAAAACTATGTGCAATAAAAAATAAAAAAACCTAAAGATGAAAGTTCAATTATTTTTTTTTCTATTATTTCTTAGTGATATTTACAACTTTATTAAATAAATACATCTAGTAAATTTGAACATATGGATATAATGACATGGAAACACTTGCTGAGTAACCATCCAATGGTAGCACTCTAATGATATGTCTACATTAGGAGATCACGGGGCCATCTTCTTTTCAGACGCCTCGGAGGGTTATCAGGAATTGAAGAGGAAGCAAGGTTAGAAACGAGAGGGTTGGGATGATTCTGAAGTTTGTTATGGAAGGATAGCTATCTGGATTGGGACAAATCTGAAACAAAAGAAACATTATGGTCATTATGGATGGTTTTATATGTAACAAAGTAGCATTGAGGATTTTACAAAGGATTTTGGATTGTAACAATTGGATAAGAGGGGAATTCGATGGTTTAGTGGAGCCCCATAGCTTAACTCCGTAAGTCCAAATAGGCCTTATTATAGTCATCTATATTTCTGGGTATATACATGACTACAAAAGTCATTAGAGTCTTTTGTAATTAATTGGAGCGTTTGTCCAGTAAGTGCTGAAGTAACCGGAAACGTCGAGCGGTTTCTTGTCGTTTCAGTCTAGTATGAGTAAAGTAAAAACATAAAAACACAGTCATACCTATATTCAATATATACAATAAGGCAGGGAATCCCAAGCCAGGATTCTCCTCCCAACTATAGAAGTAAAACAGGACTTCAAGAGATTCCTGCGCTAATCTCTTAACCGCGTCACTAGTGCTAAAGCCAGTGGAGTTTGAGAGAAAGCGTTTTAGCCACATACACTCATGTCTTCAGTGGAGAATCTGACCATTGCTAGAACTCTAAGATATATACTACAAAAGATTTCTGGGTCACTGCCGCTTCAACCTTCGAGGAGGATTGTAGGGATTGGTGGAACTAGGAGATTTGGATGATTTATAAGGTTCTGATGGAATTTGGAAAAATTTTTAGGGATAAGGTCGAGGACAAGTGTGAAATTAAGGTCGTGATGGGTTTTGTTGGCTACATAGAACGGAGCATCGACTATTGTTCGGAGGACTTTGGATTGAAAGTATTGGATGCGTTTGATGTTAGAAAATTTTGCTGTTCCCCAAAGTTCAAGTCCGTAGGTCCAAATAGGTTTCAGGATTGTCGTTTAGATCAGTAATTTGTTGTAAATTGAAATTTGAGATTTTCTGGTCAGTAGTCTGTATAATTGGCCGTATCGTCGGTTAAGTTCTTAGACGACTTAAAAGACTTTAAGTCTAGTATGTGGGTTCCACGTCAATCTTCGGTCTAAGATAAAGCCAAGATACCGGACTATGTCTGAAAAAGGAAGTTCGATGGAATTAAAGTGGACTGATGGACAGGATTTGCGCCGGAGTGTGAAGGTAATGTGTTTGCATTTGGATTCGTTTACTTTGATGAGCCATTTATTACACCAGTGCTCAATCATGGAGAGGTGCCTTTTCGGATTTGCTATTTCGGGATCTGAGTCTGATGATAGGATGGCGGTGTCATCAGCAAATGTTGCCAGGAAGGTATCGGGATTGGCAGGGATATCAGCGGTAAAAAGGATGTAAAGGACGGGACCCAAGACGCTACCTTGAGGAACACCGGCTTCAGCTGGGTAGGAGTATATATATTTTAATTTCTTTTAAATAACATTTTTAAGAATGTGCACGTTGATCATTATTACCTATCTATTGTCCCTAAAGTGGTGATGTAAAAATATCAATATTTTTTTATAATACATTCATTTTTTTTTGTATTTATGAATATTTACAAATATACGATTTAAATAACATATTAATAAGTAATTCAATATATACAATTAATGACTTAAAATTTAAAATTTTCATGATTTAAGTAAAACAAAGAATATTACACTTATGAAACAAAAAATCACGATCTAAACATAAGATGAAATAAAAAAAAAACTGATGTCATTATTTTGTTTTCATTAATAAATTATTGAAGGTAGTTTATCGACTGTTCTTCATATCATGGGTGATAAATATTCAGAACGCAATCATTATAAAGTTTTTATTGGTGCCGACGTTTTAACCTAAACATGTAGGTCATCATCAGGATGTTTTTGGGTCAGTACTTGAATACCTTCATTGGTCGAAACACGCCTTGATGATGACCCACATGTTTGGGTTGAAACGTCGGCACCAGCAAAAACTTTATAATGACTGCCTCCTGAATATTTATCATCCATTATTAATAAAATTACAATAAAGCATATTTTAATCTTTTATGTTTATATTTTTTGCAACACAAATCATCAATGGAGTAATTTACTATTGTTTTTTATGTTCATAAGGGCTGTTGTAACAGGATTTAAAGAAATCTGTAGTGTGATTTGAAGCATTGTCTTGGATTCTCTGAATACCTAAAACTTCATGCATATGCATTATTGGAGTACTTCTGCGTAGAGGTACAATCAATCTTATACACTTATTTTGTACAATTTGTAACTTTTTGTAGTTAGTTACACTATTCGACAATATGGCGTACAATAGGCTTGGTCCTATAAATAATGATAGTTGAGCCTCTCATTTCTCAGGTTTAAAACTGTTTTCCTATTCATCACTGGAAACAATGTTGGCAATAACCCGAGTGATTTATCACATTGTTTTATATTTTTTTATATTTATTATATTTTTATATTTTGTGTAAGTCAGCTTGTACCTAAGATAAGACACCAAGATCGGTGTCTTGGATCAACAATTGGTTTCCAAAATATATAAATATATTCCGATATTATAATAGTGAATAAATAATCGACTGTCGTGAAATGAAGAGGGAATGGTTGGGGTGAGCATTCACAAGTACAAAACTAAAAATAAATGAATTATTTTTATTTTTTCTGTCGTTTCGGCCCAAAGTTCAGGCCTTCATCAGAGCTAATCTCACGAAAGATTCCCGTAAGATCATTCCGATATTATTTATATAGATATATCCATATTGGAATTTGATTATATATATATTAAAAAAAATTAGCAATAAAAAAGTTTTAAAAATATCTTTATTGGTAAACTTATCAAAATGATATTACTTTTAAAACAATACTTGAGAAAAAATGGTGTAATTATTTTTTTTTCTATCATAGTAATCAATATTTTCAGTTTAATATTTTTTTTTTAGTTATTAATGAAAGTTTAATAGGTTTCAGTCATTATTAATTAAATTTTCATGCTTCATTATTTATGTTGGGCAATTCAATTTTTTTTATAGATCTATCTAATAACTCTTTTAAATAATAAATGTAACCTAATACTTTAATAGGTTATAGTAATACAAGAAATATTGGTTTTCAATATTTATTTACTGAATTAGCCGATGAATTCATTAATGAACAAAATCAATACAATTTTCAAATTTGAAGAAAAAGTATTAACGATCACGGAATTTACTGACCAAGTTGTCCGAGAAATAATAAACGTATGGTGGGAGATAAAAAATAAAGGTACGTCTTCGTTTGTCAGTCCACTGGGGGATGATGAACGCTGACCAAGCAGCCCATTTAGTTAGAAGTAGTGAAGAAATGGAGGCGACAAGATTGAAAGAGGTTACCTTAGAAGATTGGGTACACCAGATAAAAAAGAACTACTTGCAAAGCGGGGAAGGATTGGCAAAACTAAGAATATAAACTAACTGAAGTGGAACCTAACTGTGGAAAATGGCTCACTAGCTCCAGAAGTAGTTCGAAGAGAGAGAAAATTATGCTGCGACGTCTGAGGATTGGACATTGATAGCTTACGCATGGCTCTACCTTCTAAGAGGTTTCGAAGCGCTCACATGCGAGAAATGCAACAATATACCGCAAACAGTAAACCGCCTACTTGAAGAATGCCTCCAATATGAAAAATAAAGAAAACACATAGTCCTAAGAAAACAACATGATATAAACTATAGTGAAACGCCAATGAGCCTGTAGAATGGAGGCGAGAAAGATAGACAAAAATGTATATTTTAATTTTATTATTCTAAATTAAATACATTTAGTACTTAAGTACCCATATTTGGTTAATGCACACCTCGCTCTTCAGAAAAAAATTGTAGGTATGTATTAAAAGAAAATTGTTTCTGGGATGATCCTATTTAACTTTTTTTTATTGTATGAGGGTAGAAGATGGAATCGGCAGCAGGAAGTGATAGGATAAACGGTTGAATAAAAACAAAAGAAGGGCAAAGTAAAAATAAAGCTTTGCCAGGGCGGTGGGATGGGGGGAAATGGGGGGGGGCGAAGGGGGGTTGCTGTTGACATGCCTGGGCCGGACGTGTTAGTTATTATCCTGCCACTCACCCTACCAGCTTCTGTCCGCCGATCGGTAATGACCCCTTCTCGCTCATTTACATCCGTCCGTTCGAATTTCCCAACCCGGTGTAATGGTCGTATTGAGGATAAAGTATTGGAGTCCGCCATCGAAAGGAGTCAAATACCATTGCATGTGAAACCTGAGTAACTCACGAACGCTTGCCGGACATTGTCGATGAACTACGCGAATCGTTTGCAGTTCGGATTGCTGCGAGTGCCCTTTTCATGTCTTAGCGATCCATAAGCCCCGTTCTGGAATCCAATTACTTCCATTTCAGTTAGTGGTTCCATAATTTATAACTAATTATAGTCTTTTCCCTTCCTCTATTTGATCCATGCGCAGCATGCTCTGCAGAAAAAAAGAGATACAGGCATTAACACAAAATTATTTCCGGTATGATCCTATTTATTTTATTTTGTATAATGATAGAAGATGGAATCGGCAGCGAAAAAATCTGGTGTGGTTGATCACACAAATTTCACTTACCATTCTACTTTCAATTTGAATTAATTAATTTTTGTTAGTCAAAAAACTGAAAGAATATAACTTTAATTATAAATAGAAACTTATGATAAAACATAGAAGAGAAATCGGTTGGGATGTTCAGTCAATACAGTTTATAGATAATAATGTCTAGGTTAAGGAAAAGTGTTCTGTGCTATTCTTAAGCCTCACATTTGTCCGGACTAACAAGCGGGGGAGCGAAAGCGCTCGTGAATACACACATATACACAGCCATTTTACGAAACTTTGCTATTTGAACTTAAGGAACTTTGAAGCACAACGTTGAAAGCTCAGTATTGAAATTTTTTCACGACCGCAATATTTTCTTATTATGCATTTCATATATAGGTAAGTGTAATTAATGATATTTGAGCTAAGATTATAAAGAAAAAAATATTGATTTTAAAATTGTAGCTTTAAACCTGTCACCCATCGTTGCAGTTTTCGTTCTATGTATGCTTATTATTTATTTTTTCTTGATGGACTTGACGAAGTATTGTTGGCCTAAAATACCCACCATGTAACCCAGAGCGTTTTTCACCTTCACCTTATGCATTACAATGCGTATTATTGCACATATACTTATTATTATTTTGAAGGGGACACGTCTATGCATTTGTTACCGTAGATCAGATTATCCAGAAAACCACCCACTCGACAGCCAAACAGCAAAGGAATTTGTAATTGGTGAATCCACCATATTTATAGTTCCTTTAGCCAACTTTAATGTTCCGTGTTGCATTATGTTTGTTGCGGTGAAGCTAATTAACTTTTGCTTCAATAAGCAGAACAAACTAAGCTGTCTGGGAGAGGCAGCTTTTCCTCCTTCTACCCCTTCCCCTAGAAAAAAAGCGCTATAATAACATCCAAATAAATAATAATAATAAAATTTAATCAAAGTTTAATACTAATTATTATTATTAATTTAGCCTAATCAAATTTTTGGGATTATAGCTACTTCTGAAGATAATAAAATGGAATGTAGAGACGTTGAGATTTTTCATTTATTTAGGGATTTTATCTAAATCCAGCAAGTATCAAGCAGGACTGCCTTTTGAGCCACTTTCAAGCTCTGTGGATGAAGGCCAAGATCTTCTGTTCCCTCTCTTGTGCGTTTCAATACAATTTTATTTTTTTAATAGATTATTCGTTTATTGATAAATATTACAATCAGTCTCAATTAAGGACACTTATAATTGAGTTCAGAGAGCACATTCACACCATATTTACAATATCAAAAAATAAATAAGACAATTTCAAAATAATATACAGCGAAATAAGAACAAAATAAAATATCATAATGACGGAAGGAAATCATAATAATATTAACAATAAAATAAAATTAAATAAATAAAATAGAATTGAAATGTTCTGAAAAAAATATATATAATAAAAATAAACATCTTAGACGCAGGCATACCTATTTACACTATTTACAATCGGTCATGGGAACTCCGAACCAGACTTGTCCCCCCACTTGTGGAGGGAAAAGCGAGGCTTCAGGAGATCCCTGCGGTTCTCCCTCAACCACTTTACTGATATTTAAATCCAGCGGAGGCTGAGTAAGAGCGCGACAACCACAGACACTCATGACTTGAGTGGAGAATCTGGCCATTGCCAGAACTCATATATATATATATATATATATATATATATATATATATATATATATACATGTTACAAAAGGTCACGAGGCCGTTTTAACCTGCGAGGAGGATTGTAGGTGATGGGTGGTGCTAGATAAGGACTGTGCTACGGGATTAGGGTGATGAGTAAGGTTCTGATGATATTTGGAAAAAATGTCTGGGATAAGATCAAGAATAAATGGAATATTAAGGTCATTATGCAAGGTTTTACTGGTGACATAGAAGAGAACAATTCTAGTCCGTAGATCCAGATGGGTTTTAATATTGTCTTGTATATCAGTAATTTTCAATATAATTTAAAGAAATAATTATAGCGGTCTCTTATACTTTACATCGGTAATAAAGCATTTTTGACTCAAATAAAAGCTTCTGATACTTGATGTAATCTTACATAATTTAAAATACTCGTAATATTGTATTAGAACATTTTTTCAAAATCTAATTAAAAATTTCAATTTTCTCTGAAGGTACATATTTTAAAATTTTAAATTTTTTCTATGAATAGGTAGTTTTGCAGTAAATTATAAGACAAATTCTGTTGTTAACTAGAACATAGCTAGCCAAGCTTTTCTTTCTTTGATATTTGCTTAAATAAAATACCAAAACTGTTTTTTTTTTTAAAGAGTTTTTTTCTTGATACTGGATGAAAAAGCTATACAAGGGCTTAAATTAAAACTAATATGTTTCAACAGCTTGAAAATGCTGTAAATAGGCTTTACAGACTCCTTGGCCGTATGCTCCAACCTGTGGTCCAGTTGTGGAGTCCCGGAAACTTCTGAACATGAGATCACCAACTGCTTTGAGTTGGAGGCACTGCAGGCCAAGTTAAAGAGGACGGGATCTTCCACAATTTTTAATCTGTGGTGACTCGAGGATGGAAATACAGGAAAAGACTTATCGACCATATGTATCGAAACATAAAAGCTTACTAAAAGACTATTACTTATGTCAGTCTCACCCAAAATGTTTTTTCATCGACAGCATCGCTACGTCCAGTTTAGAGACGGGTCTGATGCCATCGATGAGAAAAGCTCTGAGTTTTTAAGAACTTTACCGGTATCATTAGAAACACTGACTTTTACAGTTTAGATCATGTGTGAATCGAAATTCAGAAAAGTGTGGACAACTTTTATAGAATTTTCCTGTCATTTAATTTCATTCAGTGCTTGAAGTGAAAATTTAACTTGTATTTTTAATCAGTTCCAATGAGGATGGAATCATTATATTTGTCTTTCTGTTATTTCGGAGCATGTACTTTTTCCATGGAATATTCCAGTTAAATCTTTCATAGAAGTTTTATTTTTAAATGTTCTATTGAAGCAATTAATTTAAAAATCATTCTAAAAATGATTTTATGGTGATGATGATGACATTTATAACTAATCAAAGAACGGAAATCCGAGAATCAGGTACTCCATTAAAGATAAATTATGTCAGAAATCTGAGCCCAATTCAACTTTTATTCATGTTTCCAAAAATGAGAAAATGAAGCCTCCACCAAAATTAAATCATGGATCCGCTACTGGTTTAGATTATCATCACCATATTGTTTAAATCCCAATTTAATTTCAAATTTTATTTATAATAATAAAAGGCTTAGCGAACCCGAAGTTTCGATGATAACACCACTAATCACTTATTGCACACCGTTTATTTAACTCTGGTTTTATTTTATTTAACTACGATTAATTAAATAAATTATAATTAAAGGTCTGCCCTTAATATTAACTCTTTTTCACTAGCAATACTTTAAATTATAAAAATGTATCAAATTAAGAGAGATTTCTCCGTATAATATAATTTATAGGTATAACAGTGAATATATTTTTACAGTTTCCGTAAAATTTTAAGCTCGCTAGAGATTCGAAATTTGTCCGCCATTAGCGGAATTGCAATTGTATATCAAGGTGTAATAATTATAACTCGCCAATATGAGAAAATAAGTTAACGACCCCTTAATGTGAATTTTAGTTGCGCCTAATGAAATTTCACTACGGGCGCCTATAACACATGCGGTTGCCCTGTGTTTCAATGTATAGTAATAGTTTAACACCACTATGAAAAATTAAAAGGGATTAAAGAGTTCGGTCCATCTAAGTTTTAATTTAAGCCGACTATGTGCAGGATATCCCACACAGCCGGTTAATCGGCTTTACTGTTTGTTTTCTTATGAATATTTACTTGGAGAGTTAATTCTTCATAAAATTTATTATATCTGATCTCATAGTTTCTGCTACTTTATCTAGCAATATTTGCATCACCAGCTAATCGCAAGTTAAACCCATATTAAAACGAGTAAAAATTAAATCCTTAACAGTATTTAGGACCATAAAGTGGCATGAAGTAAAAGTGTTTAATTTTTTTTTTTAATACAAATTGTAAACTTGATTGAAAAATATTATAGTTAGGATTGTTAAAGTTGTTATAATAAGGCTATTGTGGTCTCTCCATTCAACGATTGTGAATCAAACAACTGACACACTAACTCCCACGTTTATTCCCATCAGACAGTTCTGAAATGATTGTAGCCTTCATTTGGTGACGTTACATTTGTCTCAACATATATTTTCTTATCTTAAAAAACATTGAAGATTGAAGAAGTTCTAGCTACAAAGGGATCAAGTATGAATTTCCCATTTCACCCTGTTTTTATTCATAATAAATCGCCTTCTTCGTCCCTTCAAATAACACGGGGTGTGCCTCAGGCCTCACTCTCTCCTATCTTTTTCTCTATTTTTATTAACTCCATTCATCACTCTCGTTAACAATTATATGCCGCTAATTTCCGTATTTACCAATGGTTCAATCCTTCAGAGATGCCTGAGGCTACTCGAAAGCAACAAGAGGATTGCGACTGTATCCGAAGATGGGCGGAAATAAGTGAATTGAAGGTGAATCCTGATAGAACTAAGGTTTTTTTTTTTTCTTTTATTGAATTACCCCAGATCCACTATATCTGACATACGCGGGGAGGGAGGGGTTGTTCTAGAGGTAAAACCAAACCTATTCTAACCATAGTGAGAATGTCGAGTAACATAAAACTAAGGCTATCCTCATCAGTTGCAGACATCTTATTAGCTTTATTCCTTACTCTCCTTTACTTTACCTCAATAACCACCCCATTTATTTCCTCCAGACATTCAAAAACCTATGGGGTGACCTTTGATCAGAACCTGTCATGAAAAAATCAAATTTCCCAAAAATCCATAATTATCCTTAAGCCATTCATTAGTTCCGTGATTTTATTCCTCAGAAAACCTGACAGCTCCTTGTAACCTCCCTCATTTTCCTATAATTCGACTACGTTCGCTCGGTCAACGGAGGGTTGTCAGCAAGATTGGAAGTGAGTTTCAAGAGACTCATGAATTGGTTCATTAGATTCGTCATTGGGATTCCCAAGCGTTCTCATGTCCTTCAGGTACACCGAGCTAATGTGGCTCTGCTCTATTTCCCAACAGCAATTCCTTCTTGGTATTTCCCTTTTCCATGTCCTCAGAACCAAAAATCCTCCCTACATCCAAGAACTCCTTATTCTACGCTCCTCTATCCACTCACTTTATACCAGATTAAGACCTACAGATCAATACATACGTTCCCATAAAACTACATCCTTCAGAAAATCCTTCGTCATTCGTGCTACCTTCTTTTGGAACTCTTTACGTATCGCCATAGGCCAATCCTCACTCACAGATTTCTTCAAACAACTCCTATTCCACAACCTACTTGACAATCTTCCGCAACCATGTAAGAACTTTTAGATTTTCTAATTACATTTGCTGATTAACAATCGATTGATAAGTACCATTTTATTTTATGGTATTTATTTTTTTTGTATATTTGCTTGTATATTTTGCTTCTACATGCCATACTAATTTTCATATTTCTTGAACCTTGTCACTATTCTTAGAAGATTTAACCCCACAATAAAAATATTTTTCATTTCATGAGTGCACACTATGCATTTTAAAATTTAGATCTAAAAATCTTAGAAAGAGGCTTGGTTGAATGAGATCAAGATGAAAACATTAATTTAGGCGATGAATATAAGAAATCAGAAAACCGTTTATTTGCATTCTTGGCGTTGATATATGGTATAGTTTCTCGAAACAAGATATTTTTTAGAATTACAATATATCAAAACTGAGGTCTTGGGTGGGATATGACTTACGCTTTTCATGTAATAATAGATTGGAAAGGAACAGTTTGACAACTTTTGGTACGGTAACATTAGCTTATGAAATAACTCTCGTTCATGGCGTTCTTTGGTCGTCTGATTAGGTTGGGGTATAGAACAGTCGACTTAAAGACAGGCTCTCCGATACAACAACACACTTGCTGACATAAAACTATGAATGACACAAAGTAATCCCATTAGTCTGGCAGTAGTAATTTAGATTGTCCAATTACTCTAGTAATCCAAACTCCAATCTAATATATATATATTTCTGTTGACATTACAGATGTTTTGCCGCCTTAACAAGCCTTCTCCATCTCTGCCTTTCTCGGGCTATATCTTTCCAGTTGTTCGCAAGAAGCTCTATTGCATCTTTGTTGATTCAATCTGCTTTTTGGCATCTGCATCTGCTTTTTGGCACTCGATGATTTGCCTACTATTACGAGGCTTTCATTGTCATGCTGAGGCTTCAAGATGGCTTTATCGGAGCGACACCTCCCGCCCAGCTTAACCTCTTTGCCTTCATATCACGATATATTGATTGACCAGTTTCTGTAAACAGCTCTCTATTAGTCTTTCTCCTCCATGTATTATTACTCTGATCCCAGATCGCTCCGGTTACCATGCGAAGGATTAGGCACTGGTTTGTATCCAGGTCCCATACCCATATATTGGAGATTTATCATAGCATTGCACAGCTTTAATTTGAGTTTTCTTGAAATTTTTGGGGGGCTTCAGTACCTTTGAAAGGGACAAAAAAGTTCTGTTTGCGCTTATTATACTCTGCTCTATTTCTGACCGTTGGTCATTCATTGAGCTTATTGTGGAGTTAAAGTATATATGCTCTACTCTCGTAAACTAAGAAAGAAAATATGGGAGGAAGGATGGATGGAAGTTTTCATTAATACCTTGGCTGTGGCCTTCACTATCGTCACTTTTAGCTGTAGCAAAAAGCCCAGCTTCAACAGTTCGCGTTGTGGCTTGGTCTGTGCATTCATTAATCCTCTAGAGCTCACTCAGTTCGGTTGTTACAGTTTCTGACCATTTGGAAGCTATCAGTTGCTGATTTATTCTGAACCCAAAAATAAATATAAACATTTTAATGCATTTTTGAAAGAAAATATATATCAGGGTGATTCTAAATAGTATTTTAAACATATTTAAGGAGGGAAAAATCCGTTTTTTTTTTCGAGCGTCTTTTTGAATTTCGTAATCCGCCATCGGGAAGAAACATTGGTTATGAAGTCTCGTAGTCAAACGGTTAAAAACGAATTTCTAGCCAAGACGTCTACCTGGCTGGTTTGCCGAATTTTACGGAACTTCCTCAGGTTTCGCTTCGCACCCTTCCCACTGTTATTTTTCTAGAATCTCATATTTTCCTTTATAAAAATAGAATGGCAGCAAAGAATTATGACGCAGTATTCTATTCGGCTGCATTGGATGGACAACAGCGTCAAAATGTGGCAACAAATGCATCTCCACAAACACAAACAAAAATAACACTATGATTTTTAAAAAAAAAGTTAACCTATGTATTCAATTATTAAAAATATATTGTTATTATCCAGTTTCAGTTGATAGTTTCTATCTTTTATTTTTAGTATTTTGCCAAATATTCTCAGTAATCCGGGTATTATCCTGCCGCAATAAGTTCGGATTACTAAGATTGGAGTATATGTGAAAGGCCCTAAGGTGCTGAGTTCATCGAACTGTTACTAAACTCAACGATGGAAACTGTGGATGAAATTCACATGTTTATTTTCAATATACATTACATATTTATCTCTGTTTTGAGATTCAAAAATTCAGTAGATAGTAATATTCTTAAATATTTTTTTATTTTTCATGTGTTTTTTAATCTTCCATGAGTGTTAACCTTCTGCTGGATTCAATCAGTTATTGAAATCATTCGTTAGAATTAGCACTGAGTTTAGGAACTTGCTCTATTTAAAAATCTTGCTTAACTACTAAGGATGGCATGAATTTGTGACTACTTTCTAATGACTTTGACTTGGACAGCTGAATGACATGAAAGTTAGAAGATGATTTTTGGGCACGAAAACAACTTAATAGTTATTATTTTAATATGTTTATTTTAAAGAATGTTTACGTTAACGGTTCTGTTTATTTCATATTTTACTTTATAAAATCAAATTCATTCTTTTTTACATACTCTTTTTTCCTATGACAATTGAACAAAAAAAAAAAAAAATAGTTTTTAATTTTTTTTTAATGTAAATATGATTTTATCTCCAATACTAATTCTGTTTAATTTTTCAGGTTGAAATATATAATAAAAAAATCCAGAAAAAATCATGATGATGGTTTTTTATTACTAAAACTAAAATAATAATGGAGCACTTACCGTGATGGTTTAATTTTTCTTGACCAATACTTGAGAATATATCTTGACTTTTTTTATAAGGAAAGCTGATAATAAAACATTTATAATGACAAATATAAATCTAATTACTGCTTTCAACAATAGAAATATAACCCTTTACCAAATACACCATTTGACTTTTATTAGTTAATATTAATTGTATATTTTTGATTTTTTTTTCTTATACTGTAAGCAAGCAGGTTACATGTTATTTTTTTTTTAAACTTTCTTATCAGTGATTTTACGAACATTTAAATGATCTCAAAAATCCATTTTTCTGTACATTTTTAATCAGCTTTTTATGTATGACGCTGTTTTTATTTTAAAAAATGTCTTTGTTATTTGTTATCCTTTAATGTTATTATAAAAAAAAGGTGTTTTAAGTATTTCTTTGAACAATAATATTTAGTGTAGGTTACTATTTTTTTTTAAATAAATATTTAACGAAACATTGTGTTCTGCAAAGTGATCAAATATTTTTGAAAAAGTTAAATGAGATCTTATCTCAAATATCTATTTATCAAAAAATAAATTCAAATAATAAAAAAGGACATCCAATGTTAAAACTCAACACTTACAACTCTAGGGATTTTAAATAAATTATATATTTGTATTCACATTTATTTACTGTTTTGGAAGTATAGCCACAACTATTTGCTCACATAATATAATACAATACTAAATTTTAAATAGGCTATTTGCTTAATGATTATTGCTGCTTTTTCACTCAAATATATATACTTGATTGATTATACACTTTTTTTTTTTGTATTTTTTTGATTTTTTTTCTTTGACATCAGAATATTGTACAAGATTTACAAAGTCTGATGATACAACAATACAGCTCAACAATTTTGTGCAAGCCTTGCTACAATCACACCGATCTTGACAATGAAACAAATGGGGTTTTATTTATTTTTTTGTTTTTTAGCAAATAAACTAGGACAGAAACAAACAACTGTGGGGAAGTATAATTAAACAACTATGTAATCACCAAATTTTATAGAATGATGGCAGCACATCCCGTTGATGGTTGGGTTACCCGTGATTTGATAGGATAAACCCGTTATCAACATTGGAGGCGCTGCGATAATCATGTATCATATACATTTCTACATATATTCTTCAACAATTGAGAAAGGAGTATTTGTCATGTTTTATATGTTATACAAATTAGAGAAATAATTTAAAATCTTATTTATAAGTATGTTCAATATTTATATATTTATATTTATATATATATATCCATATATATAATATTTATATATAATAATTAAATAATAAATTCGAATATGTTAATATATTATTTAAAAAAAAAACAAAAAAAAAAATAAGAAAACTATCGACATTATTGTTTTATTCACAATAACAAAGAAGAAGTTAAGAATTTACGAATAGACATTTTAAAAAAGAAAAAAAAAATTGAAAAAGGAAAAGAAAAAAAAAATAGTTCCAACAGAATACATGCACCCAAAGTTGTAATGTCACCCAAAAAATGACATGAATCTTATATTAAATTCAGTACTTATTAGTAAGATAATGTATTGAGTGTACAGCAAATATATTTTAATTTTAAGAGGAACATGTGGAAGGTGAATTTAAGGCAAACTCTGTGGCGATCCTACGCGGACCTGACTTATCCGTACCTTGAGTTTTTTTTTTTTTTTAAACAGTTTGTTAAGAGAACTCGCGCACTCGTTGTAACCACTTGGAATAAAAAATAATCCGAATGATATTGTTCACTGTTCCGGATAACAAAAGGTAAGTCGTTTTTTTTCTTTTTGTTTTTTTGTTTTTTTTTCTCAACAGGCTAAAATATAATACAATAAAACCGAACAACTTCCACTTTTAATACGCCAGAATTTCACTTCCTATTCTGAATAAGCAAAGGAAACTTTTCTTTAAAACATTTATAACTGCAAATTAAAGTAAATAAATCTTCTATATTATAATATATAACGAATATTTAAGATAGAAACACACAGACACATATACAATGATATATGTATATATGTGTTTGATGCACAATATTTACAATTTGTTTATTGCTTATTATACTTAAAATACAACCGACACTCACACACAATCTCACTTTGAAGTAGAAGTAATCTGGTGTGTTTGATTACGTTTCATACGGCCTGCCCGACTCGAAAGCCCACATATCTCAATAAAGTGATCATAAACAACAATTATTTAAACTGTTATAAACATAAAACATACACCAATCATAGCTAAATTGCCGGTTTCTTACTGGGATTCCACATCAAAACTGTCAATATCTTTACACAAAAATAGAACATAGAAAATAGAAGTATTTATAGAGAAATATTTCAATTCCTCTTGCGACAGTTGTGAATGTTTTGTACCCAAGCAGAAACCCGAGGGAACACCAAATACCTCACTACTGATTGGAGAATGATGATTGTTTGAGTGAGTTTTAAAAATCTTTCTATATTGCAAATTGTATATACACTACATAAATTGTATATCCAAGTATACTAATAAATATGGCTCAATGATGAAAAGGTTCTAATCAATAATTATATATGAGTATGTGCAATATTCCTTGTTCCATCATATAATTAGCTTGTGGATGCTCAGATAAATTATATTACTTAGATATTAGTCAATAATTATACAAAAAAATAATAGAGATAATGAAAACATGATGACCGATAGAACCTTTCCATCAATTGAAATGTCGAAAGATAACAATTACGTTCTGTACAATACATATATAAACATTCAATTACACCCTTGAACGGTAAATAAAACAAAACATATATAAAACTCATTATCACAAATAACAAAAGCTTTCTAATATTTAGTACAAGTAAACCGTTTTACAGAATGTTCTTGTCTTGTATGACACTCCAGATATCGATCTAAGAAAAAAATTTCCTTTGCTTAAAATGAGCGCAACCTCTTCTTTATGAGGTATTTAGAATTATAGTGATATTGTGACATCACATACATCGAAAATACGTGTCATTAGACACTTGCACTTTTCATGAATATATTCGCCAGTAGCACCATTTTCGGGCAGATATTCAGACGAGGATGCCTCTGACGATTCCAGTCAATTCGATGGACCCTCGTATTAAATCACAGATAGATATAAAAACTGGAAATTTACAGGTGAAACTGTCCGAGAAGAAAGGCATCGTGTGTCACTAAACGTAGCCTACTTATCTTCCACTTTCACATGGCTCAAAAGGTCCGGCGTTTTCACTTCGAGTCCATTCACCATCTTTTCTATACTCTTCAGTTCACTCGGGGTCGTCTCCGGTTTCGGTGGTGTCGGTGTAGTAGGGGGTGATGTAGGCGGCCTTGTAGGTGTTGGGCTGGCCAGGGGTACTGCCTCGAAGGCGGAGGGTGAGCCGCCGATCGGTGGGAGGCTGTAAGGAGCGTAGCGGTGGGATCCAAGTCGAGGGTGAAGACCTGGGTATCCTTGGCCGAAGAAGGCTGCTGGGTGTTGGGCAGCCAAGGCAAGCTGGGCGTTGAAGAGGAGGCTTGGGGTAACGCCGTGGTGGGGTGAGAAGAGGCTGCCCAGTGGAGGGCCTGGGGCCAGGAGGTGGTGGGGCCCTGCCCCCGGGTACAGCCCTGGGGAGTAAAGGTAGGGGAGGAGGTGAGGTGCTGGGTGGATCGGGGGCCCGACCGATATGTTCGGGGAGGGGTACTCTCCGCTTCCGTGGTGGCTACCTGCAACAACAAAAAAAAAATATATATATATTTAATGTACTTCTATTATTATCTATGAGTAATACATAGATTA
This sequence comes from Nezara viridula, assembly GCA_928085145.1. Classification (NCBI taxonomy): domain Eukaryota; kingdom Metazoa; phylum Arthropoda; class Insecta; order Hemiptera; family Pentatomidae; genus Nezara; species Nezara viridula. The sequence continues at coordinate 38,287,446 of OV725078.1, forward strand.
TAAAAATAATAGTATTTATAAATCAAAACACAGAACATGATTTATTTGAAAACATCGTTTCGCGGTCATTAAAATTATTTTTCGTAATTAAAATGTATGTTGAGCTGTTTTGGAGTGAGAAAATGTGATATTTGCCCTCAACGGTTTGCAATTATATAATTCATTTTTCTGTCCTGTTGATGTCTCAATTGGCGAAAAGTAACTATATGCTTCTATTAGAGAAATTTTTTCCATGATATCCTAGTAGTGATCATTCTCTTTGTTTTTTAGTGTTTGTTATTATGAGTTAATAATTTTATTTCAATTTTATTTAATTACTATTGTGCTCTATGTTTAGTCGTTAAATCACAATTACTTTTAGTTTTAAAATTACTATTACGTAAAATAAAAAGTAAATTGTAATAAGTATATTTTTTTTAGTTTAATTGTACAATTACGCGAAATGCGGTACAAGATAGAACCATCAAAACTTCTTGATATTAATGAAATATATTAAAATGTAAAAATTTTTGTTATATACATCTTCAAGTTTTCAATTTGATAAAAAAAGTCATAAAGTATATTACAAAGGATTATAATGAAATACCGAATGATATAATTATTTTTGTAAATGTATCATCAATTAATTAAGTTCACATCTCTGTTAACATAATGCGATATAATTTCTTATCAGTTTATTCTTAGGAAAAAAGTACGTTAAAATAAAAATAAATAAAAACTGCAAATAATTAGGGTTTAAGGTATTGAGGATCTACTGTATATACTTGAACTGAAGAACTTTTTTTTATTTTATTATATACATTACAACATGTCATACTGATAAGCTACATGAACTGAAGAACTTGTTGGGGATCTAAAGGATTTGAGCAACGACCAACCCTGTTTTTGTTACTTTATTTTTATTTGTGAACGGTATGACCAGATATGAATACTTTGAGTTCGAGGGTAATAAAATTTATTGTTTTATTATTTTTTATTATTGTACGTACCAGATGGCCCTGGGGCCGCAGGCTGGTCTAGCGGTGTCGGGGGTCTAAAACCCGGGCCACTCTCGGACTCGCAACTGCTTTCAGCTTCGCTGTCCCCATCGCCCCTCCTTCCTGGCTCCGGCTCACCTGCGAACCAACCTACTCAAGTTTTAGTGTCAACACTAACTACAGAGATATTAAAAAAAAAACTAAGTCACTAATCAAGCAAATAAAATATTTAAGTCGCAAGTTGCGTTCTAGCAGAAGGTATTATTTAGCAGATAGGGAAGAATTGGAAATATCTTTACAGTTCATGAAAGATGACTTGGTTTAGTCAAGTTTTTATTTTGTAAGACGATTAAATAATCTTTATTGTAAAAGACTTTGATTGGAGAGATTTAAAAAACCAAGCCTGAGGATCACTCAAATATTATTAAATATGTAACTAAACAATAAACATCTAGCCAATTTAGGCATCATCGAGACAGAAAAAAAGAAATTGAATAATATTAACAGTCTTAAAAACGACCCATCGATCCAATACACCACGCTAGTATTGCCCAAATGCGAGACCGAGACCAGTCTTGGTCTTGCAAATTCAGTCTTGGTCATGATCTTGGTTTTGCGCAAGAGTCTCGCAACAGTCTTGTAGTTACTTATTAGCTTATTAATATAGAGATATTACTGTAATTTTTTAGATAGGAGAAACCTAACTAAGTCCGAATGAAAAATTAGAGGAGATAAATGCAAAAGTATATTGGTTATATGAATTATTTACTTATAGTAACTAAGACTGTCAAGTATAAGTAACTATTTTGCCTTAATTTTCATTCAAAAAATCGATTCCTTTTACCAGTCCTGGTCTTGCAACAGTTAGGCGGCCTTGGTCTCGGTCTTGCAAAGTGCAAGACCAAGACCGATTTTGGGCAACACTAAACCACGCCAAGATGTCCATTTACTTGTCTTTAACTGACTTAAAATGTGTTATTTTTAGAATCTTCCACATACACCTTTTTTGGAAGTTTTCGATTTTGAAATGAGTATTAAATTTATAAGTTAATGCATGTTTTGTTTACTAGATACACACGAGGTTTTGTTTTATTTCAATTGTAGTTTTGAAATTGCTTTGTTAAATATGTTAAATTGCATTAAATATATTATCTAAGATTTTAGTTCGTAAAAAAAAAATGTTTTTTTGTACCCAAATTTATGTTTTTATTTGCTAATAAATTTTAAATACATTTTTTTCTATAAATTTTATAAACATATATCTTTTATAGATCAAGAAAATTTCAGAATTTATATACGATAAATTATTTAAGGAATAATTATTAAACATGTACATTATAAGATTATATCGCATCTTACTTTTAAAATACTATTGTATAGTTTTTAAATTATTTTTCTTAATACTTTAGTCTGGAATAGAGAAAAAAAAGTTTATTTTTTTTAACATGAAAACAGACTAATCAGAAATATTAGATAAAACATATTGATAAAGCAGGTCGAATTGGTGAATGAATCGGTCAAAATAATTTTATTTTAACAAAAAATAAAACAGTAGGAATAAAGAAAATAATCAACTTTTTTCTTCCACGTAAATATTTATTAAAATCAGTAGGCTATCAAAATTAGGAAAATCGTACTTTAAAATTAAACCTTAGGATCTCTTTGGAATATTAATATCCAATTATAGAGGATTGATAAAGTCCCTCAAAGGTAAGTAAATTTACCAGATTGATCCTAGATAACATCCTATGGATCGGAAAATGGTTGGGTGTTGTGGTTACCGAGAGAAAAAAAATTGTAAATACCAGCTGATAATTGAATAGACTGTTATATTGTTGGTTATAAGTTGTTATTCACAAGCATAAATAATGATGGGGTAGCCGAGCGAATAATTTCGGGTATTGAGTAAAGAATAAAATAGTAAAGAATTAATTAAATTACGAGCTATTACCTATGTTTGTAAACAACAATATAACAGTCTGTCCGATACTCTGCTGTTATTTACAAACTTTATGCCAACATTTCTGCCAAACGAGAAGACCTGATGAAGGCCTGAAAACTTTGGATAAAATAAAATTTAAAAAAAGTTATTTTTTTTTCACTCTAACAGCAACAACTTACCAACCATTTTATTTACAGTGAACTATTTTTGTACCATTATAACATCATATATTTGATACACATTTTTTTTTTTTTTTTTTATGAAGTGCTAGTATTTTTAGTTTTTACAAATAATTGATCACTGTTTTGATTTATTTAAAAAATAGTTGAAAAGATAAGCAAGAAATAGAATGTTAGGTGGGGGAAGGACTGGCCCGAAGAACGGAAATTTATATTATATATAAAACAAAAGTTTTATTTTGTATAATAAAAATTAAAGTCGGCTACCTAAGCACCATCGATAAATATAAATATAAATATGACACTTATAGATATAGAAACAATCTTCATGGAGTTCAACACATTTTCGTCATCTCTGTAGATTTGCCGGCTGTGTGCTTTGCCTGTCGGATAAAAATAAGTAGATTGGATTTTTTTTTTTTACGCATGCGCCTAGTAGCCGTAATAAATACTATTTTAAAAAATGAAACATTTATTTTGTGCCTCAGAACAAAACACAAGCCGACAAATCAAGGAGAAATTAATGAACTCCGCCATTAAAATTATAAATGTCATTTATAATAGAATCCTACGTGTTCTATCCCACTAGGTGCTTCATTCCTTCATTCGTCGTCTTTGTAAGTCGATTCTTCGGTCTTCTTTCTTCGCCACACGATTCGTAATATCAGAAAATTTGACCACAAACAATTTTCTTGATATAATACAAAATTTAAACGATTAAATAGAGCAGAAAAATGATTTTTTTGTTTTGTTTTTTTAATCAAGCAAATTTCTCACTACTTTTTGAAATAAAAATCTATTTCAACACTTGATCTGAAGAAGTGAATTGAAAAAAAAATTAATAACAAATAAATAAAAAGAAAAAAATGTAACTATCGTGTGGTGTTTTTTTTTTTTTTTGTATTTACAATCCCTTTTCAAATTCATAGGTTTCTATCTTCAGTCTTCACTGTTCTTCTTCAACTTTCATTATCCGACTGCCCAATCTTCTATTTCCTTCGAAGCGTCTTCTATGAAATCAGCTTTCATATGACCACAAGGAAACATATTGAGGCATTATAAAAAATAAAATAAAAATTAAATTAAATTGACATCACCCAAAAATGTCTGAATAGAAATTTATAATGAAATCCTTCAAGACTCCTCTGTCGGAATTCAATATTTTTTCCTTGATAGTAATGTAAAGACTTGAGTTTATTCTGAGGCTATTAGGTATAAGAAATTTGTGGCCAAATTTAGAAACACTAGCGTTCTCATTGGCTGAAAATCAAAAAAGAATTTGTTACAACCAGCTTCCTAAAGTAAACATACATATTTAGTTATTTATTTATTTATTTATTTTTTGATGAAACGAAAACAGACGTTTGAACTTAAAAATAGAGCCGATTTTTCTAGAAAGAGTAGTAATAAAAATAATTTAAAAAATAAAAACGAATTATCTAAAATATTAAAAACTATTATGTATTTTTTTTAACAACTAAGAGGACCATTACTTAGAAATTAGCTAATATATTATTTAAAAAATATTATTATTATTGTTGCGCTCATGTTTTCAGATTTTTTTCAAATAGCTCTGAATATAGAACATTTGGGAAACTTAATAGATTCTTTTCTTAATATTATTCATAATTGATTTTTTTTTTCTTTTTTTTTTAGTTTTACTATAGATACATTTTATTTATGTTAATTTTATATTGGTAATGACTAATATTATATTACTTGGTCCTCTGTGTCCCTTACCTCTATGATGATGTGGTGGTATACGGAAAGGTGGTTCAGATGTCCCCACGACATCCAGTAACTTCTCTTCTTCGTGGTCTTGTCTGGTTTCCTGTTTCTTTCCCTCTTCCTGAGGCCTTTGCAACAGAGCTTGCCTGAAAATAATAATTCCATTATTCTCTCAAGTCTCATTCCCGTCAACTTCACAAAATAATAAGCATAGAAATAAATAATTTAATTTGATCAAGTCTATGCTTTTTCCGGGAATCATATGAGAACCCCAAGTATGATAAAACGTAGATTTTAAATAAATAACTCTATGCAGCTCTCAGATTTTCTCAATCAGTTTAATCACTTCATAATTCACTAATTTATTTGTGTTCTTTTTAGAGTAATAAAAATTGAGGCAGTCTAATTACTTAAATCATAGTATTAAATTTTATTGTGGAACATTGCAATACTGTAAACAGATAATTTTATTTTATTATATATTTTTTTTATTTCAGTTTTCGAGTAAAAAAGTTTGTCCATTGCATACGACTGGAGAGGAAACTACAGCACATTAGCTTGCTGGCTTTAGAATACTTGAGGACTTACAAATACTGATGAACAACCAGGAAGAACTCCTTCTGAGAAACATAGCATAGAAGACGGAGAAAAGTAGAGAAAAACTTATTTCTTTGCCCTTTTATTACTTTCAGAGATGTCCTCAGGTATTGGAGACTTCTTGGTTCAAACTAACTAACCGAAGAAAATATGTATGATTTCTTTAGCATAGACCTAGTATTTTTTTTTATTTTCTGAAAATTTATGAACAATCATTTATTGTTAAAAGTAATTATGAAAACTATTTATCTTTTTTTTATTTTTTAGTTGAAGGGTTAGGACCGTAATCGATATATGGCGTACATGACAAATCCTATCTATCCCTATAAGTTGTATAGCTTAACAGAAATAAAAAAATATCCACCCATACTGTTTTAGTAACTTCATAACATAGTTGGAGCGGGATAACTCAGTGTGTAATGAACTCTGTTCTTATGCTCCCGATCCTGGCTTCAAGATCTTGGAAATTGGGAGACTCTTCTGAGGTTATTTTATTCTTATTTATTGTACACAGAGTATGAATGTGATCTCTGAACACTATTATAAATGTTCTTTGAGACAGATTGTAATATTTTTCAATAAACAAGTTAAACAAAATTAATAGGAAAAATCTGGTAGTTTGGCGTAATCTCGGTCAAATCATCTCTTTGCACAATCCTTGACTAAGAAACTTCATTACAACATACAGACCCTTCTTTTACAAATTATCATGGAACATAATTTAGAATGTTCAACTATAGTTTTCTCAAGTCATACTAACAGGATCGATGTGAAAGGTTGATTCGGTTCTGGAATCCATGAAATGAATGCAAGAAGTCGTCAATAACTCAGGGTTCTACTCTTTAGTTACCGGCGTTAAAATGAGCTGGAGAGGAAGGAACGCAACTTCCTTTCAGCCTGAGTAAGTTGAAGTTGCAAACTTTAGTAAAAAACTGACTCGGAGGCCAGCTTAAAGGGTTCCGGTGTTGGTAATTGGTATAGGGGGAGGGAGAGTGAAGGGTAAATCTGGCGACTAAGAAGCGAAAGAAGAAAACCAATAAAGGGATGGAATGGAAATTAGGGGATTTGCTGAGGTCGGCCCTCGGATATTGCCCATTACCTTCTACAAGTTCCTAACTCAATTTAACAGCCACTACCTTAGTCCTTTTGATCCGATGGTTCTTTGGCTTGGGTTGGGGGTATATATTTTTGTTAGATTGGCTACCGGGTAATGATGGTCGTGTGGTTTAGGTGTAATGATTCTCCAGATTAAGAAAGGCTTCGGAGAATTGAAGTTTTCATAATCGTAACTGTGTCCGATCATTACAAAACAGGGTGAATACACTAGTTAACAGGAACTATGTTTTTTCGTGATACAGACGGTATATATAGAGAAATATATACTGCAGAACCCATCCGTTAAAACGAGCACAAGAGTTGAGATGGCCATACATAGTCAATATTATCGAAACATCGATATTTTCCTTCCGATATTCGATATTTTACCATCTACTTTAAAATTATCGACTATTGATATCGTCCCTTCGATATTTTAATATTTTAATTTTAAAATTAAAACTATAGTTTTCGGAAAGAGTTATGAATTATATATCAATTTTATTGTGGAACATTGCAATACTGTAAATAGATCACTTTATTTTATTATATTTTTTTATGACAATTTTCAAGTAGAAAAGTTTGTTCATTGCGCACGACTGGAGAGGAAACTACAGCACATTTGCTTACTGGCTTTAGAATACTTGAGGACTTATATATACTGAAGAACAACCAGGAAAAATTCCTTCTGAGAAACTTAGCATAGAAGACGAAGAAAAGTAGAGAAAAACTTATTTCTTTGCCCTTTTATTTCTTTCAGAGATTTCCTCAGGCATAGGAGACTTCTTGGTTCAAACTAATCAAGTGTAGAAAATACCTATGATTTCTTTAGCATTTACACATTTTTTTTGTATTTTCTAAAAATTTATGAACAATCGTTTATTGTTAAAATTAAGTATGAAAACTATTTATACTTATCTATCTTTTGTGTTTTTTTAGTTGAATAATTAGGACTTTAATCAGTATATGGTGTCTATGACAAATCCTATCCATCGCTATACGTTTTACAGCTTAACAGAAATAAAAAAATATCCGCCCAAACAATTTTAGCCACTTCATAAGATAGAGCTCAGTGTGTAAGGTACTCTGTTCTTATGCTTCCGATTCTGGCAGGCAAAAAGAGTTCATTTAAGAAACATAACGGAGCTCAAGACTCAATCTGATATTGAAAGAATGTTCGAATTCCTTTGCATTTAATATCCGAAGGGAGAACGAACTATCAGTGAGTTTATTGAGCAGTTTGACAAATACATCAATTCAAAAACTTCGATTTCAAGTGGATTACTATCCAGGATTCCTGTTATCCCCATGTTCCGCTCCCTTTCACCCATGTCTTTTGCAGTCGTGACTCAATGGACTCAATAGATCGGCCCATGGGAATCCCCCGGGGTCAACCGAGTCCAGTCAATTACTATTTCCGCCTGGCTCTTGACAAATAAGGGATTAATACCCCGAGATAAGAGATATCTGGCGGATAAGGATCTATGAGGGGGCTGAGGTTGGGGCGGTCGCCCTCCCCAGCAGTAAAAACTATAGATAAAGGATCATCCCCTTGTTCCATATGCCTGACCATGAGACCAGTTGTGGGATATGGGATTTTCAATAGTTGATTGCGTACAAGAATAATGGATGTTGCCTCAACCTTGGGGGCAATATTACCCCACTTGATGTACCGAGTTATGAAATCAGTTCGCTACACGGGCGGATCTACGGGGGGGATTCTTTGGGTTACCCTCCAAATTAAATGGTAAAATATAACCATGTTTTCTGGAAAAAAATTATTTCTTACAGTATTATTGTTCGTGTAATTACATTTAAAAGGACTTTAGGAATCACTTAAACACCATTTCATATAGTTAATTAGTTTCTTTCTGTTTTTCCAAAATAATTATCGTTATTTTTATGAAAAAAAGCCTCCCTTCAAAAAAAAAAATTAAATCCTGGATCCGCTAGTGGTTCGCTAAGGTTGTAAATAAGGGAGATTTGAGTTTTTGAATTTTTCATTTGAAAATCGCATGTTCCAAAAGAGAGCATATTTGTTATAATATTCCAGTTTTAAATCAGATCGACTCTTTTTTGCTCCCGACAATTTTCATATTTATATAAAAAAACAAATAAAAAAGTGTTCAGTAAGAACTTTTCAGTAACTAGTTTAATTCATCAAATAGTTTATTGTAATTAAGCGGGAAAATGAGAAAAAATAAAATAATAATAATAATAATATGAAATATATAAAGGAGGTGTACTGATATTATTTCTTTATATTTATTACATGTTCTAATAAAGTGTTTTAAAATAATATTAACTTGGTATGAAAGAGTTCATAAATGCTTAGATCAAAAAAAAAAAAAAAACACAAACAGACTTGTATAATATATAAACAAAGAATAACTTAAATTAATCAACATACTAGACTGAAACGACAAGAGAACCGCTCGACGTTTCCGATTACTTCAGCACTTAGAAGACAAACGCTCTAAACTTCCAATTAATTACATAAGACATATACATGACTATAATAAGGCCTATTTGGAGTTACGGATTTGAGCTATGGGGCTCCACTAAACCACCGAATTCCTCTCGTATCCAATCCTTACAATCAAAAATCCTTCGTAAAATCCTCAGTGCTCCCTACTTTGTTACGAATAAAACCATCCATAATGACTTTAATGTTTCTTATGTTTCAGATCTGACCCAAAACAGATACCTATCCTTCCATAATAAACTTCATAATCACCCCAACCCTCTCGTTTCTAACCTTGCTTCCTCTTTAATTCCTGATAACCCTCTGAGGCGTCTGAAAAGAAGATGGTCCAGTGATCTCCTAATGTAGACATATTATTAAAGTGCTACCATTGGGTAGTTACTCAGCAAGTGTTTTCATGTCATTATATCCATATGTTCAAATTTAATAGATGTATTTATTTAATACAGTTGTAAATATCATTAAGAAATAATAAAAACAAAAAAACTATACAAAATTACCAACCAACCAAAATTAGGCGTAAAATATTTGCATTAACCACTTAGAGTTTTAGCTTGTCGCGAAATGGTGCTAGGCCTAGAAATGGTAGTGCGGTGAAGTTATCGATCTCTAAGGAGCTAGCTGACTTTAAAGATACAAGGCAGGCCTGGTGTGGTATTCACCTGCCACATAGCAAAGGTCATGTTTAAAAAAAGTCAGGGAAGCCTCACATTTAAGGGCTTGGTCTATTAGAGATACGACATTTAAGGGCTAGTTAGGCCGGGCCCCCGCAATTAGGGGGTTGCGGCGCCCCGCTTCATTTTAACCTTTTTAACACCCTTATCTGATGAGAGGGGTGGGATTTCAATTTGCCGCTGGGGAATGTGGGGATCGCCCTTTCTCCTCTGCATTTTTCTAACACTAGGGAATAAATTGCAATTTGGGAAGGGGATTAGGGGGTTGCCCTCTAATTTGCCGATATTAGGTTAGCTCTTTTTAAAAACTCTTTAGGAAGGGCGTCCCGGATGAGCGGTCTAAAGACGCTTAATGCTCCTTCCACGGATTATCCTCTAAGTGCACCAACATGCCAGTCGTTTCGCGTCTGATGATAACTGCTCGTACCGTTACGGAAAGGACTTAATCCGTAACAAATAATAATAATAATATTAATTTAACTTTATTTTTTTTAAATATCCCAATTGGTGAATCATGTATTATACTGTCGTTTCTCATGACTCAAAGGATAAAAGAATAAAGCATCCCTAGATAGCAATGTCAAGCTATCTCTGATAGTTTAGAAATAGTTATCTAGAATGTACCGATTGGACAGGAGACCCATTATCAAGACTTAGGGAACAATAACCGATTTCAGCAAAAGGGCACTTTCTCACTGACTTCATCTTAAGAATATTAACTATCGATAACTTCCTTTGCCTTCCTCTTCCGACTTCCCTTCACTCCTTTCCTATTCTTGGGCATATAAACACCATGCTCCTCTGGACTAATCATTCATGCAGTTACATTCTTGAAGTCATTCTCTTCACTGTAGAAGAACTGGAGTGAACTCATGTAGTCAAACCATATATCCATAGTATATTACTCTGTATGTTAGATGCCATTTGTAACAGGCATTATGAATAAAACCATTACTTATAAAGTCTTCACTGCCTCCGATTCGTTAACTTGCGAATGAGGGCTTGAAACGAGAAAAAAACTTTTATTTTTAAAAAGTATCACCGGAATTTTTATCGTCGATAGTTTTCAGTACTTTTGGAACTAGAAATTTTATATTAAAAAAAAAAGTTTTATATAAAAGTTCTATCGATCTCACTAAGAAGTCGATCTAAAGACTCTTTCCTTCACTCAAACAAAGTAGCCAATTTAACGAAACCTTCATTTTATCTTAATAGAACGGCCTATACACTAGAAGAAGAATAAAACTGTACTATATGCAACCTCCAAAAGCCAGAAAATTTATATAATTTTTTAATAGAACGTCCGATGTATAAAGACTTGAGGGAACATTACATAGAGAAATATATTACAGAAGACATTTGATCATTTACCACTCTACTTTGAATAGAAATTAATTTAAAATAAAATAATAATATTTAAGAAAATAACATTGTTGTCGGATCCAGGATTTAATTTTGAGGGGCTTCAGATTAACTGATAGGATACATGTGTCAGGGGGCATAACGTTTAATATTATTGTAATAAGCGCGTTTATTACAATAATAGTGAACTTATTTATGACAGAAGATCAGGAAATAATGCTGACTTGTGGAAATATATTTTTAGGATTGTTCTTTTCCACATACTGTTAAATTATCACAGAACTAATTTTACAACCATGAAAACTAGTAATTTTATTTTATTTTTTTATTAATATTTTTTTTATGATATTTACAAATGTATGAAATAAAGTACATATAGTAAATGTGAATAATGGGATATAATGAAGTGAAAATTTGAGAAACTATCCACTTGCTTTGAACTGTTTTAAAAACAGTTACTGTTCAGAAATAGTTTGAAATTTTGGTCCTATCCTTCTTTTGATCCATAATCGTTACTTCCTTTTCATAACCATTATTTTCTTTGTGTAAAGTGCAATGATTAATTCATATATATATATATATATATATATATATATATATATATATATATATATATATATATATTTATTTATTTATTGTCATTTAATTAAAGCTGCTTCATTTCAGAGAAATATGTTATAGTTGTGATATATGTGAATTGTATTAAATTCGTACAAAAAAATTTTATAATAAAGTAAAAATTTGAAACTTAGGCGGACTTCAAGCATATTTAGACACTATTCGTAAATATTGTTAACACTTCAAAAAGACATCTTTTCGAGCTAAATATTCTTTTATGAACGGCTTGTTCATTGTAATGGCCAGATATCTTTTTTTGGATGTCACTAAAACGGTTAATGGTATACAAGAAAAAAAGAAGCTAAAAATGTAATTGGAATTTTTAAGTTAAACAACGCGTATTTATTTGGAATACAATTTCATTTAATGTGAAAGTTAATCAAATTTTAATTGCTTATAATGATGTGCGATATTAGCCAATTAAACAAAGCACATCTGTTTACTGAAAAAAATTGGTTAAAAATTTTCTATTAGTCCCATAGGTACGTGTTTAGAAAACACGAATCACTATACAAGAAGCGGCATGAGGTCAGATTTTCGATAACATCTCGGCGGTGAAAAAAAAAAGTTTTTTTTTTTGGAAGACAAGTTTTTTTTCCTGGCGTTCGAAGTTGGCGCCAGACCTTTTGAAAGGAGTTCGGGAAGAGACCGCTAGATGCCGCCAGGGTCACAACTACATTGATTATTTACCACGAGGGGAGCTTGGTGTCGGTGCAAGCGAAGGGAAAAAAACACACACACACACACGAGTATCCTATGAGGTAGGAAAAGCTCACTCGCGAGGAATCGATACTAAAACTATAGTTCGAAGGAAATCGATTTGCTCTGACGGGACTCATTCGTGACCGTTTGATTGGTGTATTGTTGTGGGCTTGCTCAAACACGCGCCTGCTTTTCCATAATCTTTAAAAACATATCAGAAACTGACAGATACGTATTGTAACGTTTCATTGCTGTCGAATAAATGTTTAAATGATTTTTAATTTTCGATAATGGAAAATTAATTCATACCTGTCATATACACGAATCGCAATTAGGGTTGAAACATTTCGATGTATACATTCAGAGAGGGTTTCATATTAATTATTATGTCAATAATAAGATGGAAAACTAATTATATTCTGATTTGGTGTCAGGCTTGTTTGTACGTAAATATTATTTCATAATAAATGATACAGTATATAAATCCGTGAACTAAATATACTTATAATCTTTATAATATCCAAATTTTGTACTATACAATTTTTTATTGTAGAATATGTTTGACAAATTTTAATTATTTAACTCCGAAAATAGTAGATTACTAGGCAACAGGAACAAATCATAGAGATCCCAAAACTATATAATGTCTAAATTATAGTAAGAAAAAAACAACAAATTTAAGTTACATTTGAATAATAATTAACCTTAAAAAGTTGATTATTTTCCAACACTGAAATCGATTCTCAACTTAATTGTATTAAAACGTAATAAATAACTTTGTTTTAACCAGTCGAAAATTAAAGAAGCCAGACAAAATTCGATTCCATACTCACCCATAAGAATGGTAAACACAAATTTATTAAAGACATAAATAGGATTTTTCTAATTATGTTTTCTATTACTCAATTATAGTCATGTAAAGCTTAATTTTATATCATATAAACTAACTCGAACGTTCAGAATTTATTTTACATAGTTAAAACTAAACAATTAATTATTGTTTGTTTGACATTGCATGAAATTTTATTAAAATAAGAAATCATGTAGGGTCGATTGAATAAGAGAGAGGAAAATGTAAAATTAAAACAAAATATATGAATAATAATATCTATGAATTAAATAAAATAAAAATGTATTTATATCACTTCTATAAGTTCAGATCTTATATTTACTACAGTAAAATCAACAATAAAAATATCTCGAAATGTTATATAAACTTAATAACTTATTGATGCAGGTATAAAACGATTCATGAGAAAGTTCAAAGAAAATTTGAAACAAATGAATCAAAAGTGTGTAAAATATTTTTATTTTTTATGCTTCAGAGGTTTGTACTTCGTATATATATATATTTTTTTTTAAATTGCGAGCATGTGGTTTTACCTGTCGAAAGTTAATAATCTTTAATTTGTTATAATTATAATAATTATAATAATCTTAAACATTCTTTATTTATTATAAAAACTCGACCGACAGAAACTCGCTTGTCCGGATCCGCCTTATCCGAAACATGGATTATCCAAAAAAAAATTTTCTATTCCTAAATTAAGTACTTGAATATTCGAACTTTTGAAAAGCTTTTATTAAATTATGATACTAAATGTTAACAGAAAATCATATTTTAAATCACTACGCAATTGAAGATGCAACTGTAAGAAAAATTAACATGCAATTTTTTATTTTATTTTAAATACATATGCATTTCCGTGAGGTATGAAATTAAAAAACGAGCGAAAGCCATATTCAGTTTTTTTTTTAATTTAAAATATCGGGACTAATTTATTAAGAGGTAAAAGATTTTTTTTTAATAACAGCTTAATAAACATATGAAATTGTTTTAGAATTGAATGATAATGTAGTGCCAAAAATATTAATTTATAAAAATAAATAAAGATTAAAAAAGTAAAAATGGATTTGGCTGATTTTAGAATTTTAAGTAAAGTAGAACTTATCGTACGTCCCCTTTTGTTTTTAATAACATGGAAGAACCTCCTTATATTCAACATGAATAGAAGATTTTTTAGATAGAGATTTTTAATACATGGAGTTTCGGCTGTTCCTAATTCATTAGCGAATTTTTGATCCCTTATTTGTTGGAAAGGGAGCTTTATTTAAATAAATGAAAAACATTTTTTTTTCGAGTTTAATAAATATCTTTACATTCACTAAATATCACACTATTATATAAACGGACAGCCTGTTTTTTCGTTTGGAACCATTAACCACAAAAACATCACGTAAGGATTAAAACGCGTTTTTTTGCAAAATGGTCCGTGCTGTACAAAAAAACAAAAAACCTCTTAGCTGGAATTTGAGTTATCCAGAAAAACCTTGTCCTCGTTGTTCCGGATAAATAAGATTATACTCTATCATACCTACACCGAACAGCGTTACTAATTACAGCCGTAGAACGACTTGGATATTTCTATTCTAATACATTTCCTAGGAATGCGTTCGCAATTATAATGGAAGGACAGATGCTAGAATGCAAGACAGTTTAAACGGTTGTGGAAAAGAGCCGTTGATATAGAACGAGTAATAACTCCGCAGAGGAATTATGCCTCCGTTCGTATAGCGAAATGTTATAAGAAAAATGATGGAAGGCGAAGAAAAAGTCTAGTTTAATAGCCAATTAGAGGTAGTTTTATTTTAATAAGTTCAGCAGAGTTCTATGAAGTAATTGTATAAGGGGGGGGGTCGGAGGAAGGGGGGAGATCTGGGGGGCGGGGAGGGGGAGATGGTAGCCGAGCAATTAGTGATATAGGCCAATGAAGCTATACCGCACCGCCCGCAATTCAATTATACCTTAAGGCTACCCGAGTGGCCGGGGAGGAATTCTATAGCAATAGTCAGGATTGGATACTTCGGGAGCTAATGGCATTGGTGGTATGTCTGTCTTGCAAGTTTGAGCAATAGTTTGGGGTTCTAATCGGGGTATCTGAAAAGTTTATGTATCAAGTACATAATCCGTTCGAATCCGGCTTGGACGGGTTATAATTTATGGACCCACGGAATGAATCTCAACCTTCTCCCTCTGCATAGAATAGGTTTGGTTGCACCTCTAGAACAATGGCCATAAATGGCATAACAACTATATTGGATGGAGAAAATAGATAGAAGTCCGACATATAAGCCGAAACGTTTATTGGATGATTCACACTAGGGGTTCAGAGGAAGCAATAAGTATACAGCCATCTGTGGCACATTTTTAATACAGAAAATATATTTCTATCGTCTTTTTTAACACGTTTATAATTGTAACTAAAAATCTTCTATAATCTAGGGAGTTTATAGACGACATGTCCAAGTGATAACTTTTCCACTGCCGGGTTCGTTGCTATTTGTTTTTGCAAAAGGAAAGTTGCTCAGGATAAGCAGCCTAAGTTCTTCAAGAATCGTGAGTGAGAATTCTCCAGTCACTCCAGAGGAAAAAAAAGAAAAAAAGGGTGGAAGGTAGGTGAAAATAAAAAGGACTAAGAGAGACAAGGAGGTAAACGGTCATCCTGGTGGCGCGAACAAGCAAAGAACGCAAGAAGCTCGTGATGCAAGCTGATTGTCTTCAATCTGCATTTGCCCCACCTTCATGCCATACTGGTCGACAATTTTCGAATTCTTTATTTTTATTCGTTTTTTTTTTTTGTTCTCTTCAGGTTCTTGGGCATCTAGTAAGTAGTTGACGTTATATTCCCCGGAGTGGTGCATAACTTTGCAAAGTGGTCGGATTGAAAAAGTAATTGACGGTTCGCTGTGGGCATCGCAGAGCAATTTTTACCTTGTCCATTTCCTAAAAACGACGAAAGGTAACACTGTTTATATTAATTTGTTTTCGCGATTTCTCATTTGAGAAAATTATATAACATTAATATCAAAATTATAATCACAATTCTCAACGAGAAGTTTTATACTTTCTTTTATTTCGATTAACCTCTAACTCACCAGTTCTGCCATATGGTGGAGGAGGTGTTCCAGACGTACAACCAAACCTATGCTATGGAAGGTCGAGTTTCAATTGGTGGGTCCACACAAAATAAATTTCAACGCGACTAGAATGGATTCGAACTGCCGTCATGATACTCAGAAGATCGTTTGTCCGCCGCACGTTTCGTATAATTAAATATTTATTACGAGCATGTATACATATGAAATTTCTCTAATAAATAAAGAATATATTAGATAAAATTCTTAAAATCTTTGGGATTAAAACTAATATTCATGAAAATTTAACCAAGTGGAAAATGTATTGCTACAAATATATTTTATGTTAATTTTTTAAAATATATTTTTAAAAATAATAAAATATTTCTATTCTTGTGATACAATTATAGGTTTACTCCGTGAAGGAAATAAAATATATTAAAGTAATTTTAATTTCATATTAAGTTGACTTTTTTTTTTTAAAAACGGGAAATGCGATTTTACAGAGTTTATAATGATTGTGAGATTAATCAGGTTCGGTGATATCAAAACAAAAACTGAACTCTTGTTGTTTATGTATATATTTGTATATATATATATATATATATATATATATATATATATATATATATATATATATATATATATATATATATATATATATATATATATATACATTTATTTTTTTAGTTTTAATTTTATCTTGTGGAGGCGCTGTTATGTGAAGTAGTATTATATATTTTTTTTAAATTGCTGAATGTCCCTAAATCTGCATAAAAAAAATCCTAGAATATTGATCGACTTATTTAATCGATTTAATTTTTAATTAAAATAATAATTAATTAAATATTAACTTTAAAATAATCAATTTATCGCATAAGATTTAAAATTTTAATTTCTAGCATTCACGTGTCAAGTAATGTTAATTCAAATCGTACAAAAAAAAAAAAAAAAAAATTCCTGGTAAGTGGCGCTTCTTCACTTGACAGCTGTAACTACTGATGGGATGCTAGACGCCTCTTAATCGGAGCATGGAAATATATAAAAAAAAAAAAGAAAAAAAAAGAATTTTTTTTTCTTTTAAAAGAAAGCAATAAGCCTTGTAAACGAGACTAACTCAAAAAGTACTATTTAATCAACTGAATTTTTTAAGGTGGCCTGGTTATGGCTTATAATAGGCCCCATAGTCCAGGTGACCTGATAATAACAGTCCTCCAGTCGATTGATTCCTATTTGCATAATTATGATAATTTATTAAATACCTTATTAGAAAGTAAATACCATCATTTTTCTTTTCTTTTTTTTTTTTTTTATAATAGGTTATTTCTCTTAACTGTGTTATTATGTAATATAATATACATCAACCCTATTATTCCATTTTGACTTCATTGGACTCGTTTCTAATTATTTAAAAAGAATGTTTATAAGATGTCTTTCTTCGGTCCCGTATAATGTAATTACGTATTATGTGAGATGTATATGTTGGCAAATTTATTATGATTATAATTTGCAACAAGAAAAATAAATTTCTGATTTAAAAAAATAAATAACCGGCCCAAGATGATAGAATATTTTTTATTTAGACATTTTCAAGAGTTTTTGCAAATGATTAACTTTTATGCCAATATATATATATTACGAATTTCAATGTAATTATGTATTAAAATTAATAATAATTAACCATTAAAGCTTAGAGATAATTCACTATCACTGTGTATACTTTCATATATTGTACAAGAAAAATAACAATGAGAACGTATAATCCTTTAATTTTTAAGGATAGCTTATAAAAGAAAAATATATTATTACTTCAATGACTCGTTTTAATCAGAAATGAAAGTATTTTTTTTTATATTTTATTGTTAGTTTCAGAAATTGTTGAAGTTACGTAAAATCAATTGTTATTGTTTAACACAATTTAATAAACTTTTTAATCATAATTTGATATTGAACTAGGGCGATGTAGACGAGTTTTGATCTTGCAAACTCAGTCTTGGTCATGGTCTTGGTCTTGTCAAACTGTCTCGCAACAGTCTTGCATTTACTTATAAGCCTATTACTATAGAGATATTAATGTAATTTTTTAGATAGAAGAAACCTAACTAGGCCCACATGAAGAATTAGAATACTTAAAAGTAAAAATATATTGGTTATACCAATTCTTTTCATATAATAACTAAAATTGTCATGTATTAGTGACCACTTTGCCTTAATTTTTATCCAAAAAATCTTTTTTTTTTTACAAGTCTTGGTGTTGGTCTTGCAAATGGCAAGACCAAGACCGATTTTGGGCAACATTTCGAAACATTATCAAAGTAATAGAACATACAGTTGTTAAATAAACTGTTTATCTAAGAGCTACTATATATATTATATTTATACAACCTAAACTCAGAAAAAAAAAATAGAGAAGTTTACAAGTATACTATATTATATATTTTTTTCTTATTTTTTTTGCTATGATAAAAGCTATTTTCATTTCATTCCATATTAATTATCAAGAGTGGTAGAAAATATTCATTCAAAAATTACTGTGAACAGTATACTGAGTAACATTATTGGAAAATTAATGGACAATGGACTGAAGATGAAAGCAATTGGCCCGCGATACGCAGCATGAGGAGCGCATAGGTGGGGCCTCTGCGGCCTCCTATACTTCAAGGATACACCCTTCAATCCTTTACAGATGTCAGCACTTCTTTGAGCGGTTTTTGTTACAGTGCTTCGCCGTAGGGCGATCGATGATGGGGCCTTCGCGAACCCTATGCCACAGAATCGGTAGTGGATGGAAATTCGATGGAGGACTGAAGGACTTGCTGGCAGGAGTTCGAGTTACTTTCAAAGTCTTAAGGAGGTTCGTCGACAACAGAAACGTTCTCTCGAGTAAATGGTTTCAATCTTTTTTGTTTTTAATTATTTATTTAATGAAATTTACAACTGCATGAACAATACAACTAGTAAAAATGCACACATTAGAAATCATGACATGAACAGACTTTAAGAGATACTGCCCAGTGGTAGCACTCCCTATTTAATTCTAGGTGAGAAGATCACGAGGCCATTTTCTTTTCAGACGCCTAAGGGGATTATCAGAAATCGGTGAAGAAGCAAGGCTGGAAACAAGTGGATTCGGATGGGACTGGAGTTTATCATGAAAGAATAGGTATCTGGCTCGGGCTAAATCAGCGGCATATGTGACATTTAGGTCTTTATGAATGGTTGTATTTGTGACAAAATATGGGGCATTAAGGATTTTACGAAGGATTTTGGATTTTAAGGATTGGATACGATAGGAATTCGATGGTTTGGTAGAGCCCCAAAGCTCTACTCCGTATATCCGTATAGATCTTATTATGGTTAAGTAGATGAGTCTTTTGTAATTAATTGAAAGTTTAGAGCGTTTTTCTAGTAAGTCGGGTATCAAACTAAAATTGAACATTCTTGTTTCAAGTAGTCTCTAATGTCTGCAGCGTTGGTAATATGGCTAAAACCTATTTTCCGCTCACGTATGGATGGGGCATGGAAGATTTCTTTGCCGTTTTCATTGGCTTAAATATAATATTACTGATTAATTATGTAAAACTTATATTAATAGTCCACCGTGAGAGCCTCTTTCTAACGAATTATTAACATCCGTCTAAAACTTCGTGATTGGTAAACTTCATCTTATCGTAAACTTTACTTTTATATTTACGAGAATTCTCAGAAATGGGACGCTTTCTCATTAAATTCATTAATTTAATGAAGTAATAAAAACTGACGAGTAACCATTTGCTTTTCACTTAAATCGCAAGTTGATTTAATCATATAATCGAGAAAAAAGTTGGTCAACAAAACTTGAAAAATAAAAATGTTGTAGGTTACGATAAGATGAAGCTATTCACGAAGACCTAGATGGATGTTAATAATTGCGGACTGTAACTTTTTTAACATTAATATTTCCTTTTACTAACTTACAACTTCATAGTAGGTACTTATTTGTACTCGAAAAAAATGTAGAAAGTTATAACTTTAGATTTAGATTTTACATCAACGAGCTAACAATCTTATTACAGGACAAAAACATTGATGTAGCATTAATAACTGAAACTCGACTTACCAACAAACGACCACTTAACATCCCCAACTATCATATCTATCGAACCGACCATCCTGATGGAACAGCACATGCTGGCACTGCCATAATTATCCATCAATCCCTTTCCCATCACCTATTCCCTTTGCCGACCCATAATTTCCTACAATCCACTGCCGTGATAATCCAAACTTCTCCTTACCCAATAGCAGTAGTTGCAGCATACTCCCCGCCTAAAATACCTATCTCAGAATCCCAATTAACTTCCTTCCTTAACTCCTTAGGACACCACTTCCTTCTAGGTGCAGACTTAAATGCTAAACACCAGCAATGGGGAGCCAGAACCACAAATTCCAGAGGACGAACATTGCTATCTGCACTTAATTCCCATCACAGCAACATCCTCTCACCCAATTCTCCCACATACTGGCCAACAGATCCTAACCGCAATCCCGATCTCCTAGATTTTTTCATCCACAAAGGTCTAGGGTCCCTTAATTATAGCATTTCAAGACTTGATGATCTTTCCTCAGACCATAGTCCCCTAATCCTAACGGTCTCCACATCACCAATTCCCAAACCACCTCCACCTTCATTTATCAGGGGGCCAGTTAATTGGAACCTCTTCCGTCAAATACTGGATGATAATATTGACCTTAGAGTTTCCTTAAAAACACCTGCAGACCTAGATGAAGCAGTATATTCCATGACTACCTTGATCCAACAAGCAGTTTGGACTGCATCTTCACCTGATCCTTCTAAAAAATACCGCAAAATAAATCCTCTACCCCAAGACCTACTGGACCTTATTAATAGGAAACGATGCTCTAGGACCATCTGGCAAAGAACCAGGCATCCTGATGATCGGAAATCATATAACTATTATTCCAAGCAGGTAAAACAAAAACTGGCTACGTTTAGATCCCAATCCTATAATTCCTATCTTTCCTCACTATCTGCAAGTGATAACTCCCTCTGGAATGTAACAAAAAAAATCCTTAAATTCCAATCCTTTTCCCACCCCCTCCGCCGTGATGATGGTTCCTGGGCTTCGTCAGATGAGAATAGAGCAGAAGAGTTTGCTAAACATCTATCGTACACATTCACTCCTCATCCTGAACTCCATCCCTCCCATACTGCTGAAGTTAAAGAATTCCTCTCTTCATCGATTCCTCTCTCCTTACCTCCTACAGCCGTCAACCCCTCTGAGGTCAAATTCCTTTTAAAGAACCTAAAACCTCGCAAATCTCCAGGACACGATCTCCTTACTTCCCAGATCCTCAGACAACTTCCCAAAAAAGCAATTATATTCCTTACATACCTATTCAACTGTATCCTCAGCACAACCCACTTTCCTCTGGTGTGGAAACACTCCATAATTATCCTTTTTCCTAAACCAGGTAAACCTGTTAATTGTATATCATCCTATAGACCGATAAGCTTACTTCCGATCCTTTCCAAAATCTTTGAGAAAATGCTTCTCAAACGCATCCTACCCATACTGGAATCCCACAATATCCCTTCCCATTAGTTTGGATTCCGCTCAAGACACTCCACTGTCCAACAAGGCCTTCGAGTTGTGGACCACATATCCTCTGCACTTGAAAACAAGCAATATTGCACTGGTGCCTTTCTGGACGTAGCTCAAGCTTTCGACCGGGTGTGGCACGATGGCTTGCTTTTCAAGCTCAAAACCCATTTACCTCAACCCTTGTACCTAGTCCTCAAATCTTACCTTTCAAATCGCTCCTTTCAAGTCCGCTGCGGCACTGAACTCTCCAAACATTATCCAATTGAGGCTGGTGTTCCACACGGCAGTGTCTTGGGCCCAGTTCTCTAGATCCTTTTCACCGCTGACATCCCTTCAAGTCCTGATACCTTCCTAGCAACATTTGCTGATGATACTGCCATCCTATCCTCCCACTCGGATCCTCTAATAGCGTCCCAGAACCTGCAAAGACACCTTTCCTTCATTGAGCAGTGGTGCAACAACTGGCGCATCAAAATTAATGAATCAAAATGCAAGTATGTAACTTTCACTCTTCGACGCAGATCCTGTCCACCAATCCTTTTTAATTCAATTCCTCTTCCCTACTCAGACACAGTCCGATACCTTGGCTTCCTTCTGGACAAAAGACTGACTTGGAACCCACATACGAGACTTAAAAGACAAGAGCTTAACCGACGATTTGGTCAGCTATATAGATTACTAAACAGAAGATCTCATCTCTCAACAGAGAACAAATTATTAATCTACAAGACCATACTGAAACCTATCTGGACCTACGGACTTGAACTGTGGGGGACAACTAAATCATCGAATATCAAACGCATCCAATCCTTCCAGTCCAAAGTCCTTCGAACAATAGTCAATGCTCCATATTATGTCACGAACAAGACCCTACACCATGACCTTAACATCCCATATGTCCATGACATCATCCCATCCAGATTCTCCAACTTTCACCAGAACCTCATTCATCATCCCAATCCTCTAGCGCAATCCCTATCCAGCTCCGAGCATCCATACCATCCCCCTCGAAGGTTGAAACGGCAGTGGCCTCGAGATCTTTTGTAAATATGCCTTTGGAGTCCTGGCAATGGCCAGCTTCTCCACTCATGTCCTGAGCGTCTGTGGCTGTATTGCCCTCTTTCAGTCTCCACTGGCTTCTAATACTAGTGATGCGACTGGAAAAGTGGCACTGGGATCTTCCGGAGTCTTGCTTTGCCTTCCGCGTGTGGAGGTAAAAGCCTGGCTCGGAGATTCTTGGGCAAATGTATATATTGTATATAGTTATGATTGTGTTTAGAAGTTTTTATTTTATTTTATTTTTTTTATTATTATTATTTTTTTTTTTTATTTATTTACCTTCTTCATCAGTATTATTTATTTACTTCTTATATTTATATTTATTTCTTTATTATTTGTATATATTGTATGAATGAGAACTTTTAGCCCTAATGCTTATAGCCCTCCAGCAGTGGCTGATTGTATTATTATTCAATAAATAGATTTAAAAAAAAAAAAAAAAAAAAAAAAAAAAGATTTAGATTTTATATATATATATATATATATCGTATGGGGGGACGTATAAATCGTATTGTATCGATTTAATCATCTTGATATTGAAGTCTAAAAATTTTGGTACGGACTTCCAACAAATTTCAGTAAAATTTATTTTTAAGAAAATAATAGTCGTTCAGAATATTATTTTAACTATATAAAGTACAACAATTCGGTCTGTCCAAAGCTGAAAATAATTTTTCAAATTTCAAATTCCTCACGCATACACACACAACAAAAAATCCAACGTTTCTTATATTCGGAGTAATATGGTAAAGGGATAGAAGAGAGTGGCATGGCCTTAATGCTTTTTAAAGGGGAAAATTTTGAAGGAGGAATTATTTTTTGGAGGGAACCAAATTTGTGCGGGGTTTCGATTTGGGTGAACTTTCAAAGCAGAGGACTAGGAGAAAAATATGGATACTGACCACAACAAGTGCAATTGTACCTGAGACTAGCTTACAATTTTTATATTTTTTTCTTCATCTTGCACTGTTTTATGAAAAGAGCAATACAATTTTTGGGGGGGCACCACCGATGCGGTGATACGGTATATCTTCATTGTCAAATTTGTTCGGAAATTTTACTTTTTAATAGGTTAATTCAAAAAGGCAAGTAAGGTATTTATCATATCTTCTAACATGTTTTTTCCATTTACTACTAAAAAAAAAAAATTGAAAGGAAAATAATTTTGAAATATGAACTGAAAATTATTATTAAATGTGCACACTAGAATTTAGTCAAATCAATATAGAAAAAAGGGGTGATATTTAAAGAAAAGGGGAGGAAGGGTCTAGTTATCAGAAAGAATTTCTATTAGCAATCTACACTTCATAAGTGAAATGGAAACTAATAACACAGTATCGTTACTCATGTAATTACACGGCAATGCATCAACACAACAGATGAATTACCGATTCCGAGATGTATGTCAGGCCACGAGCAAATTAAGTTAAGCCCCTCGTAAGGGACCATTCAATGTTATGTAAAAGGAATGGGATGTTGCGATAAGAAGGGGGAGGCGCCCGGGTCATAAATAACAGAGGCTTAAATCATCAATATAACGGAAGTATTGGTTTACATCCAAGGCAGGTGTATTGGACTTCTTCAGCAGTTGGGTTGGGTAAGATGGTCAAGATATAAGCGGATAAATACAGGCTGCCACTTTCAGGGACTATATCCCCAAGTGTTGAGGGAGAAAAAAGTAGTACTGTAATGGATACGGAAGATTGATCCAATTTTTTAAACGTTAGGATGCGAGGAGTGAGGCAGGTGCTGCCATCTGCTTAGAAGAAATTAAGACATTTTTTTTTTCAAACAACCGAAATTCCAAGGAACAGGAATATCATGTTTTTTTTTTTATGTATGTATTTATCTATTTATTGTTTTTTAGAAAGAGAAGACAGGAATGAGTGCATACTGATGAGAAACATATGGTTATGACCTTAATAACTTCACTATTTTGCAATAACTGTTATTTAGTCTAAATATAACAGATTTAAATATTTACATATCGTCGCATTATCACGAAAAGTCAATAAATGGCGATTTAAAGAATTAAAGTTGCAGGTAATATACGACTACGAGATCTGCGAACTCACCAGCACGTTAGAAAGAAATATTGAAAGATTTGAGAGACTAATCCTATGCACGGAGCGATCTAGGAAGAGAGCAATAATGGAGGAGAAGGACCAATAAACTGCTTACAGAAACTAGTCCATCAATATTTTATGATATGATGGCAAAGAGGTTATAATGAGGGGGGCATATAGCTTGAAGCAATCCATCAGCAAACCTCTAAGAGACGTCAAATTAATCTATGGCAGGCGAAAAACCACGAGGAGGGCCAAAAACCAGATGGATAGATCCAATCAACAAAGATACAATAGAGCTACAAGGCGCTTAGGCGCTGACTTATGAAAATTATTGTTGGTGGGAGAACAACTATAGGGGGGGGAGGCATGACAGAGTGGGAATATTGTTTGGAATATATCCTATATGCTCACATGCAATATATAATATATGCACGCCTATATGAAAAATTACCATATCAGGCAAGTATTGAGTTGTTTCAAGCCCTTCCTGGTGACAAAAGATTGTTAAGTCACACAAAAACTTTGTAGTAAAACAGTATAGTATTTTAATTGATGATTCCTTTTACAGTTTAGTGGAGTTTATGAATCTAAAATAGGACATCGCTAAACAAATTCTACTATACCTTCTAGTAGATATAAGAGCTCTTTTGTAAAGGAATTGTAATTTACACGATATGTTCATGAAATTCATACTATAGCAAATTGTTGGGGTGGGGCTGAGTCCCCACCACGGCAGCATTTGGGGGGCTCAAGCCCCGCGATCCCCTTGTAGTCACAGCAATGTCACTATTTTTACCAAAGGGCACAAGGGGATGCCGGATTGATTTTTTTTTTTTTTGGAGGGCTTCAGCCCGAAAGTTTTTTTTATATAAATAACGATAATTACTTTAGAAGAAAAATAAAGAAACTAACTTCCTATATGAAATGGTGTTTAAGTGATTCATTAATCCTGTAGAATGTAATTACACGAACAATAATACTTTAAGAGATAATTTCTTAATATTTTTTTCATAAGAAATGGTTATATTTTACCACAAAGCGCCCCATCTCGTAGAACAGCCAGTGACATAGTGTTTGTGTTACTTTGATGCACTAGATAAGTTTTTGCTTTGATAATGATTTCAGAAATTCGTGTGTGTGATAAAGTATAGCTCCACTAGAAGTGAACTTCAACGATATTTTGCAATAACCCGATTTGCATATAATTTCTTCTCAATGTGAACGAAAGAGTGGTGAATTAAAATTGTTTTTTAAAAAAAAAACTTTATTTATGACAGAAAGTTATTAATTTATTTTAAAGGAATGAGATGGTCCGGGGTGACGGTCATAAATAGGCTAAATAGTGGTAAAACTATTTTATTAAAAGCCTAAGTTTTGACCCGACTTTGCAGGTCTTCTTCAGGGAGGTGTGTTCAGCTAGGAGTTACACTTAGAACTTAGAACTTGTATTCCAAGTGTAACTCCTAGCTGAACACACCTACCTGAAGAAGATCTGCAAAGTCGGGTCGAAACGTTGGCTTTTAATAAAATAGTTTTACCACTATTTAGCCTATTTATGACCGCCACCTCGAACCATCTCCTTCCTTTATAATACAACGGTCAACTATTAAATATTCAATTAATTTATTTTTTGTTAAATCTTAAAAAAAAATGTACCTCATTTCAAACCGCATTTTTAGGATAGTAGTGTTGTAGTTCTGAGTGTTTTTTTTCTCTTTTTTTTCCTAACTATTAATTTATGGGAAGTTTATCCGAGAGATTGTTTGTTTTTCTGTTATGTACGTGTCAGAGATCAAAGGATTAAATCACTAAACATTCCCATTTGACGTGGGCCCCACAGTAGTAACTACGATAAACAAAACCAATCAGCCGAATCAGCTACCACAATCTCCAAGACAGATGAGCTCATGTGTCATCGTGTAAACACAAGTATCCCAAGACCTTTACAAAAACTAGCATGGACATGGTAGTTTTTGTAAGCTGGAGATAAGGTGGGATTCGAGGTAGTGAGTATAAAAAATGTACTCTAGGCTGAAGGCTACCTGGTCCAAGCGCCGCCTGTCACCCGAGACTATATTGAGGACCACTTCTAATATTCATAATTTACATCCGAGTCCGGGCGTTTCATCAGATTAACTGTGGCATCTGGAATCAGTTAGCTCGGGCCCCTCGTCGATATCTCAGCCAGTCTTGTCCCGTCCTGTATTTTTGACGCTCTTTTAAAGCTGATGGATCGAACGTTATTACAAATCGACAGGAAGTTTTTATGTCCACGGACCTCTTATAAGGAGGATGAGGTACTAGGCAACATTTCTGATGTGAGAAGAATCTCAAATCTATCCAATGTTAAATTTGTTTGAAGTTACCAAACCCTTTGGCGCAAGAAGATATCCTTAAATAATATCTTAAATTATGGTTGATAAATGTCATTATAAAGTTTTTATTGGTGCCAACGCTTTCCCAAATATGTAGATGTTTGGGGCCTGTTGGACCTAGTTAGCTTCGATATACATCGTCATCACCAGGGTGTGTTTCAAGCTCTGAAGGTATTCAAGTACAAAAAAAAAAGTCTTATATATAAGGTATTAAGTCGATTTTAACGAAAAATCACAATACTTCACCTTAATTATAAATATATAGGCAAGTGAAAGTAAAAAATTATTAATATACAGATTATTTTTTTCTATTTATTTATGATATTAATTTAATAACGCAACCCCACTTTCCATATCATTATTAATACCGGAGACGGATTTCGAAAAATATTTTTCTGTCGATTAGGAAATTTAATTAACTTAAAAATATATTCTGAAAAAAATTACCTAAAATAGCATACTTTTTTAATTATTCGCAAATACAATTTTCAATTAATCAGAACTCCTTTTCTAACACTTTTTGGGAAAGTATGTTATATACAGAAATTTAAAGAGTTTCATAGAGAATATTTTAAGGAAGTTTTTATCGAAACTGTTTCAGCCGTTTAAATGCTGTAGTGTATAGAAAAACAGATTTTTCCGTCCTAATCTTGAAACAAAATGGCGGCTAAAAAGAACCTCTTCAACACCAATATAACCAATTTCAACCTGTAGAGATGCGCAATACTTTAAAAACAGGAGAAAAACGTGAAAAACGCATTCTTGCATGGGAAAATTTTGACGGAATTTATCCAAAGTTTAATTGTATTATTCCGCCTGAGAACCAACTCTATATACTGAATTTCAGCTAATTTGCTTCAACAGGGTCACTGGGTAATCCTAAATTTAGCGATATATATATATATAAAACCGACATCTCTAAAAATTTCATAATCTTGTTCAAGGAGTTCTAAAACGGATAGTATTTCCGAAGGATTAAATTAGTTAACAACCCAAACCATGCTCTATCTTTTTTAATACTGGACGGATTTTGATGAATATTATTTTATAAGTTATTTCTATTAAAAGAATTATTGTAGCGAAAAATTTCTCTCTCCAAATGAATAAAAAAAAAAAAACTTTTCCAGAAATGTATTGGAATAAAAAATATACACTGAACCATTATGAAGTCGCAGTTGACACAGCACTGTTACACAAAAGGATAAAATCAATACGAGCGGAGATATAGAAAGCTTTTAACATACATAGCTATTACATAGGGCAACCCCGCCTCGAAACGGAAAACCGATGGTCCCTCGCCGTATTCGATATTTTCCGTGAATAAGCAGATGAAGTTTTGATTGATATGGGATAGACCTGCCCCGGAAACGATTCACTATGACAGAGACATTCCGATGTCACTGGGAAAATTAGCTCCGCTTGTCTCTGGAACGCAATGGAAAATGGGAAAACAGAACTCGACGTTTCGAGCGATTCAAATAAACGATTCGGTTTTATTCTATTCTGCAGGGGGAAACTGTTCGACCTTATTGAAAAAACCGTATAGAGGGAAATATGTCGAAGGCTTTCGGAATGTAGTTGTGTACCTTTTGAAATTGGTTTACTGAGGAATTCATTTCTTTCTATCCAATAGACTACGAGATATGTTTTATTTCTTCCGCAATATTAATAAATCTATATATATATATATATATATATATATATATATATATATATATAAACAAAACAATTGAACAAGGGTGAGAGAGAGAAGGAAACAGCTTGGTACATTTCTAGAACCTTTTAGCTAAAAATGAATAATGATGCACGCAAAGTGGTCAATGTATAACTAGTTATGTAAAAATTTCCATACCAACAATTCTCTACAAAATATATTTATAATTTTACTTTTTTTTCTTTTTTTGGAATTACTGACATGACTGACACATGACTGGTGATTGAATCATAAAATCCTAGGATATGTTGATATATATTATTATGTTTGAATACAAATGACAATTTAAATAACAGTAACATTTACGTTGTGACACAGTAGTAGTCTGTGGTACAGATCCCTTTTTAAAAAATTAGCAAACAGCCGACTTTTTTAAACTTCGTGAATAGTTTCATCTCGTTGTAACTTACAACTATTTTATTCATGAAAATTGTTAGAATCGGGGAGTTTTCAAACTGTAAATCAACAAACTTTGTCTATTAAATAAGTTATTAAGAACTCGTAAATATCAATTTTCTTTCCATTTGAATCGTAAGATAATTTGGTTACGAAGTATAGAAAAAACGTGGCCTACAAAATATTGGGTCGTTTGGCCTATATAACCTCGTTATTTTGAAATATTGGGGGTTGGAGGTCAACCCAACCGGCCCAATATTCTTGTAGGCCATTTTTTTTCTTGACTTCACAACCAAATTATCTTACGATTCAAGTGGAAAAAAATGGTTATTTACGAGTTTTTAGGTCCTAAATAAACAGACAAATTTTGCCGATCTCTAGATTAACAATGTCTCAATTCCGAAAATTTAACTATTCCACTGAATTTAATGTTGCCCGAAATCGGTCTTGCTCAAGGCCACCAAGATCAAGGCCACCTAGCTGTTGCAAGACCAAGACCAGGACTGGTAATAAAAAATCGATTTTTTAAATAAAAATGAAGGCAAAATAGTTACTAATATTTGATAATGTTAGTTACTATATGATAATAATTGGTATAACCAATATACTTTTGCATTTAACTCCTCTAATTTTTCGTTCGCTCTCAGTTAGGTTTCTCCCATCTAAAAACTTACAGTAATATCTCAATAGTGATAAGTTAATAAGTAACTGCAAAACTGTTGCGAGACTCTTGCGCATGACCAAGACGGAGTTTGCAAGACCAAGACTCGTCTTTGTCTCGCATTTGAGCAATACTAGTTGTCTCACTTCTTAAGGGCATAGAAGTCTTATTTAGATAGATTTTTTAATTATTTAGAAAATTTCTTCCAAAATTATCCGAAGTGCTCAAGGGATCACAGAGAGAGTTATTCTCCATCTATCTTTTCAATCGAGTTTTAGTCCGTCGGAGCCTAACACAAAAAGCAATATTTTATTTATTTGGCATGTCAATCATATAACCTAACAGTTCTCGAAGACAAGACCTTTTCGGGCTTTAAAACGAGAGGTCCCATAGTTCCTTTGAAAATAAATATGGTTCTTTATTTCTGTGTAGAAATATTTAAAATATATCTATATCGTCTCGATTCGTCGACATTGAAACCATCCGAATTTTGAAACCTCTAAATTTTTACAATCAACTTTTATTAATGTTGTTAAAGGAATTTAATTATCGAAATCCCTTTTTTTCAATACCTAATTCAATAAAATCTATCGCTCCTGAGAACATATAAGGGATCTAAACAACCAGAAACTATAAGATCTATCGCCATCTTAACACGTCTGGTTAACGTTGATAACGTTTTTGCAAATTAGTTATCTAAGACAATTCTTGAGCTTTATATGTTAAAATAGTGTAAATAATTAATATTTGTAATTAAAACATTATCACGTTCACCCTAACTACCACTCAACCCCAATAATCATTTGGTTTGACAAAAAAAAAAAGTATATATATATATTTAGATATTCACAAATACTTAACCGCTGATAACATGATGGTTTGGGGGCATCTCGCTGTCAGGTTGCGCCTCAAGCAAGGAAGGTTAGAATTAATCAGATAATTCCCACCTGTTTAATGTTTAAATATGCAAATGAACCAATTCTTATGAATCTATCAGAGGCGATGTAGCAACATTGGTTAGTATAATAAATTCTGATGTCTTATTTATGGAGTGAGGTAGCCAACCTATTATTTTTTTTTTCTAGGTGGTTGTTAATGAATTCTTAAGATTTTTTATCTGTCTTAAAGTGTCCAAAGATGTAATATGGTAAATAGTTTGATTTTTTGCCAAAAAAAAAAAGAAATAATCTTCTGATTATAATCTATATAAGTAAAAATTATATGACAGCCAAAAAAAAAAAATTACAATATTGAAATTTTACAATATGAAAAAAAAAATCTTAAATAATTGATAATTTATGTTATCAGTAACAAGGGAGGTATTATTGGCACAGGAACTGACTGTACTGAATATGAAATAAATTTTATTAAATAGATCTAATAAAGTCATTTCATAATAAATTAGTATACACACACGAATGTCACTAACATAAGTAAATTTTTTATGCAGCTGAACTTTCAAGAATATTTTTGTGAATTTCGACTTTATATATAAAAAAAATCCAAGTGCAACGAAATGACACAAATACTTTTTACAATAAGCACTAATTTTCTAATTATATAAAAAAAAAATAGGTAAAATTTCTCTGTGATTTCAGGTAATGAAATGTCCACTGATTTTTATTTTTTTTTTATAAACCGTTAGATTATTGTTTTAATTCTTATTTCATAAGCTATTGATAGATATGTACTACGGATTAACTGACTATTGTATTGATCTATTTATATATACATATATATAACACATAAGTAGCTTAATATATGTGCTGGTGGACAGTGCTGAGACTGTCGGTGTGTCCCTGGCCTGATCGAAGCTCTATTTTTTAAAATTCTAGCTTTGGAGAGGATCCCATCGTTGACTTATAAAAAGAAAATACGGTTATCGTAACGTCAATAAACATAGAGGAAATGAACATTCAGTAGTTTATTGAATAATTGATAAATGAAATTATTCCCAATTAAATAGTTATGTTTAAATATATATATATATATATATATATATATAGGCTAGTAGTTTATTTTTATTTTAATGTTACGCAATTTCGTGTCCTAATTATTCTTTTCCAGTCATTATGTGCCAGACAAATCTATGTTATAATGTGTTTGCCATTGTTCATGTTAACTATTCATAGGGGACTAAACGTCCCAGAATAAAAATTAGTTTCTTTCTTTCTTCACAAGTTGTGTGAATACTCCCTAATATAATGTTTGTATTTGTTATCCCTTCTGCCCGTCGCGCCAAATTATTATCATAATATTCCAACACAGAACCATTTTGATTTTGAAACTCGAAGGCCCATGAACGGCGATGTGGTAAGCTAGTGCCACACATCCATCAGGACATGTGGTACAACATATTTAAGCAACCGATCCCAAGATTAACAGCCCTACCTCTGCGTCATATATCATCCAACTGTGGGCTAAATCTTTCTTTTCTGATGCCGGTACTAGCTGAAGTAAAACTGGCCTAAGATGGAGAAGGCGGCATAAGATTAAACACACACAGCCT
The DNA here is from genome assembly GCA_928085145.1 of Nezara viridula. Taxonomy (NCBI): domain Eukaryota; kingdom Metazoa; phylum Arthropoda; class Insecta; order Hemiptera; family Pentatomidae; genus Nezara; species Nezara viridula. The sequence continues at coordinate 38,320,109 of OV725078.1, forward strand.
TCCCTGTCATTTTAAATGCAAAGGTAGAGAACATGAATGATGAACTGATTGTTGTCAGGAAAGGACTGAATGGCTCTGTGCTCGGGCCGCTTGAGTCGGGGAGGGAGAAGGAAAAAAAAATGCAGTACTCCATCCTTTAAAGAAGCGCTTAAATTTATTAAGCGCATTAGTGAATTTTAAGTGGCTAATTAAAAGTAGCATTAGGTGTAATAAAAAATCCACGGTGGCCTCATCTGTTTTTATTAACGCTACACGTTTCTTAGCGATTTGTAAAAACTGCTTCTTTTTTTTAAACTTTTTACCAGCTACGGTGATTTTTTTCTCTCTTGAATTTTCGTTTAATAAAAAAAAAATAAAAGGAAAGTAGAGGTATCCTCTTGATATTTTATCCTTATTTTCATTATTTATGTACAATTTTCATACTTTTATATAAAAAATACAAAACGTTCCGTAATGTAAACCTTGTGTAGGCTTAAATTAAATAATATTTTTTTAAAATATTATTCATTGATAATTTATTATAATGAGTTGAAACAAACACAATCATTTTTTAAGGGGACTTTCCCCAAAGACAGGTAACAATAATTACAATTAAAATAAAATTCTAAATTTATCGAACGATAACATAACGTGATACATTATAATAAATATAACCTAAGTTGAGGCAATATGTATTTTTAATTGGCATTAAAGCAGTATGGTAATAGAAAATATTATTGGAACTATCGTGAAAAAAATATATTAATCTTAGACATTTTTACAAACTCATTTATTTTATTCTATATTTTTTTAAAATTTAGTTGCATCACCTTGTTTTTAATTTGTATTTGAAATTTTTTTGGACAAAGAAAACACGACAAAACATATTTCGTCTTTATTTTAATAGTTTATAAATTCAATGTCCAAATTTTAATATTATAAATTTCTATAACATTATGGCTCCAATTTTTATTGTTTTATTCCTTCTACTTTACGGTTATATTCATTAATATTTTTTTCAAATATTGACAATACATTTTAAGATAAATAATAGGTCATTAAATATCTTTAAATTATCTATTTTTAATTTGACATGATTTCTATCTCTGTATATTATTCTAAACGGAAATGTCACAGAATAAATGATGCATCATTATTATTATTATTAATTATTGATAATTTGTATAGGAATAGCTATATTAATATCGAAATGAGGCAGATTATTATAAATAAATATTATTGTGATGTCTTTGACTAGACCTATTTTAGTAAGTGAAGTCAATTATTTGATTTAAAAAAAAAATGTTTAAAAATTCAACTGCCGTAATAAAATACATACGTACATATTTGAAAATTTTAACTTGTTTGTTCCTTCCAAATACACTAAATACAATTTTTTTTTTTTTTTTACTATATTTAGATTCAATGGTATCAATTTCTTTACATAGTATATCGTTTCAAAGTGAAAACGGATAATTTAAAATTTCTTCGTGCCTCTTAGTCTGAATAACTATTCCATTGAATTTAGTGTGCCCAAAAACCCAAGATCAAGACAGCCTAACTGTTGCAAGACCAAGGCCAGGACCGGTAAAAAAAATTAAGGCAAAATAGTTACTAATACTCGACAATTTTAGTTGCTATATGTTAATAATTGGTATAACCAATATACTTTTGCGTTTAATTCCTCTAATTTTTCATTTGGGCTCGGTTAGGTTTCTCCTATATAAAAATTTATAGTACTAAGCTAATAAGTAACTGCAAGACTGTTGCGAGACACTTGAGCAAGACCAAGACTCGTCTCGGTCTCGCATTTGGGCAACACTAATTGAATTTAATATTTAAAAAGTGTTTTTATCTTATAAATATTTTAAAATAGATTTAAGGGTATTCAGATGATTTTAACTTGCTGGTTTCTTCTAGGGTTTTTATTCTCATTTAGTTATAAATTGTATTTGTACTACATTTTTTTTTTTAAATTAAAAATAAATACATTTTATAGGTATTTTATGTCAAAGCAAAAGAAAAAAATAGAATTTGAAAAAAACAAAACATGTACTTACTTTTTTTCCCGTTTACCCGCTCCTGTATCCCGGAATCCTTTCGCAAAGGGGTTATTGTCAATTTTTAATTGTGTGATCTAAAAAAAAAATAAAATAAGACATGTAACATATGACGACGAATGATTCCTTAGTTAAAATAAATGGATTTATAGTAATTGATAAATTGAAGTAAATTGAGATATGTTACCTTTTCGTTCTGGTATGCCGTGACTGCGATGAATTCGGTCTCTTTGAACACGTACGTCCTGAAGGTTGAATATGGCAACTTGAGAATGTCGTTGGCTCTGACCAGGTGAAACCTCGGCTGGTATTTATGCATTGAGTTCAGGATCGTCTGAAAAAAACCTTGAGGCTGAGTAGACACCCCATGTTAGATGTCCAAGGTAAATAGCACTAAAGAATACAGATGAGTAATACATAAGACGCATTGTCGAACCGAGATATTTGTCTCATTGTACCCTCCAGGAACTAAAATTAACGTTATGTTAAAGGGGTATGCAGACCCGCTACTTGAACGTTACATATATATATATATATATATATATATATATATATATATATATATACATGTAAGTACAAAGCGTTAATATATAAAAATGCACAATCATATTTTTATATACGGAAAAAATGGAAAAATAAAATTCTCTAACTATCAGAATACATCAGACATAAACAGGGGTTGAATTTTTTTTTTTTTTAAACTGCCAATTTAACGGTTTTGATGAAACGTTTTAGGAAAAAAATTCTAAGGAGTTCCCGGTTTATAACTTTTTTATTTTATTTTTTTTTTTTTTTAATTTCTTTATTGAGTATTATAACAATCTGTCTGTTCGACATTGGTTATAGTGAGGTAGGATGACATTCACACCATATGTACAAAAAAATAAAATAAATAGAACAAAATAATAATCAAAAGTATATACAATAGACAATAAAATAAAATAACCTAAAAAATAAGAAAATTAAAACAAAGGAAAAAAAAAAAAAATAACATGCATACCTATATACAATCAGGCGAGGGAACTCCAGGAGAACCCTGCGCTACTCTTCCAACCGCGTCACTGGTACTAAAGCCAGCGGAGATTGGTCGAGAGCACTAACTTTTTTATTAATGAAATATAATTAAAATGAAGAGAAAGTTGGGATGAACAGTCAAATTAAAATGGCAAAAATAAATAATTTTATTTATTTTTACAATTTATTTATTTTTAGTATTTATTATTTTTACTATTTATTTAATTTGACTGATCACTCCAACCATCCTTATGTTCAGTTATTCACTACAGTCAACCATAAACCCACAATTATAATTAAAATGAAATAAAATTCTATATCTATCAGAATACATCATAAATAAAAAGGGGTTGAAACTTTTTTTTTTTTGACATATATCTGTCTCGTGGACAATAATTATATTGATATATGAACACGTTCACACTAAATAACAATAAAACTAAATAATAATAAAAAAAACTATGTATAATAAAAAATAAAATAACCTAAAGATAAGTAAAACTTTTATGGAACCTTTTTAAAATGTTCCATTTTAACAGTTTCTGTGAATATTTTTTTGAAAAAAGTGCAGGTTTGTGGTAAAAGTTACACTTAAAACTTAAGTTCTGTAAAAAAAAAATTCCAGTCATGCCGAAACTTGAAAAAAGAGAAAGTTTTTTTTTTACCGTTTCAAGCCCTGTACATAAACGCTCAGTTCAATGGACCTCTCAAAGAAACTCAATTCGTATATTTTATCCGCAGTAATATAATAGTGTGGTAGATATAAAAACGTCGTTTCAACTTTTTTACATAAAAAAAAAATTAAAACTTGAAGGGTAAATAAAAATTAAATAAAACAAATATACTAGAAGAATTTTCTAGATATGAAATCAGAACATTGTGTAAGTAGTGTCATTTTTAATTATATTTAAACGTTGAAGTACTCCATCAAAAACTGTTTGCAATAAACCGATGATTCAAATTCAAATACATTTATATTCAATTTACGTTTAGTTTAAAATCAAAGCCCATGTAAAATTGAAATTCTAACCGACTATGGATTTTGGCGGTATTGATTTAAATTCACACTATACAGTAAGGATTTTTTATATGTTTTCTTGAAGGTAAGAGAAAAAAAAACATATTTTTCTCCGAATGGAATAAAAGTTGAAAATTATTTTAAAAAAAAAATGAGAAAATAAAAAAATTATGGATGACATATAGGACAATATTTAGGAACATTAGGAAATAGAATAATTCCTGAAGATGGGGCAGAACCTCAGAACTTTGGATATGTAAGAGAAAAAAACGATTAATCAAATAATTTACCCCGGGACGAAGATATATTTTTTTTTTTTTGCGTACCTTCAAAAAACTATATAAAAACATTTCTCGTTCTAGATTTTCATACATCATAGCTATAAAAATATTTTTACTCTAATATATTAAATAACTATGTAATTGATGAGAATTCCTATGTAAAGAAACGGACCAGTTCTATACTTCATAATTTAATATTTGTTATTAACGCTATTAATTTAAATTAAATTTAAGATTTCAATTTAGTACAAACTTTAATCTATTCCCTTCTTTCAAAGATTGAAATCATCCGTACCCAAAATTTCTATATTTTTTTGTTACCGGTATTTCGATATTTTGATTTCATATTTACATTCCTAATCTTTTAAAATATTAATAATAACGAGGACTGATATATTGATACATCGACTTTTTTCGGTATATCGAATTTCTATTTTGATATATTTGAAAACTATCGATACGATATATATATATATATATATATATATATATATATATATATATTTCTCAATATTGACATAGTCGAATCGGATTACAGAGGTCGAATCGGATAGGTATTTGATTTGGAATACTTGTAGTTTTTTCATGTAAGTTGTTGTAGTGAAGAGCAAGCGTATGTATGTTAAAATCGGTCTTATTAATGAATTATTCAGAATTTCTTTATATTTAGGTTATAGTTTTTTTTTTATATTTATTATTATTTTGTAGAATACTTATTTCGTCTGATAAAGGGCATGGACCTATTTAACCCTGGTACGAAAAATTCGAATCATTTTTTTTTTGCGCCGTTTTCGTATAAAACAAAAAAAAATTATTAATAAAGACTAAAATATAATTAGAAAACCGAATCAAAACATGGAAGCAGTGACCAATAATGAGAGGAGACGGTAACATTTGATGTCCTGTTCGCCGTTCAATAAAGAAGTCCTGAACAGCCAGTTCTCAGCCAGGATGTGTCCTTAAATCTCAACAGTATAATTTAGATGAAGCTGGAAGAATGTGAGGTGAATGAGTCTCTCCTGTCAAATCTCAATCTTTCAACTTTATTATCAGCCGCTTTCTTTCCTCTTCATTTTTTTTTCTTCTTCATCTTTGATTTATTTTATTTTTAAAATTCCTTTATTTCTTATTCGCCAGCTTGCTCTAGAGATTTTTCAATAATCATATTATTGATGCATAAGTATACGAATTAGGTATCACAAGGTTTTAGGCTTCTACTTCGACAATATTCTTTTCTTTTTTTTGTAATTGAAATAAAAGTAATTTAGTGCAAATTCCTTTTTAACAAATTATAAACATTCAACTAAAACTACCTAAGTGCGTTCATCTTATCGATACCAACAACTTTTTTATCAAAGAAAATTCTAAAAAATGAGGCGTTTTTTCAATAAATTAATTTAATTCAATAACGTATTTAATGAGTTACTAAGTATCCTACAATTTTTTTATCTACGAAAATTCTCAGAAATAGGGCACATCTTTTGCTACATTACTAACATTTTTAACATGCCGGTGTAAAACTACCGAATGGTATGGACTACCAACTACCAATAACCAAAATACAAAATGGTATGGAAGTGTTACTTCATCGATTTAACACATTTTTAAGATTTTTTCAAAAACGTCTTGAACGATTTAGATTAAACTCAGTGTATCACTATATTATTAAGTAAGTAGTTTTTAATATAATTTAGGTGTTCTTCTCATAGGTTTTCTTTAACAGGGCTTAAATGGCTAATTTTCAATATTAGCTACCTCTAAAGTTCCTTTATTTGAAATAATTGACTATTTCACATTAATCTTTGATATAAAAAATAGTTGAACATACAATGTGAAATAAATTGATAATTAACCAAAGAAATAAAGAAATTCCAAAGAAGAAACCAAAGGAATACGAGCGTGCCCGAGCTTACCCGATCTCGCCCGAAAGATTAGACCAGGCTTCCATGCGAAACTTGAGCTTAATATAATACGGGCTCTGGCAATATTATGTACACATACATATGCGATTTTCATAAATGGTATCGTTGGCATTATTTAATATTTAATTGCATCGATTACAACGATATAAAAATTAAAATTTTTATGTATAAGGATACTAAAACAAATAAAAATACCCACAATGAAATGTAAATAAATAAAGAGTCTATAATTTTTAATTTCACTTCCCCATTGTCTGAAAATACTTATTTCTGCTAAGAAGAGAGTGGTAAGTGAAAATCGTGTGATGCGCGCACCAGATTTTTTTATCCATTTTTTCACGAATTTTATTGATTCGATTTTTTTTTCACACTTCACGATTTTAGTTTGGGAGCTAAATTCATAATAAGAAATTTAAATTTGAACTGAATTCAAATCAAAAAGATCATTTATTCTTATTTACGTCAACTGTGAGAAATTTCGAAAGAGCATTGCATTTTATATTTTTCTATATTATAGTTTTTGTTCGATATGTATGACTTTTATTCGATGTATGTAAATGTGTTGTAAATGGGTACACACGGCATCAATTGTAAATTTATTGTGGATATTACTAACTATGAAATAAAATAATATTAAAAAAATATCAAGATTTCCTAAAAAAGTTAGACTTATAGATATTTTCGATATATGAATTTTCGACAAAGGTTCGACGGTATTTTACTTTTCTTACAGACATTAATTGAAGAAAAATAGCAATAGTTGAAAGACCAAACTTTGAATACATTTTGTTCATTCAATATAGTGAATATATTTTTCTTTTGATGTATTTACTTCTAAATATGTAAAACTGGCCAACTGTTTTGACAAATGTGGAAAAGTTTTTTCCCCATAACAAATAGAAGGAAAATTATTTTCTTTACCTTTAGATTTGCTCATAATTTTTATTAGATAATTTTAGGAGATTATATATTTTTTTCAACTGTTGAATAGTAGTTTTTATCATTTAGTATAATGGGGTAAATTAGTCCATAATTTCCACCCCTATCGTTCTCTTTCGCGCTCCATCGACCATTCCACCCTCTCTCATTCATCTAATTGGAGTTGTCATCGCCTTACTGTTACAGCATATGGTGACATTCGGCAGATGTATCTTGCCAGATACGTGCCATAAAAAAAAAATGTTTTTTACCTTTGACGGTAGGCTCGATAAAGTGGATTTAGATTATTAGCATTTTAACTTAAACTAAGTGGGTATTTAATACTCACTAATAGTCATTACTCATTGTAAAGTACACATACTCATATTTAATACTCACTGTCATACTTTAGTTTAAAAGACTTTTTCATTTCGGGTATAACATTTAAATATGATATGCCAGTTGGTAACAGGCGTGGGTAGCAATCCATACTAAGAACTAATTTCAACCAAGAGACTTTTTATAAAATTTCTATATTTTTTTCTTTAAATTTGGTAGATTTTAAATGATAAATCAATTTAACTATATAATATGAAACTGGAATTTTATGAATAAAAAAAAAATTGTATAGGTGTATTGCGAGCTAAAACCGGCTCTGATTTTAAATAAATCATATTCTTTATTCATTTAAAGACTCAAATTTATTTAAAATAAATATCAAACTACGAAGGATTAATTGTTATACAGATGTTTTCTTACAATCGTTTTCGTTTCATGTTGTTCGTGGCTGACAAAAAATTACTGAGATCCCGTGAATTTTCGAAACGATTTGAGCTCAAAATACTGATTAATTATTGTATTCAATTTATTTAATCTCTATGTTCGTAGGTATGTAACGATGTTTTTAGGTCAAATTAAAATAATACAACATTTTATCATATGTTAAGCATTTTCAATATTCGTATACCATTTTTCGACTTTCGTATTAACTCATGTTCTCTTCATTTTCACACTAATCTCTCCATTTCTCTCGTCTATCTATGTTTACCTTCTCTAATCTTCTTTTCCACGACAAGGATCTTAATGTATTCTCTATCCTGGAATTCTTTTTCTGTCATACCAAGCCTTCTTATTTCCTATTTCGTTTGACTGGGATATCCTCCGATGTTTCCTAGTCCCTTTACTTTGTTGGATATCTGTTTGTTCGATCTATTTTCGTTCATTCTTTTCATGTGCCCGAACAATTTTAGTTTCCTTTTCCTCAGTGATGTTTTCAAGTCTTCCTTCATACAGTTCTTTTTTTAGGCCAGTACCTTTTCCTACTTATTTTAGTTTGTGGATTAGTCTTAGGATTTTTCTTTCTAATTTATTTTGATTAATTTATTGTATATAAATCCATTTATAGATTCTTGGTGTTCATTAGAGTGTGAAAGGCACCGAAATAGACAACTGCTTTTGGTTTTAGTTATTTTCATCATTAAATTTATTTAATAATAAATATAAAATTATGTACAAATGATTAATAATTACTCTGGCGAAGGTCTGGGGACAGAGGGGAAGAGGCAAAGGTAGCACAAACAAAAATATAAAAGCCAAAACGTGTATGGGACACTTTAAAATCCAATACAAATATTGAACGAGGGGAAACGTTTGCGGCAGCTGCAAAGGAACATTATCCGATATAGGTTAGGCAGCCTACAAAAGGAAACGTGATATTTAACCAGAGGCGTTCCGCAAGGCACCTCGTTACCAGGGGATTAGAACTGCTAATGAACGGCAAAACAGAAGGCGAAAAGATATTACGATTGGTCCAAATGGAATGATCGTCCATCAATGAATTCAAAGCCACACTCTTGGTGAATAAGTATTTTACTATAGGTCGGTTTGGAATGGCTGTTTAGTACGGTGCAATCAATAAGTGATGGAACCAGGGCTTGAAACGGAAAAAAAACTTTCATTTTTAAAAATAAATTTTATTATCGATAGTTTTTCAGTACTTTTGGAACTAGAAATTCCCCCTTTCAACTTTTCAAGTAAAGGTTTTACAGAACTTCAACAAACGTCTAACTTGGAATCCTCATACCAGACTGAAACGATAAGAAACCGCACGAAGCTTCCGACTACTTCAGTACTTACAACACAGACGCTCCAACCTTCCAGTTAATTACAAAAGACTCATATACATGAATATAATAAGGCCTATTTGGATGGAGTTGAACTCCAACAAATCATCAAATTCCTCACGTATCCAATCCTTGTAATCCAAAATCCTTCGTAGAATTCTCAATACTCCTAACTTTGTTAAAAATAAAATCATCCATAATGACCTTAATGTACTATTATGTTTCAAATTTGGTCCAATCCAGATACTAATCCTTCCATAACAAACTTCAGAAAAAAACCCAAACCTCCTGTTTCTAACCTTATTTCCTCTTCAATTCCTGATAACCCTCTCTGGTGCGTCTGAAAAGAAAATGGCACCGCGATCTCCTGATGTAGACATATTACTAGAGTGCTACCAATGGGTAATTTCCCAATAAGTGTTTCATGTCATCATATCCATTGTACAAATTTACTAGATGATTTTTTTTATACAGTTGTAAATATCATAATAAATAATAATAAAATAAAAAAAGCTTTTATTTAAAAGTTCTGTCGATTTCGCTAGAAAGCCGATCTAAAAAATGGTTTTTATTCATGGCTACTCAAACAAACGGAACATTAGAATCTTATGGAATTCATTTAAGGGAAATTATAATTCTAATCTAAGAGTAATTACTGTTGAATTTTTATTTAACGGAACCTTTTTTAAGAACTTGAATAAATAAAAGTTAGACTTTTACCACAAACATGGAATTTTACTTCAAAAACGTTCCTTAGAACTTTAATTTTAAAAACTTTTTTCAAAAATGTTTCACAGGAACTGTTAAAATGGAACTTTTTAAAAAAATTCCATAAAGGTTTCAACTCCTGGATGAAACAGTTTAAAATAACGATTTTCAAATGACAAAATAAAAATAATCTAATTATAACATTTTTTGACGTTATTAAGGAAATTATAACTTTTTTAAAAATTAGATGTCATGTATTGAAAATGAGTTATTTTCCTCTTATTCGTAAAATGTAAATATTATATTATGTTACATCTTAAGATTATATGTGATAGAATATTCGTACTTCAGATCATAGTTATAGCGCGCGAGATATAAAAGGTATTTGGGCTTATAGTAGATTAAGAATATAATTTATCTTCAATAATTTACTTCATTGCTATTTGTTGTTCGTCTGACTAGCTTAGCATATTTTGTCACTTACTTTTTTTTTTTATTATTGATGATTTTTTTTCAAAACTAATCGCTTCAACAGAATTTTTAAAAAATGTTTGGCAAAAACTTTACTTGAAAATTTGCTAGGAAAAAGTCCTAGCCCCGCGATAAAAAAAAAAATAAATAAAAATAAAAAAGGTCCTAGTGATACCAAAACTGATTAAAAATAACAGTTAAAATTTCGTTTCAAATCTATCTATATGAACCGAAAAGCCAATGAGTTAAAGGCTGTTATTAGAGTTCTGTATAATTTCATAGATTTCTCATTGCCTTGTAGAATCGAAAGTTCGATGTATAATGCATAGCGGAACGCGTATCCAATAGATGAACCGAAAAAACTACATGTATTTAGTGTAGCCATTACTGTCTAAACTTGTTCCATGGGAGCAGCGATAAGTGATTTTCCCACTGGGACTCGGGTTCGAGGGAAATACATAAGAGAAAAAAGCAACCTGGCAGACGGCGAAGTGAGAGTATGTGGCTTACCGAGGTAAGAGGATAATCTGATGGGAACTGGAGGACGTGATATCGTTAGGACCCTGGGCGGAGCCTCGCTGGAGCCGCAGAGGGCTTGTTAGCTCCGCGACGTCCGTTAAACTTGATGAGTTTTGGGGTTAGCCGGCAACCATTGGCTCTCCCGGATCAATGGATCATTCGTATGCCGTTAGCCCGCAGGACCATCCAGCCATTTGCCAATCCTCAGCCGAGGGTAACGCAACCGTCTTACGCAAATGACACCAAGATCTCTATCTCGTTTCACCTTAAAACGGTAACAAGTAGAGAATTGTAAGAGATTTTAATGGACTCGCTTTCAGATGGGGATAACCATCTGCCGTGTGTGTCGTGTGATATTGTCCCTGTTTTAATGTTAGTCGGGGTCCGTGGCATTGAAGTTCGACACGAGATGTGGAAGATTGCCGCAATCCTTAAAGAGAACTGGGTTATAGTGTTGCAATCATGTTTGCATAACAAACTGATGTACTATCGAAAATCTAAAATTCTGAATGAGTTCAGTGAAATCGTAGAATTTGCTACTTAAGCTAAATCGATTAGATTAGAAACATTGACGAATTCGCAAAAGGGGGGGGGGGTAGAGAGCTTTCTGGCTTAGGTACGCCCCCCTTCGAAATAGAATTTTTTATTTTTTTTCATTGCTTCATATTTGTTTGAGTGATGATAAATGATCTGAGAGAAATACTTAAACAATAACAATATTTTCTACATTTACATTATAACTCATACAATTTATAAAAGCAATATATATTTTTTTTATATCAGGGACAACATCACTTCATATACTTTCTTTATTTTTCTTTCAAAGTACTTACTGTTATAAAAAAAAAAAAATTGAAACGTACCGAGGGCATTCAAGAAGATGTGATTTAGTCCAAAATAGCAAAAAATTCACATTTTATATTAACGAGTCATCTTTTTAATTGGCAAGCCATCCATGTATTATAACCGGGTATAAATTATAAATTTCAGGCAACAACTCAGCCCGTATATGCTTATGGTAAATCATTTGTCAAACCTAAAAAATATAGCAGACTTAGTGAATATTGCTCAGCCCCTTCTGCCTAACATTGATAGGCCTTATCGAGAACATGAAAAAGGTTCTAGAACCCAATATGAGCTCTTCGAAAGATGCTTCGGGAGCCAATTCGAGATTTTTTGGGAATTCGGGACCCAACTCGAGATATCCCGTTATGTGAACAGGGACAATCCTTATGGTCGGTTTAAGACGTAAAGAAACATCGGGCGGTTGTCGAGCGTTTACAGGATTTGCACAATAGGAAACCGAACTGAGGGTGATGTTGGAAGTTGGGCTACTGGTTTAAGAAACCACTTATTCAGCTAAGTATCAGATAATGGCGAAGGAGGAGGCTGAGTGTTTAGTCGCAGCCTTTTATAGCCAGTCGTGTGGGATCCGTTAACGACTGCTAGAGCCGGATAAAGAATTACATCAAAGCTTCCAGGGAATTTGTTGACATGTCAGCAGCTACTACAATTTTTATACCTTTTCTTTCTTTTATTGTGCGCTTTTCTCTTTTTATTTACTCCTGAATAAGGTTTATTTTTATCAGAGCTTTCCCCGTTCGAATTGAATTGAAAAACAGAGTATTTCAAATAAATATAAAAAATTAAGAAACATGTTTTCAAAACGCTGAAATAAATTATAATAATAGTTTTATAAGTAGTTTCGAGTAATTATGTTAAGGCTTAGGGAATCTGGAGTTTTGATTCCAGCAACACCGAAAAAGAACACACTAAATGACGCATTTAACTCATATCAACAAGATCGGGTTCAACCCCATATTCCCATCAAGGTTTCCTTCCTTAGTTTTCTTTGCTCCCCACCAAGGACTTTACACAGTACGAGGGTAAACATATATATTAATTAGGAATTAAAGAAATACACAAATCATTGTATCAGCATTTCTCATTGTCTCCTGATCTTCATACTTTTGCTACCAATATGGAAGATTTTTTATACATTACTTGGAATGGGAGTGGAATGGACATGTGGCAAGACTAAAAGTAGATGTCCGAAAAGCATTACCGAGTGGACTCCGACAGACCATCCTCATGGAACCAGAACTCCAGGTATGAAATGGATGAAATTATCCGAGTGGGAACGAACAGGATAAAAAAAAAAAAAGAATTGATGGAAAATGTTCACTCAAAATTTTAAAAACAATACATATACAAAATTGTTCTACCTGGACAAAATTGAAATAACTTATTTTATTACTTTATCAAATAATTATATAGTTAATTTTGTTTAAGGTTCTTTAATCATCTTCAAGTTCATTTAATTTTTATCTATTGTATATATTTTTTTTTCAATATTAATATATTGCTGCAATTCACAAAAAATTTCTATAAATATTGTTCTTTACTATTACAGAACATTATGATACTCCATAAATCAGTTTCAATTAAAGAATTTTAAACTCTTATTTTCAAAATGATATTTTATATTTTCTCAGGTTTGTGTTGTATGTTTTAATAACTCTTGCGTGCTTTTGTTTTATATTGTTTCATTTGTATTTTGAATATTTTTACTTGAACTTTTTAGTTCTGAACTCCAGTGTACCTCATCGGGGAGTGCCATTTGTCATGGAAACGATGCCAATATAGCTACATCACTATTGTAGCAATCATTTGGTAAGAGGTATATTCTATTGAACAACTCATAATCACAAAAACATTAGCCAATGAAGGTGATAATAGTGCGTAAATGTTTGTTCGGTTGAAGGCACAGTTTAGGAACAGTATACTATTTCAGGATCGAGTATGATATTATAAATGCAGTTTGGAATACCGATGTAAAGAGGGTCCTATTCAATTTTTACAAGAGTTGGAGATGTTCTGTTTTTCAATTTCTTCGAAAGTAAGTCTGGTTTGGGACATTTATTCGAATTGCTAATGGGTGTGATTTTTTTCATAGGTGGAGTTCAAGTCATTTAAGTTGGTTGGAAATATTCTAAGAATTTTCTGTAAATAAGTGGACTAGAAACGTTTAGAACTGCAATACTTACTTAACAAACACCCTAAACTTCCAATTTACTACAAAAACCTCATTTAGGTAAACATTTTTAGGTCTATTTGGAGCTTTTGGATTTCACCGAACCATGAAAATCCTCTCGCATCCAATCGGCAACATTCCAAGGCGTCCTTTAAGATGGCCACGAGATCTCTTATCTTATGGTAGTTATAGCTAGTAACTAACCAATAGGTAGTTTCATGTTTCACAATCCTTCATAAATTGCATCATGTATTTATTGTATACATTCCTCAATAAAGTTGTAAATTTTTAATAAAATACAGAGGCTAATGTATTAATTTTATCAATGTTGACTTCTATAATTTTAATTTATTTCGGCACCACGGGTGAGTTGAGACCTTGTCGCTATGTAAATTTATTTAATGTTCCAGATGAATCATACCCAGAAACATTGGATATCCAGTAAATTCCGCGCTGTTACTTTATCCGGGTATATAAGATAGGGTTGACAAAATGTTTATGCACGTAGGCCGGCCTGGTGGGGACAGAAGTGTCCACGGGCAATTTATCAGGTGGCCGGGCGCCGTATATCTTCCACTTTACGGTGGCGGCAGCCGGATGTTTTCAGAACGGAGAGTAGGTCCGGCTATGTGATAATGAGGTGACATTTCAGTTAGGCCAGCTACTGAAATTGATACCGACCAAATGGGACACCTACCTGCCCCTACACGATCCCTTATCTCCTAGCTTCCAGACCAGATCGTAAAAACGGGGCTGCCACACGCACTCCTCCTCGAACCCGTCTTATAAAACTACCGGGAGACGACCGAAATATTAGATGTTGAAGACCTCTCTTGAAGATATCTGAATATTCCCTTAGACAGTGTCAGCCCGCAATAAGATGGAATATTAAAAAAAAAATCTGGTGTGTCCACTCACACGAATTTTCTACATATTTAAGAAAAGTTTTTGTATCTTTCCACATGTCCATCAAGAAATTAGAATTAGATTTATTTTCCTGAAAATTGATCAAAGAAAATATTTGAGTACGATTTATTTGATAAAGCAATATAAACCGGCTTTAGGTAGATCAGTGTAAAAATTTCAATGCCCTCTAATATTGCTAATCAAAAACTTTTTGCCATAGCCTAATTTTGTCAAACAGAAATCTCTGTTAACAATAGAGGAAATAGTGAAGCTTGTGTAATGCGGACAACAGATTTTCACACTTTCACTCAGTTATCTTTTTTCTCTCATTCACCCCTTTCTCAATAACGATTTTTACATAATTTTGTAGTGAATCTCATTACCTTTCAAAAAAACTGCAATGTTGTATTCGGGTTGTTTATATCATCAAAACATTTATTATTAATGTTTATGGTATGCATCACGCTATTTACGTTAGGATGAAGTTAAGCAAACCAGAATCCGAATAAGAAATTTTTTATTTTAATTATTGATTTTATTGATTTTAATTTTAATAGTAAATAAATTTTTATTTATTTTAATTTTATTTGTGAATAAAATCTTATTAATTTTAATTGTATATGTCACTTTATGTTGTTTTTGAATAATTATTGTTTTTTTTTTTTAAATATAGGGTGAAAATGATGGTCGAAAAACTCTTAATAACTAAATAAATAATGTTATATTTATTGAGGCGTGGCAGCTCCGTGAGTGAGGCACTGCGTTCTTTTACTCCAGATCTCTGGTTCAAATCGGCTACCGCTGGTAATTACTAATTCTGCTACATCAACCGAGGTCCGAAGCTGGGGTGTGGAGACCTTTATGGGGCACACTCTGCCTCTATAAAGTGGGTACACTTAATTTAAATAATTGATTAAGAAGAAAAATCTGGCTTTCGAGTATGATATAGGTAACATCATCATTCACAACCGTTAACCAAGAAACTTATGAAGCACGCAATGCCCTGCATGTACTGATATATAAATTTATACCGAAATGTTCGAACAGATCGGCTTTAAGTATCCTCAATGAATTTTTTTTTTATTATTATTATTTTTTTTTTTTTTTTTAGCCTGTTGCGAATCTCTAATTTAGTCGTCACGGATATCAAAAGAGTCACGTAATTGTAAAGATTTTTTTTTATTTTTACTTCGGCCAATTTCGGCCGTTAGGTTTCAGTAGAAACCGGGCGCCGAAGAAAGCCGAACTCAAATTGCTTATATCGGCCCAATTTAAATTTACTTGATGAGGGATTGGTGGTGAAAGATAGGGGTCAACCAGCTGCCCGTATTTTACGACTAGGAGCTGATGAGAGCTGCGTGTGGTCCCACTACCGGTCTCGGCTACTACTCCGTGCGGCTCGTTGGCCGAGAGCCGCACTGTCGGCAAAACTTTTTTTTATTTAAAAAATTGGATATTAAACCAGCCAATTCCTCAATAAATAAAAAAAAAAAGAATTTTTAATAGTGAGAAATATAGTGACTACTTTATTTAAAGTAGTCCTTCCTTACTTTATAGGGTTACTTTATGTAATGCGCAGCATACTTATTAATTGTGGGTTGATGGTTGACTGTCGTGAATAATGAAGAGAAGGATGGCTGGGGTGATCAATCAGAAACAAAAAGGCAAAAATAAATAATAATATTTATTTTAGGTATGCCTGCGTCTAAGATGTTTTTTAATTCTATTTTAATAATTTTAATTCTATTTTATTCATTTATTTTTATTCTATTATTACTATTATTTATATTTTCTTCCTTCACTATGCTATTTTATTTTGTTCTTATTTAGCTTTATATTATTTTGAAATTATCTTATTTTTTTATTTATTTTTTTAAATTTGTAAATGTGGTGTGAATGTGCTCTCAGAACTCTATTGAGACAGATTGTAATATTTATCAATAAACAAATAATCCAGAAAAAAAATTTATTTTAACATTTTCGACCTGAATTTCTGGCCTTCATCAGGGCTAAGAAAGGAACCAGATAACAAGGTATGAAAACCATAGACAACGTAGATAACAAAATTAATGTAAAATTAACTGGGTAGAATAATGACAATAACAAGAACTAAGAAATAAATAATAATAACCGTTATAAATTGTGGGATGATGAAGTAAACATAATCAAAATAAGGTGGCATAAGTACTAAATTGGTAATCTTAGAATAAAATGTAAAGCAGAGAAAAGGAATATGAAGTTATATAAGAAGTAAAAAATAAATAGTAAAATTAAGATATTGTAAATAGTATAGTTAGATAGAAAATTGAGATATTGTAAGGTCTATCAAAATGTACTGACTACGTACAATAGAATAAAGAGTTTTCTCGTTTTTTTTTCCTCCTTCCTTTCATTCTGTTTTTCCATCTCCACTTTGTATATATTGATACATTTGCTCATTTATTTTTTACTTTATTTTAACTCTTTATTCTATTATACGTAGTCAGTACATTTCGATAGACTTTACAATATCTCAATTTTCTATCTAACTATTCTATTTACAATATCTTAATTTTGCTACTCATTTTTATTTCTTATATAACTTCATATTCCTTTTCTCTGCTTCACATTTTATTCTAAGATTACCAATTTAATACTTATGTCACCTTATTTTGATTATGTTTACTTCATTATCCGACACTTTGTAACGGTTATTATTATTTATTTCTTAGTTCTTGTTATTGTCATTATTCTACCCACTTCATTTTACTTTAATTTTTTTACCAACATTGTTTATGCTTCTCATACCTTGTTATCTGGTTCTTTTCTTAGCACTGATGAAGGCCTGAACTTCAGGTCGAAACGTCGGCAAAAGTCAAAATAAATATTAATAATTATTTTTGCCTTTTTATTTCTGACTGATCACCCATCCTTCTCTTCATACTTATTAATCATTTATCAATACTTATTCCCTCCCCTAACACATATATTATTTTATTTTACCCATTTTTATATTACTAATCATACTGTGATTCTATTACTATATTCCAATAGATTAACACAACTATATATTATCAATTTGGGTGAGAATTATACAACCCTAGAAATACACCAACAAAAAAATTCAAATGCTAAAATTACAATTTTAAAACGCACACATAGAAAACAATAACAAACTGTGCTTACAAATAAAATCATATGACTGGATAAATACTATTAGACTAGATAAAAATAACAAAATCATGTTAATATAGAACATATAAAAACTCATGTTGTAATATAAACCGGGCTGTTGGTATCACTGAAATTAAGGCCTTTTAAAATAAAGTTTTAAATAATACTTCAAATTTAAATATAATATTAAAATCAAAATGCAGTATGAAACTGTTACTGATCGAACACAAATTTATGTGGTAATTGTAAGATGTGATTTTTTATTGTATATAAGCTCTTAAGTAAATAATTTATTATTAAAATTATGTATTAAGTACTTTAAGGATTTTTTTTCTCTCTTTATTATTAGTTAATATTAAGATTTTTTATTTGAATCTTCTAGATCAATTTCATAATTTTTTTTTGTCAACTTTTTTATAAACTTAGACCAAAATTTTATATTTCTTTAGAAATTTATGAGGAAAATAGATCCGTAAACCGGGGCTACTGGGGGTGTCTATTTACTTGACTTTATTTTAAGCATGAAAATATCTGGCGTACTAAAACATTTTTCTATTCAAACAGCTTTCCTTTTGTCTTGATATAACAATGTCTTTGCCTGTCAGGTGATTTCAAGTCCAAAATTAACTCCAGTACATAGTCACCCCCTAGTATCGAATAGTTTTCGTTTGCGGTGAAAAATAACGTTTTTCTATTCACATATTTTATGCAGTAATTTTTTTTATCCAAAGAAAGGCGCTGCACGGCTAAGAACAAACAGAACGGCTAGGAAATGATTTGACCCGAATACCATGCAAGCGGGGCGGCGCTCCTCAGAGGTATCAGGTGTCGCTCTGGTGTTTAGCGCGAATGAAAAAGGATTAAGACGCAATGGTTTTATCTCGCTTGTTCAATCACCAGACAATGAGGTTTTTCAAGGGACTCTGTAAGCCCTCATTTAATCCTTGTTCATGACCCTACGTCTGCGGTGGGCAGTAGCCCTCAGGATTTTAGAACTGAAATATCCTGCGTTTCCAGACAGGACGTATATCGGCGGGCCGGTGGAGTTGATAGATGACAACGAAATGAGGGCGGATGTCGGCGGGGTTGGGGCGGGGCTGGAGATATTTAGGAGGCCCCCCCTCCCTCGCAATTAGCATTTCACTGATGCAGCACATTGCGGCTTAACACCGCAATGCAAATGATGCTCATTTGTATAGGGACCGCTTGGCTCCACCCACAATCTGCTAAAGCGGCGGCTGGATTAGCATGCTCTGGCAGCGCTTATGTCTCCTAACAGCGTCTCCGTGTCATCACCGCTTCCTATCCATTCATGCTCCCTTCTGACACAGTCAGCGGTCCCACCGTGGAACTGGATCCTGGAAGTAGCCTTCCACGTCCGTTATGATACCATTGAGGATGATTAGCATGTTAATGCTTCCTTCAGCACAGTTCCCGGATTGGATTCACAAGTTTTATTCTAGTTTGGGAAACATAACTGATTGCCAAGGAAGTGGCAGTAATCCCGTAGTCCCGTATACCTTATTGAATGATACGATTTGTTATTATAAAAATGGATCCAAAAGTTCACCAAAATTATAGCAGAAGTATCCGTTTCTCATCGAGAGTACATTTGATTATTCAAAAGCTCTATTAAAGTTCATTGGAAAAGAGAAATTTTGGGATGTGTTCAAAGTCTGTCCTATATTTTAAAAATGTTTTTACAACTCAGAGTCGGTCTCGTTCAAGACTTTCTGGTTCATGTAAACCTCTATATTTTTTTAAAAACAAATATGTAGACGCCATATATAACCAGATCCCTGCCTACCACGAACATCACTGCAGCTAATTAACAAGAAACGTTTTGTAGTTCTTCTTGCTTGACTAAAGTGCATGATCTGAGCACTGCCATTGTTCTTATAAGACTTTAATCCCGGAATGCAATTATTTTTTTCATTTTCATTTCATAGAGAATATTTATTATTATTATTATATTTTTTTTATAGTGGTCCAAATTTTGGAAATTAAATAATAGTAAACAGGCATATATTCGATGTATAATAAAAATGACTAGATAAATATATCTTATAATTTAATAAGTAAATTTAGTGTAAACAGAAAAATATTTACTTCAGACAGAGGGAAGATTAAATAGATTGTAATCGATTTATTTATTTTAAAAACTCAATATCATATTCAAACACCAAGTTTAGTATTCGTGACATGGCTAACAGTTACCGATTTATCTGACTGTAACGACAATTGAGTTCTGTTATCCAATTGAATTTAATTAATATTGATTCAGTGAATATCGGTTATAAAATTAAATGAGACCCGGCATATATAACTAACTATACCGGCATGTGTGGTCCCGGGTTCCTGTTTTGGTTAGCCAACCTACCTTGGGAATATTAATATTTTACCGACGCTGTATAGAATATGAATTGCCGACGATTGTTCCCTTTAAAGGAACCTTAAAACATTGTAAGAATTTTCGTCCCCGATGAGTAAGCAATTCATAGAATCGATTAACATACCTATCGTTGCGGCCGTTTCTGTGTCGAACACCTCATTACATAAGAGTTAAGAAAGGATAAAAATATTTAAGGGATCTATCAAATGTTGAAATGATTAAAACGTATCAGATGAGATAAAACATATTTATCGTTTAAAAATAATAAATTATAGATAAGTATGTAGTCGACAGTTGAGATTATGAGGATTTAATTAAAAGAACGAAATTGTCAGGAATTTCTTCAAAATTTCTTTAATGAGCTAGTCGACGTTTCGGCCCAAACTGAGTGTCATCATCAAGGTTAAAAATATAATATAACATCAGAAAAATGAATGATATAAAAGTGTAAGAGTAATAACAGTGAAGAATAACAGTAACAAGATAATTGTTATAAGAATAAATAAATATGGTAATAGTAATAAAATCAAAAAAACTGCTAAATATAAAAGTATAACAGAAGTAAAAGTTGAAATGAACAGCGTAACTGAAATTACAACCTATTTATTTTTAATAAAAAACCTATTTGTTCTTTGTTCTTGGTTTTATTTACACTAATTATTTGGTTTATTAATTCCTACTTTTAATAGTCTTACCTTTTTAATTTATTTATAACACAAAACGCGTATATGCGTATATAACTTAAATCTCATTTATACGTTTCAACTATTTTTTTTTCTTTTTCTTCTTATTATTATCTGATTTATTTATTATTATTACTATTATTTTGTTACTGTTATTCCTCACTCTTATTACTCTCACACCGTTATATTTATCATTTTTTTTATGTTATTTTATATTTTTAATTTTTAGCCGTGATGATGACACATATGTTTGGGTCAAAATGTCGGCTAACCAATTAATGAAATTTTGTCTGAAATTCCTGGCAATTTTGTATATTGACAATAGCAAAATCCTTTTATATATTTGGAGACCAAAAAAAGCCTTGGGTACACTCACTTATTTGGTTACTGGCTTTTAAATTATATTATATTCTAATAAAACATTTTTAAATCTTGGATAAAAATATTTAAACATTTTTATCTCTAAAAACTGATTTTCATGAGAGCTACCTTTTCACGTTTTATAAAATTGAATTTTGCTTTGATACACAAAAGTAAGATTCTTTTTATCCTAATATTAGTGTTACCCAAAATCGGTCTTGGTCTTGCAAAGTAGACCAAGGACGCCTAACTGTTGCAAGACCAAGACCAGGACTGATGAAAAAAATCGATTTTTTAAAATAAAAATTAAGGCGAAATAATTAGTAATACTTGACAATCTTAGCTACTATGTGTAAATAATTGGTATGACCAATATACTTTTGCATTTAACTCCTCTAATTTTACATTCGAACTTAGTTAGGTTTCTCCTATCTAAAAAAATACATTAATATCTCTATAGTAATAAGCTAATAAGTAACAGCAAGACTCTTGCGCATGACCAAGACAGAGTTTGCAAGACCAAGACTCTCGTTCTCGCATTTGGGCAACACTACCTAATATATGAATGCTTATTATTGGTTTTATATTAATGGGTTTATATTGGAAACAAACTAAAATTCAGAGTTCATCTGCTCCATTGATAAAAAGATAAGAAATTTAGTCCAATGAAATTAAAAAAACTGTTAATAATTATAAAGGGGGGTAAAAAGAAGGACTGGGTGGAATATAGCGAATGACTGGGAATAAATTTAATTTTATATCAGCCATTAACAAATATATTGTAAAGTGTTGTTCCTGAAAATGAATCTTGAGGAACACCTGCTTCTATATGGGCCATTGAGTCGTTATGATGTTATCATCAGTGATGTATATTTCCTTAAATTCGCGGTTGAAATCCCTTTAATAGTATTAGCACAGTGTTAAATCACTTGACTCGATATAAAAAGGATTTATCAGGAGCCTATATACGGAGCGGGTATCGATTACCGGACTAATTGACAGGCTGGCCATTAGGAGATTGGCACCAGCTGTAGCAGATATATCCCCGTTAGGCACCTGGGGCTCTCTTAACGGCGGGGCATTAAAAGGTCTCGCTTCTCTAACTGCGACGGGTGGAAGGCGGAGGCGATAGTCACTGATACTCTTTGTAATCGTTACAGAGGAACTGTCTTGATGGGACGATGCAGTGGAGAAAAAATACAAACACATAAGAGTAGAGGCATGACCAGTAGTAGACATGACAAAAGGAAAAAAATGTTACTTCAGTGTTTCTAGTGAATCTATGCAAATTTCTACTGAAAAGCGATGACTGGAATCAGTTTTTAGAATATCTCTCTCTCTCTCTCTCTCTCTCTCTCTCTCTCTCTTTCTCTCTCTCTATATATATACATATATACATATATATATATATATATATATATATATATATATATATATATATATGTATATATATATATATATATATATATATGTATAAATTATTTCATCCCAGGTAACACTCCAAGAGAGAGAGAAATACTTTATTGAAAGCGTGCTGCCCAACTACATTGCAACTAGGGTTGCTAGACACAAAGCATACTCATCAATCTTTTTTTTTTTTGGACATACAAATTATATACAAATTCCTTTTCACATACAAACAATATAAATACTACAATATAATAATACATACCACTACAATCATACAATATATTATACATACATATTTCCGTGAAACCGATACTGGGTAATTTTCAAAATTTATAGTGCTAAAAAAAAAATATATATATATATATATATATATTATTCGAATTCACAGACAAAAATATATGATTATTTCTATATTCTTAATAGAATTATACCGAATTTTAAGACCCATATATTTAGGTGTACTCCAAGGTTTATTCTCAGGACCAACAATTTTCAACTTATTTATGTACAATCATTTATTATATTCATGTCACTTTACTTAAAGCCTAATATGTATCGTATTTTTGCTATGTATACTATGATGATTCCTAAAAGAACAGGGAGTTTCTTCGAGGAACTTGGTGTTGACGTCGGGGAGCTTGCAGTGTTGGCCGAGGGTATAATTCTGGACTCCTTGAGATCATTCATCATCACATATATGGTAATTAGGGGTTGATTATCGTTAATTATTTATTTATTCAATTTTAAATTATTTAAGTGACCATATCTTTTTGTCTATGTTCATAGGACTATGTTACTTGCTGTGTCTGCGTTCTAATTTTCTGATTTTAAAACTTTGGCATTCGAATACCATTTTTTTTTCTTCTTTTTTTCAGCCCTATAAATTTCAGAAATTGTCTTGTATTGGTTTTACCGAAATATGTATGTATCATATATTGTATAATTGTAATTGTGTGTTGTGTGTATATTATAGTATTGATATTGTTTGTGCTGTGTAATGCGAAAAAGAATTTGTATGTATATATATATATATATATATATATATATATATATATATATATATAAACATATAATTATTTATAATTAAGTGCTATGTCCAAAAAAAAAAAAAAAAAGGATTGATGAGTATGCTGTATATCGAGCAACCCTATAGTAGGGCAGCACTGCTTTAAATAAAGTATTTCTCTCTCTCTCTCTCTCTCTCTCTCTCTCTCTCTCTCTCTCTCTCTCTCTCTCTCTCTCTCTCTCTCTCTCTCTCTCTCTCTCTCTTTCTCTCTCTCTCTCTTTTACGGTTTTGGTTCATTTATTTAGTTATTATTTGTGATTGATTTTCACTAATTTAAAATAAAATAGGGCTATAAATAAAATTTGAATTTTTATTTTTAATCAGTTTTGGTATGACTGGAATCTTTATTTTCAATCTTTTCAGTTGTCTTGAAACATAAACTTTTCTCCATTAAACTTTCCAATTAATGGTTTTACAGAACTTTTATTTAAAAGTAAACTTTTGTTTAAAAGTTTTGTTTATTTCCCTGAAAAGTCGATCTAAAAAATTACTTCTATTCTTAGCTACTCAAAGAAGCGACACACCAGAATCATTTGTGATTAATTCAAGACGCTAATTATAACACTAGAGAATTAATGCACAATAGAACCTCGGAAACACTAAGAACTTTATGCCATTCATGACACAGTATACGTAACACCATTGTTTAAGATAACATGGGAAAGCATCAATCAAATTAAATAGGGCCACATCATTGTTTCGAATCCCTGTCCAACATTTAAGCCGGGTGACCCTCAACAAGGGGTCCGTCTAATTTGCCCCTACTCATGTGGACATGTCGCCTCACTCCAACAAGAGTACATGTTGTGTTTGCAGGAGAATTTGTCAGGGTTTCGCCCGAATGTCTGATCGTGCTTGGGCATCTGTTACAAACAAGTAAAAATCGATTTTGATCATTCTCCAAGCTATGTTTGATTTGATTTTAACACTTGTGAACAAAACTATATATAATTTTCTCTGCTTATCAGGACTTTAACGTAATTTGCAAACAAAGTCATCATATCATATTCAGCAATAAATGAATAAATAAATTATGAAGAATCGGAAAAAAATGTTGAATTTTCATATATGATAATTTTTTTTTTTTTCCAATATGAACAATGTTTTCAGAAAATCCTTGAAACATGACTTTTGATGATTGAATTAATAAATTAATCGATGTTAAATTTTGAAAATCTATTCCCATTCGATAATATATTTTTACTTTTATTTACCCATAGAAGATGGCCTCGATATCTCTTATTGTAAATACATTTTGTTTTTAGAGTGCTACCAGTGGGTAGTTTCTCAACAAGTCATTTCATGTTATTATTTTCTGTTATCAAATTTACTTAATGTATTTAATTCTTTAATACAGTTGTAAATATCATGAATAAATAAAAAAAAAATTTACCCATACATGAAATATATATTAAGGTAGGTATTGCAATCGTAAAAATTTCGGATCTGAGATTTCGACTAAAATAAATGTTTTAAGGATTCTCCCCCTTCTCCTTGGTCCAAATATTATAACACCAAGTCTTGCAAAATGATCTTTGAGTGTGACCGAAAAAAGAAAACTTCTGAAATTACGTATTTAATGTAGGCATATTGCAGAGATGTTGCAGAAAATTTTTCGTCAAAATTGAATAACCGGAAATGGGTCTTTATTTCATGGATTTTACAAATTTTTATAACTTTCTTGTAAAATGGTTCTAATGATTGTGATTAAAATCATTATTTCTACTTAAAATTGAATGGTATTTCATATCAGTTATATCTTATCCTCATTGAAATAATTCGAGGGGGCTTAACTTCAGAATTTCCACAATTTCATCATTTAAAGCACGTTTATTAAAAGTAATTAATCGTCTCTCATTGTTAGAAGTAATAAATGAAGAATTATGAACCATGAAGGAATTGGATGGTTACCTAAAGAAGTGAAGAAAAGATATATTTTCGTCGGTTGAAAACCGAGTAATTGTAGTAGGTAGTATATGTGCATGATACGTCGTTAGAATACTAAAGACTTTAGAAAAATTAATATATAAAATAAAAGGTCGTTCATGGTATTGAAGAGTGACGAAAATAACGTTTAACTGTTGTAGTAGATAATTTATTTCATATTATATTGTAGAATGAAAAATAGAAGTTCCTATAGAAACTGAATGGAATTTTCATAGACAATATATACATTTTTTAAATTTAAGTAATTTTTTTTTTTAGCTTGATAAATAGAATGTCAGAATTTATATTAATTGTATTCAGTTTGTATTTATAATTTAAGTCATATTCTTAAAGTTCATTAACCGATTTTTAAAAACAGCCAAGATTGTAAATGAAAAACTGTTGCCCTTGATTAGAATTTCATTAAAAATAATAAAAAAATAATAAGAAAATGCCATAAATTTTATAAAGCTTAGAGTCCAATTCAAACAAATTATCACAAACAGTAAAATCCCATTTGGCAGACTTTCAGAGAGGTTCCCAAACCCCTCCTCTTCTCCGCTCACGTCATCCCTCCAAAAGATCCATGAGAACTGATCTTATTTTCACTCTCAGAAGACGCACCCCGAAGGAGTCTGCTGGTATGAATATAAACACAGGGTTACGTCACAGCCAGCTTCGAGTTTTATTGGTCAGTTTTACATTCAGGTAATAGCATTTGAAGGATACATAAAATAAATTTATTCTCATGGACGATTCGCAAATTATTTTAACGACTCTCAATAATTGTTCTTGAAGGGTACTTTATGAGAAAAACAAAATCGCTGAGATATTTAAGATGCGGTTCAATATTGTCAGAAATGCAAAATTAAAATTTTTTTGAAGCCTTAAGCAATTCTATTTCATAGAAATTGTGTTTATGAAATGTTGAACTAATTTAGTTTCTTATAATGACCTTTTCTATTTAGTTTCTGATAACACCTTCTTGATCTTGAATATAAACCTAATTTGTACAAATTATATACTATTCAAATTTTGATATTACAATATCGTTTATGTTTTCCAAACCAGAAGATAAAGCCTATATAATATAGAACATTTTTAAAATTGAATTCGAATTGATGTAGTTGAAACTGCGCCAATAGTACCACTACAGAAATTGGTACCGTATAAACGAGGTCTAAGGCAGTGATGTTGTTATTTTTTTTTTATTTTACATTGGGTTAAGCGCATCAGTGATGGTCATAGCTAAAAAAAATGTTTATCTTACTTGGCCTCTATCGCCGTAATTATTATAGTTATAAACTTCTCCGTTTGACGTTTAGAATCTCTAGGGTTTTCTTTTCCTATCAAATATTTGAAAATTGAAAAAATATTCAGTTATTCAGGTATAATCTCTGTTTAAATAAAACGCCTTTTTGCACTAGCGACGGACCCAACGAAATTCAATTGTTCTAGTAACGGACATGGGGTCAGTACCAGTAATTGACATACCTCAGAAAAATTCTTTAATCTTTATTTAACTATAAAGATAAGATAAGATAAATGTTCAACTTACTCTTAGCTAAATTGTTAGTAGGGAGATACGAAACTCACTGATCTCAAGAGCACTATATAAACAACTTTTGGGAACTTTATTCATACAGTTGTCAATAGAGGGCATTGTTCTTCAAGATAGAAACACTGAAACCTTTAAGTAAACAAGGAAGCTTATTATTTACATTTACCCTATATCTTCGTGAGTTCATCATACATTAATAAATAAATTTCATCAATATCAGATTTTTTTTTTTAATTTCTTGATCATTACATTCTTTTAATTGTAATTTTACTTTATACTGCTTCAGCCTCTGATTATTCTGGTTAAATGAGGTTCTAATATATTTAAAATATACACCGATTAAACCCAAGTACTTGACCAAAGAATTAAAAACCTCAAAAAAGGCTCATATATAGGAATAATTACCTGATCCAATTGCGCGTACTTTCGTTTCATCGTTTTTTTTTTTTTTCGATCATAACAAAAGATTACTTCGTCGTTGCTATTGCGGAGGATAGCGGCGCAGAGGTCAGTGGGAGGAGAAATGCGAGGGGGTTGGACAATTAAGGGGGCAAAAAGCAGAAGCCATTAACCGATAGGAAAACCATTACCTAAGAAATGAGCAAATTGATGTTTTATGTTTGGAATCCAGGGAGCGGTTTGCTAACGACCCGCTTTTCACTTTCACTATCAGTCCAACAGATCCATAACCCAATCCATTTACAACGGATCCTCCTCCCCCCCACTCCTCCTGGGGCACAAAATTATCTTTTAGTGAATTAGCATCGGATTCTGGATTTACATTTTTTTTTTCGAAGCTTTTTTTTTTTTCATCGCTGACTCCACCGAGTAGCCACACTGAAGAATAACGTGTGAAAAGCAGTCTACATAAATTAGAGATCGCCCTGTGAAATCTACAGTTTGCATTTTAATCTCCTTAGTTTATTACGCCGTTAAACGAAATTTGACGTGACTGGAAGTAAAAGGAAAAAAAAAAAAAAAGATGAAGAAAAAGAAATCCTTTTACGTGTCTGAGAGTTTTAACTCCGTGATGAGAGGCTGAAGTCATGTCGCGGACTAATATGGAGGATTTAAACATAATCCGATCTGATTAAGAACAAGATTATTATGTGAGACACCTTTACCTATAGTAATGATATACGATGCTATTTTTGAAGAAAACATTAAGAAATCCTTAAAAAAAAAATAACTAAAGAGATACTTTGATCCTTAAAAAAAAAAGTAGAAAACCCAAAAAAAATATTTACTAGTCAAGATGGGACTGGATCATTAGGAATTCCTTATCTTCTCTACCTAATAACGTTCCCTTTCTGTTGAAACTATACAAATTACTCTACTATAGTCAGTTCTGTGGAATTTGAAAAACAAATATTTTTATATTTTAAATTGATTTTATATATAACTCCAAATTTTTAATTTGTGTTAAATTGAAGATATATTTTGTATGTGTCCCACAAGAAAGAAGAACGTAAATGAATTTCTTTATAGAAATTTATAAAAGTTATAATTTATATTGAATATATTATACCCTTTTTATTCACTATCTTAAGAACAGGAGCAAATGAATCGGATACAATCGGTCAGAACAAGCCCCAAAACACCAGAAACATTCATGAAGTCTGGGATAGTAAACCCTCCATTTACTCAAGACTTTAGCCTACAGGTGGAAATACAGAGGGGGCTTTCGGACTTAAGCCCCTCCCCCCCCCAAAATGGTAAAATGTACCCATGTTTTATGGTAAAAAATTATCTGTTGAAGTATTACTGTTCGTGTAATTACATTTAATAGGACTTAAAAAATCACATAAACACCATTTCATATATGTCGCTAGTATTTTTCTTTTTTATTTAGAGTATTTATTGTTCTACATAAAAGAAAAAAACGCTTTCGGGTTGAAGCCCCCCAAAATGAAATCCTGGATCCGCTATTGCTTCAGGTCGTGGAAGGATTGCTATCCTTGATAAGGAAACTACTCGAGCTTTGGTCGAAGAAAAACCCTGAACAATTATTCGAGAACTTGCAGAGGAACTATAAGTTAACAACACTTCAGCGAAAATAATGAGGTAAAAAATCTAAAAAAGTGGGTTCGGAAAAAAGCATTAAACGATCGCCCGCAAACTTTGGTTTGCACTGCACTTCTTTGCCGAAACAGAAAGAAACCTTACCCGCTCTGTCATCAAGTATTTTCTCTTACATATTATCATTTTTCCAGATATCTTGGCCATTTAATGATCGAAATTCGTTAAAAAATACATATTCAGAATTTGTTAATCACAACAATCTGTTCATAGAGAATGGAAAAGTAATTAACATGTTGACTTAAATGTGTCCAAGAGTAATGAAGTGGCTTTATCATCGTATCATTTATTTTCGTTTATAATTGGTTTTAACCATATACCTGCTTTAAATTCCGGAAAATCGAATATTTATTTTAAAATGTTGACCCGATTATCTGGTTCTCTAAAAAAAAATATTAGATTTAATTGATAGAGATTTTTGGAGTTCCACTGAACTAAAATCCGATTTCTGGGCAAATATACGGCGGCTGTATCCTCATTGTTCGGAGCTTAAAAAGAGAAACCATTTCTTTGGAATCATATCGTCTTCATGGAGATGGGACCCACATTCCGCATTGTTGTTAATTCTACGCGTTGCTTTGTCGGAAAAAATGTAAATGCCGTGCGTGGGGACACTGGATGGAGGAAATAATCAGCTACGAGGTTGAATCTTTATTTTATTTGTGGTGTGCATTCTTGGCCGCGTGTGGATTTGTTCCGGGCGGTGGTCCCTTGTATGCAGATCGTCGGCTGTCTTTTGTGCCCGACCGGAAGCTGCGACTCTGCGAAAACCCGGCGGAAATGCCCCCACCACCATCCATATTCATTGAGGCTACTTACCGGCACAAACAAAGCCTTTTCACACCTCACAAAGTCCACTAGAGCTCCAATTGCTTCTCTCTGTCCCCGGGCCGCTGGGGGCAATTGAATCTGTCACGGCCTCTCAGCCACTTGCCAACCCGCCTTGCCCCTCTCCCCCCCCCCCCATAATATTATGCATACCAGGGTTGGCTAGCTCCGAGCAAAGCCTCAAGTTCCGATTCTTATGCTGATTTATTAAGCTATTGAATACTTAAACGTCCCTAACAAATTGTGTTTACCTATATTCGGCGTCTGTTTCAAAATAAAAATTACCGGTTACGGTCCGAGTCATCATCTGAAACATATTATTTAGGATCTTGTTACTTAGCTTTCTCTGTTTACATTTTAATGCACTTACTGTTTATAATATTAATAAACTTATTCACATTGTTTATAATTTTTTGTCATAATATTATTTAACTTCCACAATTCTCTATATTTTTATATCTTGTCCTTTCTGGCCCTGAAGACCTGCAAAGTCGGATCGAAACGTTGGATTTTAATAAAATAGTTTTGCCACAATTTAGTCCATTTATGACCGCCGCCCCGGACCATCTCTTTCCTTTATAATGCAACGGTCGACTATTAAATATTCAATATTATTTAATTTCTTCTTGTTATTTCTTTTGTTAGCATTTTTTTTTTGTAATCTAGATGAAGTTGGCAGTAATTGAGATACCAGAA
This sequence comes from Nezara viridula, assembly GCA_928085145.1. Taxonomy (NCBI): domain Eukaryota; kingdom Metazoa; phylum Arthropoda; class Insecta; order Hemiptera; family Pentatomidae; genus Nezara; species Nezara viridula. The sequence continues at coordinate 38,351,216 of OV725078.1, forward strand.
AATTAATGCTGGCTTATGGATTTAAAATAAAATAAATAAAATAATTGATACGAAACTACTTTTATAAATAAAAATAGATTACATTCGATACCTTTCTGCCAACTTGTTAATTACTTTTCCATTCTTTCTGATTAGAGTGTCAAATAGTTATTATCAACAAATCCTGAAAATGCACTTTTTAACGAATTCTGATCATTAAATTTTTAAGTAATAAAAAGTGGCTCAGATGTCTACAAAAAACGATAGTCGGTAGGAGAGTAGTATTGAGGTTAAGGCAGGTAAGGTTTCTTTCTGTTTCGGCAAAGAAGTTCAGTGCAAACTTCGTTACTCGAGGTTTTTAGAGGTATTTAAAACCACAAAAAAACTATGTTTCAAGCTGGAAGAGGCCAGCGATGGTCGAGTTTCTCTACTATTTCTGGAACAGTTGTTTTGGGATTTTCCCCGACCAAAGCTTGTAGGACATCGTAATCAAGGGAACAAGTCCTTCCACGACTATCGTTGCCATCAAAGCGGAGTGAAATAGTAACAAGGAAAAATTTTTTTTTTTTTTGGGAGAGGATTGAAACTTATTGACACACACATACAAAAGAATAATAATTGAGATTATTATCACCGCTTTGGTACATAAGCTTCAAAATAAATAATTCTCTTTCTATTGTTATATGATAAATATGTGATTCCTAAGGAGGTTATCAAAACTGAAAAAAATAACTTTAAACCTTCTGGTATAAAGTCTGTCGTATTTCGTCCCATGATAGTTGTCGTAATAGGTTACTGGAACAATGTTAGTATAGTGTTTTCCTCATATATACGCTTTACATTTAAGCACTACTTAGTGAAACATTCCCTTTATTATACAAACAACCCGGTACAATAAGACGTTGCTTAAGGGACTGCGGGGCTAAGACTCGTGTATATTCCTAATGATCTGGCCGGGACGAGTGGGATGTTACTGATATCATCAACCGCTGTAACATTATTTGTTCCCAAGTTAATTTTCAAGGCATGAATAATGTATGTGGCGATTTTAATTGAAACGTTTTAGGATTTCACGCTTCTACTCTTTCGGATCGATTAATTTTGGATTGAAATGTCAGAATACTCCGCGAGACAAAACCTCTGAACAAAAATCTTATGCGCATCACAAAACTTTTTTAAAAATTATAATAAGATATGCCTTACCCAAGAGTAATAAATATTAGAGATATAGGTATCTAAAATTCAAAATGAAATAACAAATAAACCGATATGAAGTTTAGAGTAATCTATGCTAGTGGCAATATTAGGTTTATCTCTAAAATCTTCTTAGAGTTAAAAAATAAATAAATATATTATAAATTAATTTAAAAGTTCATTAAACTTACGGCTTCTACAATAAGTTTAATTTGAAATATGATTTTTAAAACTAAGAACGAGTGCTATAAAATTCTATTAACAATTATAAAAATACTTTCAGGTTTTTCATTATTGCTTTTCTGCTCTAAAACATTCATTCGCTATATAAACAAGTGAACTAATAAATTTAATATATTTATTATAAATTTAATGTAAATTTTAGATAATTTAAAAAATATATCTTTTTCGTTTTTATTCAGTCATTAGTAATAATAAATATATGTATATTTAAAAAAACATCCCTATTTTATTTGTTCCTATTTTTATTTTTTATTTCATATAAGTTGATCATTCATAATTTCATTATATACTTAAATTTTATATTTAGTAAAAAATAAAAATAAATAAATGAACACTAAAATATTACGAGCTCAGGAATCAAATGATAATGAAACGATAAAAGATAATATAAAGACGACAGATAAGGTGAAAGTAAAAAGAAATGTTTAGTTTAACGTAGGACTTTTTTTTTTTAATATTGGACTATAATACACTGAATTTTGTTTTAAAACCTAAGATAATTTAAATTGTTTGTTTTTTATTATTATTTTCTTTTCTTTATCAGCCTTCACAGTTCTACACGCCCTGCACTTTTAGAAAAAAATCTCTTGTTTCCTGATTGCTTTGTTTACACGATAAGTATGTTGAGTTTTGTTACGGGATAAGCTGAGATTCGCCTCCAGTCTAGTAAAAAAAATTATGTGATTTGAAATACTAAGTACCACTGTACTAAGTATATATATGACAAATATAAATACTTATCTGATTTGTTACCATATAAGTGGTAGCAGCTAATGGAACATTAATAATAACACAGAACACGTCTTCTAACATAAATATCGGTAGCATATTTACAACATTGTACGCATTCAGCGATAAAACAACCGGAATGTTTCGTATAAAATTCGCCCAGAAGGTATCCCTTTCCCCCCGAAGCGATATTATAATAAATTTTATAAGGTCCGAAACGATAAAGCCCAGATAGGGAAGGAAAAAAAGGGGACTGTTGACATTTGTGCCTTAGAAGCGGCAGATAGACCTCTAGGATAGGGAACCCTGAAACAGGAAAAAAAAGTGTTAAAATGTAGGTTTGCCTTCGGGGTAGGAGCATTAATGAAAACCATCTATTACACCCGGCTATGACATCGGTGGCGCCGTGCCTATCTCTGATCCTGGGTTCGAGTCCTGCCTCTCAAGTCGGCTTTTCAAATACTCATCCACTAACTGCTCTATTAGCTCTTCTACCTCTTCCTACGGCTGATATACTCAGTTATTTTTTTTAACGAATTCATAAAAATTTGTACTACGCCATAATGTTCGCAAAAAATAATAGAGTGACTATGTATTCCATCTTTAAAAGAATGCTTTGTGGCTCTTCAATGGTGTAGGAAATCCATCAAACCATACCTAAATTCATCGATGAAAACCATGGATGAGATTCAGTCCGTTCCTTTATTCAGCGATTGTATCATCGATGGTTTAGCGAGGTACTTATTTCATTACAGGTCCATCACATCAATTCTAAACTCAGCTGAAAAGCTGTCCATCGCTGCTGGTTTCAATCTATTGATGAAATCCTTCGTAGGTAAGTAACGAATAAATATATATTTGCATATGGGTATAAAGTAAACATGTACATATATATATTGTTTTTAGCATATTATTATTTTCCTTTCAGTAGCATCCAATCCATCCTCGGAGGACCATTTTTACGGACATCTAACACGTATTGGTCCCGGCTATGCCAATGGGCCCGGCGCTCTTCGAAGAAGCCAATAGCAATCGACCGCCTACCGGTTATCCGCTGATGCCTACCTCTCTCGATACGTGACTGGACAAGATTTGGTGGTTATGAAAAAGGTTCTAGGATCCTACAAGATGGGGACAGAGGTCCAGACAATTAGGCTGGTTAGTATGGACGCCGGCTTTCTGGACTTTCCCACGGCCCCCCGTCCTCCCTCCTCACTGAATAACAAGTCCCTCTCTCCCACCTCCTCTTTCACCAATTAGTCACTCAGCTTACTGTTCTTCTTCTTCTGCGTCGGACGTTCGGTAACGAGGAAATCACGAAGAGCGGGGAAAAGGAGCCACTGACTGGGAGCTGTCGGGAGAAGTGAATGACTTAAGGGTTTACTGAACAGCCGGAACCAGTTATATTATGCAGTCTCCCTCTCTCTCTATCCATCTCTCTCCCTCTCACTCTTTATTTGTCTTCCATTTCCACCTTAAAGTTTTAGCTATTTTTTTATTTCAAGTAAAAAGACCTTTCCACATTGATTCACGTTATCCTTTATTTTATTTCATAAATACTGTGGTTGTTGTAATTAACCTCACTAGAGAGTTTATTATTATTCATATTGCTGATAACCTTGAAATAATTCTCATATTTTTCGCACATTAATGGAAAAGTTCAAAACGAAGTCTTCAGTATACTTCTCCACTTGGACAAATGCCTTACTTGGAATCCGCCATACAAGGATGAAACGACAAGAAACTACTGAACGTTTCCGGCTGTTACAACACTTACTAGACAAACGCTCTAAGTTTTTAATTAATTGTAATAGGCTAATTTGCTTTATAATAATAATGCCTACCTGGACATACGCTTTAGGGCTCCACTAAACCATCGAATTTGTATCGTATCCAATCCAGAATCCTTCGCAAAATCCTCAAAGTTACTAAATATTTGCTCACGAATAAAATCATTCTATATGCTATCATTCAATAGCATTTTTTCTGTACCTATAATTTGTTCTAAAGGGACAACAGTCCCAAGATAATAAAAAAATATTTTCATTTCATTCTACTACAGATTTAAATAATTGATTTAAACCATATTAAAAGTTTCATTAGTAGTGGATAGACCCTCTGGGGTCGTGAAACCCTCCTTAGGTTTATCAAATATCTTTAAAATGAGTACTGTTAATTTTGGAGGGAAAACCTTGTGTTTCAGAATATTCGAAACCTAATAACCTCCTTTAATATCCTTTGGCCTAAAAACAAAAAAAAATTAGTTTGGTAGCAGTGAGAATATACTCGTGTATATATATACACCCGTGAATCAGTATAAACACCTAAACTATTCAGCATGATTAAAGGATATATTATTTTTTTTTACTATTTTTTTAATTAATCTATATATTTAAAAAAAAAATGCACTGTCAAATTTAATGAAAATAATCGCCACATATATTATTACAGTAAGGCTTGAAATCGGTTTTGTACCAAATATAAGCTCCTGTCACGCTCAAATACCATGAATGGAGTACCGTTATATTAAGAATTTCACGGGGGATTAGCGAATCGTATTCTACACTTTTGTTTTTCTTTCTAAAATAAATAAAGTCGATACAAACATTTTGCTAGGCTTCAATCATGGAACGGTGGTAGGTCTGTTGATCGATCCGGGACTATTATGCCCGATGGAACGAATTATGCCCATGATTATATAAAAGATTACTAAATTCGATACAAATGGAGAAAAAAAAATCATCGAAATTGGACAATTTTTAGAAAAGATAGGGCTTATTGAAATTTGAAAATATGTTGGTTCCAAACATTAATGAAGATTTAAATTAATTTTTGTTTCCTTTGTCAATTATATTTATCAATAAAGTAACAATTGATTTCTTTATTTTATGATTAATTTAGCATTTTATAACAATATGCTGTGCGAATTTTTCGCACGGGTCTACAAGTAATTAGTGACAAAGGAACACATTCATACATAATAACTGGGTTATTTCCTCAATAGCATAAATATAAATTTAATTTTGCCTTCATATAAACTAAGTCTAAGATGAACCAATATTTAACGCTCACGGAGATTTTGAAGGTTTGAGAACATATATTATAATAATTATTGTTTTTAATCGAGAAAAATATATTTAAATATTGGAAAAATAAAATAAACTAGTAGGCCAGTGCGAAAAATTCGCACAGCATATTTTTTTCAAAAGCCAAATTAATAAGAAAATAAAACAATGCAACGTATCAAAAGATAAAGAAATCAATTGTTACTTTATCAATAACTATATTCGACAAAGGAAACAAAAATTAATTTAAACTTTCGCTAATGTTTGGAACCGACATTTTTACAAATTTCAATAAGCTGTATCTTTGCTAAAAATTGTCCGATTTCGATTTTCTTTTTTTAGGGAAAAGTGCTTAATTTTTTTAGTTATTTGCAAATAAAGTTTGTTTTCTTTCATAACTTTTTTGCATGAATTTTTGGGGTGATTGGACTATTTTGCCCGCCTGAAGGAGAGGAAGCCTTCGAAATTGGTGGCTCAATCCTGAGATTTGGTGAAGAATTAACGATAATATGGCTAGCCTATTAAAAACACCATCGATAAATAATATAAACTCCTCCTCTCTCGATCATAGAGACCTCAAGTCGACGAAATGAGACATGTATTCAGTGCCAGTACTACAATTAACGTAAAGTTGTGTGGATGCGAACCCTATGCCTTGCGTTATCTCGAAAATATTACGTTTATTGGGCTTAAAAACGCAGGATTCGATAGTTCCGAGCCTTACTGTAATAATATATGTGGAGATTAGGATATTCTCGTTTTGAAAAAATATCTATATAAAACAATAATAATAATTATTATTATTATTTTTTTAATATTTCAAGGGGTAGGCGTCTTAATAAGACAAGGGTGTCAACCCCGAAACTCCAGAGGGGGGAATCCAAGGAAGGCGCTGAATTCCAGAAACGAAGAGGCGTACTTGCCCTCATATTGGAAATGATGAGGAAATTCCATACCAATTTCCCATTCTCGAAGCTAATATGAAAAGGGGAAACATTGAAACCTGGAGAAGCGAAAAAAAAGAAAGAAAAAAAAATTCTTGTTTTATCACGATTCCCGTTTACTCTTTATAAATTTTTTTTTTTTTTTATTTTACCACATTTATAAAAAGCAAGTAGTGGAAAGATATTGTAAATTATTTTAATACATCCTATCAAATGGTATGTTCACCGGAGTACTTTAAAAAAATGTACAGATAAACGAAAATTAAACATTTTGTTTTGTTGTGTTTTAAAGTTATAAATAAATAAGGATCTATATCTGTCATATGATATTTTTGTTATAAAACGAATAATAAATAATCGGAATATATTGATTCTTTAATTTTATTTTATGATGTACTGACATTTTCCGGAGATATGAAATGCAAAATATATGAAAAATGGGGTAAAAACATTTTTAATACAACCGAAATATAAAAGTGAAAAAGATAACTTTACATTCATTATAAATAAGTATATTTATTTCTATTTTTTCCGACGTTTCGGCACCCAAAGTTCATCCCTTAATCAGAGCTGAGAAAAACAATTACTCATAAAAGATGATCTTTGCAAAGATACAATAATAATTATTAGTAGAAAAAGGCCTTCTCAGTCTCGATAAATAATTACTTAATTTCAAATTTTCTCCTCTTCAGGCATTTTCAGAATGATCTGATTTTACATGTAATTTAAATTTTCATTCGCTTATAGCAGTGCATCCACTTGCACACTTGGTCAAAGAGCAAAACCCTGAAGATACCTGAAGAGGCGAAAATAAATTTGAAATAAAGTAATTACTTATCGAGACTGGAAAAGCCTTTTTCTGCTAAAAAAAATTACTTTATTTTGATACTTTATGTTACTTTGTTTCATTAGTCCTTACTTCATTGCCGTTATTATAGGTATATAATATACATATATAGTAGTAAATACGTATATAATCGTTATCATACGCATATACGTTGTTGCAGTTCATTCTACCCACTTATTTTACTTTAAGTTTATTTTACCTACATTTTTTAGACTATACTTTTCTTATACATAATATTTTTTTTTCTTTGTTATTATTCAATGTTTATAGTTTCTCATACCTATTGCTATCTGATCGTTTCTTAGCCCTAAACTTTGGGCCGAAACGTCGGCAAAAATAAAAATAAATATACTTATTTATTTCTACTATTTTTTTTTACTGATCAACCCCAACCATTCTTCTCTTCGATTATTCACTACAGTCAACCATCAGTCTATAATTATAATTTTAAAAACTCAAAATATTCTATTCATTTATAAATTTTTAAAAGCCTATGATAATTATATTCAAATACTGACAAAAATAATATATTGTAGATGAAATAAAGAAATAAAAATCCTACTTATTTGTTGGTGTCCGTTAAGGTAATATTTTTTAAAAAAGTAATTTTTTTATTCCGAAATATTAAATGATGTTTATCATTATCACAATTAAGTGATACGAAATAATACAACTATTATTACCGCCACATTTATTATACATCATGGACGTCAGTCCATTCATTTCCTAGTACTATAAAAGGCCTATTGTCTCGAATTAATTACATTCTACCAGCTGTGTATGAATAACTATCACACCTCATTTTACGACCAGATATCTAATACGGCAATTACGAAGCTCTAACCCAACTCTACGACCGGAGACCAGATTCGTGGTACCATATATCGGTGTTAAAAAAGCTCCGGGAAAGATGTGCTCTGTAGTTTAATATGTTTATAACGACAAAGGTAGAGCTGCTTGATATTCAGTTCAAATGAGGAGGACGTGGCTAAGAAATAAAGAAAGTGACTAAAGGCGTGATCTGGAGACGGGACTCGCGCAGCCTTACAGACTGTGGAGTTGCTGATTTTGCGCCATTTTCCTCCATAATATTATACTTAAAAAATCTGATGTTGTGCGCGCATCACACAACTTTCACATACCACCCTATTCTCAGCAGAAATAAGTACTTTTCAGACAAAGGGGAAGTGAAAGTAAAAATTATAAACACTGTATTGATTTACATTTTATTTTTATAAGTACCCTTATATATATCGTCCTTCTTACGCCTACAACCTTCTCCAATTCAAGTCTTCAATCCATTCCCTTTCAACGAGATCCCGACCATCTGACCTCTACATCCCTTCTCATAGATCTGCCTCATTTCAAAACTTCTTTATAGCTCGCGTTGCCAATTTCTGGAATTCACTACCTATCAAAATTTGGCATTCCCCTTCCACATTCACATTCAAAACCCTCCTATTCCAATTCCTATCCCAAAAACAGTCAGAGGCATGCTAAACTTTTGATATTATACATTTTTATTGTATCATTCATCAACAAATGACAGTAATATTCCATAGTGTAAACTTCTTTAGGGGTTTTAGAATATCTTCCTACTCTTAATGCTCCTGAATGCATCTATTGTTTGGTTTGTTATTATTTTTATTCTTATACAAATAAATTTGTACCTATAGGTACAATAAAATAATGATGTATTTAGATATTATTCATTATTTAAATACTCTGGCATTTTATATTGTCAGATTTGTCTTTACTTTGTTAGCAGAAACACAGCTCATTTTAAAGAACTCGATGTATTTTTTATTATTTTATTTTTCAAAAGTGTAAAATTATAATTTTTCTTACAGTACATAGTTTTAAGTGTTTTGTGTATACATTTTTTTTTGTATATAGCTTGTTTAACTAATATTTTCATTACTTTCTCTTTTTTTATCATTGTTTTATTTTGGCCAGATGTAGTCTTTTAATTATGTACTATTTTGTTATTTTCTATTCCTATTTCTATACATACAAATTTTAATATTTATGTCGCTGTAATCTATAAAATTAAATATTAAATAATACCAACAATAGCATCTATGAAAACCACATATGCATATTTACATAATATTGTCGGAGTCCGCATTATATTAAGCTCATGTTACGTATGGAAGCGTGTTCTAATCTTTAGGGCGAGCTCGGGTGCACTCGTATTCCTTTGGTTACTCAATTACAACTATTCTCAGTTACGATCTCTCATTTCTCCTTTAGTTAATTATCAAATTCTTTCATATTTGATATTTAATTATCTTCTATACTAGAGATGAATTTGAAATGGTCAATTGTTACAAATAAAAAAAAAATTAAAGAAAATCCTTTTTCGAGAAAATCGTAATAATTTGTTAAATCAATTATATAAAGTTGCACGTCCTGTTAGCCGATTACGACGAAAAAGTTGCTGTAACATCCCTAGCATATAAAAACCTTAAATATGCTATTTCATTTTCGTACGACTTTCGTTTTCGTTCACACACACACCATTTTGCAGTGCTTGGTTAATTCAATTCAAGGGACATCAAAACATGTATTTCGGTTGAAAATTCAAATTCGAAAATCGCAATACTTTGCCTTAATGTATATTTTATATATTGGTAAGTGAATGTCAAAAAATAAAAAAAAATAGCCTGTAAAACCACATATCCTAAACGGGACAAGACCAACTTAATCGGCTAAAGTATTAATAAATGTGACCTCTATTCTAAATTGATATAACTGTTCCGTTATTTTTGAAATAATTAGTAAACCCTACTTTACACCTAACAGTTTTGAATTTACATATTTCATTTTAAAAATTTAAATATGATTAAATTTTTAAAATATTATCAGATACATATTTTCATCGTTTTCACTTTTACTATTTTTTTTACTTTCATTCTGATACATTTATTTATTGATTAATATTACATTTAAGGACATCAGTAATAGTTATAGAGCAACTCATTCACACTCTATGTAGAATAAACAGCAAACAAATAATTATAGTAAAAGTAAGTGTATATATACACAAAAAAACTACTACTAAAAAACTATAAAAAAACTAATCAAAAAATAACAACTTAAATACACACATGCTACAAATAAAAGAAATTAAACTAATCAAAATAAAAACATTAATGCACACTTACTTTTGATAATTAATAGCTATTAAACAAATATCAACTGTAATATGATTTAGAGATTGAACGTGATATTTCCTACCCCATACATAATAAATAATTCCTATGCAATGACTAAAACCTCAACCTTTAAATTTTGACAATCGCTAAATTTTTCAAAAAATAATTTTTACCCACTTTTTTATTATTTTTTTTATTAATTTATTTTTATTAGTATTGCAATTTGAATGAATGGCACGGACGAGAATGACTTCCGAGGTTATTCTATCAATTCATTCATAAATTTTAAAACCGAACTAATCAGGATAAATCGAGTATATAAGCTCCTCTTCATGCGTTTTCTGAATGAGGTCATAGCCTTTATGATAATGATGAAGTAAAATTTAAACCAGCTAAATTAAAATTTCATTTAAATTGATAAACTTAATTTCCTTTGTTGTATAAATTATTCGAAAGGAGAAAGATTCCATGTACATATTCGTTTATAGTAATAGTAACAACACTCAATTTGTCAACATTTGCAAACACTTATATTTATATTTATATTTATATATTTATATTTTTTTCTTAACATACTTATTTAAAGAAACAATAATAAAATGATATGGACTGAATGTTCCTTTCCAACATAACTTAATAGCCTAATACTAAAACTTCCACTAATAAGAATGTTTATTTAAACCTCTTCACATTTCATTTTAATTCATTTCCGACTACATTTTTTGAATTTAATATTATATTATTAAACCATTATATTATAAACAATTACAATTTATTTACAGGCCTATTGTTAATTTAATCCATTATTTATTTTTTGTTCTCCAATTTAAATTTACAATCTTTATATTTACAATTTAACATAATTTATTTTTAAAATATCTAAACCAGTATAAAAATCATTATCTTTGCATATCCAATATATTTAAAAATTAATTTTACTTATTATCTCGACATGATGTAGACTTAATTGCCTTGGATCTGCTTTGAAATTAACTGTGTAATTTATGTTCTCAGCAATATGTAACGCTTCCAAAATTTTCCTTTTGTCTGTTTTTTTTTTCTCTTTTTGTAGGATTTTAATATTCTCATAATTAAAATTATGTTCATTATTGAAAACATGTTGTACCACTGCTGTTTTGTAAGGGTATTTTTTTATATCATTCATATGCCGGTACATTCTCTCATTCGTGTATTTCTTCGTTTTCCCATGTAGAACTTTAGTGCAGGACTTTTATGATCAAATTGAGTTTTTTTTTTATTAATAATGAAGTAAAATCCTAACCTATGGGAGTGCAATATATACATATATACGTTTTTGTTCATAAAATACTTTTATGGATAAGGATGGAATAGTGAATCCTGTAGGACGTTTACTCTTGTTGATCTGGTCTGGATTGTCGCAAGGTGTTAAGGTGTTTGCACCTCAACCAAAAAAATCATCGGAGAAAACATAAATATTTTATTTAAAAACTACATGGATTCGTTATGTATTTTTCAGAAACGAAAGCCAGGAATAAATTCACAGCAACCGAAACGCCACAAAATGAACATCCATTTAAATACAGACATAAGTTTTTTCTTCCCTTTTTGGGCGCATTCCCGACTCCCATTACACACTTGTACGCATCCCAAACCTCCATCGCTCCGTTCCGAAAGCTGGTAACGATACCAATCACCAAGAATCTAATAGATAGACTCTGGTGACTGTGGTCACTCCCCTAATTGCTGATTGAGAAAAGTTTTTTTTTTTTATTTTTTTTTTATCGAGTGGCTGCTATCCCGGTCAACACGTGTTACAACCCCCTGGAATGATAGCGGCCACCGCAAATCCTTTTTTATCAGGCATTCTTCCGTTCGGCACGGTTTCTTCGAACGGAAATTTCTTTCCATCCCCTCTTGCCATACCATCTCATCTTCTCCGAACCATTCTTGGATCATCTATACAACTTCGAAAACTCCATTCATATACATATATTACTGGGACGGTCTCAGGTTTATCGCTTTAACAGGTAGCCTACTCCAGCTGTATAGGAAGACTGTTTTATAACCTCTAGGAAAAAACTGTGATTAGTATTCAATGTGTTGGTCTTAGTATCATTAATGTATATAGTCAAGATGGCGGACGAGACTAATATAAACTCGAGTATGCATTAGTTTAAATGAGATCTTCAATTATCAGAATACATAGTTTTTAACAATCTGTAATTACACACGCATTGTATATGCATGTATATATATAGGCGGATCTACAGGTGGAGGGGGAGGTTTTCGGGCTGAAGTCCCTCTCCCAAAAAAGATTGAACCATGTTTTATGGAAAAAAATATTAAAATATTATCTCCTAAAGTATTATTTTTCCTATAATTACATTTAATAGGACTTCAAGAATCACTTAAACACCATTTCATATAGGCGGATAGTATCTTTCTTTTTTTCCAAAAGTAATTATCGTTATACATATGAAAATAGAACCTTTCAGGCTGAAGCCCTTCCCCCCCAAAAAAATTAAATCCAGGATCCGCTATTGTGTATATATATATATATATATATATATATATATATATATAATATAAATCCTAATATATATATATTAGGATTTATATATCATTTGTTTGCATATCTTTTTATAAAATAGTTTAATTGTTGGTTGATATCTTAGGTCTGAAACTTAGTCCGAAACGTCCCAACAAAATAAAATATATGTATCTATTTTTTTTATTTGTGTATCTCACTGATCGCATCGATGGGAACCAGAAAATTTTACTGCAGAGGAGACTGGTTACGGTTAAGAAAGTCTTCGTTTTAGTAAAACTATAGGTTTATAGAAAAGAAAGGGTATTTGTGCCTGTCTGAACGTAAAAGTATTGCTAACGCATCGAGCGACATAAACGCCAGTAGAGGCCTTCGGTACTTTTTAAACGACAAAACTAACGATTTTTATTATATTTCTTTGTATAATTGTTGATATATATATACAAAATAATGAATGTTTTTCCTCGTAATAAGTTAAACATTAGTTGTTAATTAGCATTGATTACTTTGTACGTAGATAATTTTATACTGTCGAAGCGACTGTTTTCTTGCGAAGGAGTTCGTTGGGTATAGACGTGACAAATTTTCTGGGTAAGATTGTGAGATAAGTATTTTTTTTTCCCTTTGGATGCCCAGAAAACGCTCGAGGAAGAACGAAAGTTGATTCGTACAGAATTCTTTATGTATTATTAGTTATAAGCGATTACATTGTTCTAAAATGTTGTATAATAGAATAGAAGTGAATTTTGAACCTGTTATTGCCAATTCCAAACAGTGTCACATCCTTCCTTGAAGTGGGGTCGGTTGTGAAAATTACCTTTTTTTTTTTTGTTTAATTTGTTCCTATGAGATAACCATTTTACTTACATTTTAGTATTTATACGTAGTTAAGTGTACACTTTACTATAAAAAATCTTTCTTCTATCTGATTGGTATACTGACAAAATTAAGAACGATTTAATCAAAATTGTCACAACCGTAGCCTATTATTACCAATCAGCACAATATTATCGTATTTAAATAAAAAAGTTACGAATAGATTTTACAAAAAAAAATCTCAATCATCAGCAAATTGCCAGATTATCACCTCATCATTTCCTTTTTGATGATGGGGCCACTCCAAGAACTCAGCTCTTCCGGAAAATTGCAAAGTAAGGGGGGGCCATTTTCGGTAATGAATTGTTAACTTGGAAGGGGTGTAGCCGGGAAATCTTCGATACCCGCCGAGGAAACACCCACCAATCAGTCTTCTTCCCTCCATCTACTTTATCCTGGCAGAGGAGGAGGGGGGGGGGATTCCAAAGTCAATAGAAAGCACAGTTGGGAGTTTTACAGACTAGACAGAAACTCGGTTAGTGGATTCTTTTCGATTTAAGAGTTCCGACAGGGTAATATATAATATTGATAGTCTGATATAATTTGGTCATATTTTATAGGTTCATTTGATGCTAGAATTAACTTAATCATAGAATTATTTATGTACTTAAATTATAATTGTTTTACAATTTTAGACAGTCCAAGAACCCTAAAACACAACCTCAATTGGTGTTGCCTTCCAAACCACTACCCCGTATTATCTATATTATGTGGTAAACTACTCACATAATTATTTAAATATTTATTTTATTATAATTATATATGTACGAAACCGGAATTAAAACTATAATAATAGGTACAAGAATATATCCAATAAATTTTTTTCAGCTGAATATTTTTTTTTCTTTACATATAATATTCTGTCTCGAGGACAATAATTATAGTGCTGAATGAACACATTACACCATATATACAAAAAATATAAAATCAGCTGAATATTAAGGTTATAAAATTAAATTTATCAAATGTTAAAAACAGCGCTTAAAATGAACCTGCTTAAAAATTAAAATAAAAAAAAAGAGTGAGGTTTATATTACTATTATCATGTACTATTATATGTTTATATTTCTATTATCAAGGTTTATATTATATTATCAGGATAATCAATCGTTACTTAAGTCAATTCTACATATTTATATATATATATATTTTTTTTTGTAAGGAATAACCATAAGGGTTGTTCATAGAGGTTACTTTTCGACGTCTTTTATGCTTAAAAAAATTATTATTTCGCTGTTTATAATAAAATCTCAGAACCAATTTTCCTATATCTTCATTTTTGTTTAAATGAAACATATAAAAAAAATGTTACAAATAAATAAAATACTGTACATCCATCAATGTTCCATAAAGAAATACAAAATATAGGATTTAACATTAAATAAATAAATAGAAAAGTTTTCATGAAGGAAAGTATCGAATTCCTGTTTTTTTCGGGCGTGTTAAACAAGACTGTTTTTATTTATACTCAATATCTAGACTTTTTTTTTTTAACGTGTTTTAAAGTCATCGACCGCACTGTGAAAATTAAAATAATAATAAATAAGTTTAGCTGAGTAAGAAAAGCATATATTAATTGAATGGTATAATGCTATTTCTATTTCATTAAAGGTTTTATATGGAATGTTGTTTTTAAGGAATTGAATTATTAATTATAAAGTACGATGATAAAAGAGATAGTTATACATATAATCATATTCTCCTTTATTCACTATATCATATGCTGTCTGACCACCAAGTCCCGGACGCAAGGTAATGATAGCTTATTTTTAATTAGTCGATGGTAAAGTGGCCTGCTCAGAAACTTTGAGTGTAGTTTTCTTATGATTGAACCATTATACGATCCAATAACTGGTTTAATTGCTCAATCCATCGCCTACTTCTTTAAGGTTTTACGACCCGATATTAGCCATTATTAACGACTCATTACGATTTCGAAATATCCCCATCATTAATAAGGCTAATTAGCTTCGAAGGGGGGCCGAGACGTTGACGGGATCCTGTCGCATTCATCACCTTGTCATTCAGAAGCGGATTTGTTCTATTGCCTTCGCATGGCGCCCAGAGGCATAGCAGATAATGCCGCACCTCCTCCAGCTATCACGAGGAAATTCTGTAACGTTCCTTTTTTATTTGACAAGCTTTGGTCCTTGCGCTGTTCATTATTTGAGCTATTTATATTTTATTGTACTTAATAAAAAAATTTAATTTCAGTCATCAATGCGTCACTAACGGATCCAGAATTTAATTTTCATGGTGGGGGTTTCTGCCCGAAAGCTTTTATATATATATATTTATTATGATAATTACTTTGGAAGAAAAAGAAAGAAGATAACCTATATATATATATATGAAATGGTGTTTAATTGATTCTTGAGGTCCAATTAAATGTAATCTGACGAACAATAATACTTTTTTTAATTTTTTTTTCATACATCATGATTATATTTTACCATTTTGGAGGGTAAAATATACCCTCCCCCGTTGATCTGCCAGAGCAGTTTATGAATTCTCTACAGGTGTTTTTAAAATTTCGATTATAAACTTTATTTATTCTACAGTCACTTTGTATTTATGACGTTTCGGATTCGAATTTATGTATTTTAAAATTCATAAATTTAACAGCAAATGAAATATGGTGTCAAAAATGGAAAATAAAAAAATCTGATCAAATATGTGCCTTTCGTCATAAATCTACCACACTCTGTATTTTATAACAATATTTCACTATTCCTGTCGAACAGATCCACTACCTTGGACTACATCTTGACAAGCGTCTTGGAATCCCCACACATGACTGAAACGACATGAAACGAAATGTCGTAGATTCCGATTATTACAAAACTTACTTGGCAAGCACTCAAAGCTCCCAATATTGTACAAACATCTCCCATACACCACCATTATCAGGATCATTTGGACATATGGAATTGAACTTTCGGACTATTCAAAATCAATGAATCCATACCTAATCCAATCTTTACAACCAAAACTCCTTCGTAGAATCCTTAATTCTTCTTTAAGAAAGTCTTTAAATTATTCCCGAACAATTCATTATTTCATTTGTTGCAGATGCTTCACCAATATTCCTCTTTTAATTACAAACTCTTTGGTCACCCTTACCGATGTAGTTTATAATTTTCCATCAAATATCAATCCATAACAACTCCACAAGGCTTCTGAAAAGAGGATGGCCGAGTCACCTCCAAAATTAATCTAACCATTGATGTTCTACGAATGGATAATTTCTTCAAAAAACTCTCATCATGTATTACATTCCTATTGTAGATTTACTTGTTGTATTTTATTTATACCTTTACTAATTTAAATAAATGAATTTAAAAAAATATATAAATCTGCTTCCCATCTATCATTTTATTTCATTGGTCAATGCAATGTCACATTCATTCGTGTTATTAGCTAGATTGTCATTAAAAATAAAACGCTAACCATGAAAAATTATTCCATTCCATTATGTTACTCCAGTGTCTCTATTCTGAATGTAAGAATAAATATTTATATATATACTTATATATTTTTTTAGTCATAATGGTGGAAAGCAATACTCGAAATGTCAATAATTACATAAGTTATCCTTAAATATGATTTCGTATCGTAATAGATGGATTTTACATATATATATATATATATATATATATATATATATATATATATACATATAAGAGTTAATAGGTAATAACAGCATCCTTTCATTATATACTTTATTTATGCCGCTTCTAAAATTCATGTCTATTCAGAGTGTTATACACATTTGATATTCTTGGCTCATTAAGTTTCTGTGTTATGTTTCAGTAGGGCCACTATAAAAACTGGCTTCCTTTCGTAAGGTCGTTAACTGTTCACATAAAAGCCCTTCTACAGATTCTTAGCTTCCTAACTTTCTGTCTTCGATTTTTAACTTCACAAAAAATGTTTCGGATCTGGAATGTTCGACTTACATATAACGATTCCTAATGGATTTACTCCCTAAAGGTGTGCATATGTGCATGCTTATTATGCGCGTACCTGTTGTGATTGAAAAAATTTACATCGCTACAAAAAAAAATATATATATATATATATTTTATGTGATACCATTAATTAAATCAAAATCTATTTCCAGCAGATATATATAATTCTGACAAATAAAAAAAATGAAATAATCCAAAATATATCTTTACTGGATATTTATTTGATCACTATAACGTACGGAATCGTACTTAAATGTATTTGCGGAAAACTTTGGGGGGGAGGGTGAGAGGGGAGGGTAGGACGAGGGGGGCGATGGTCTCCTAATAAAAAGCAAGAATATCGGTTTATTCCCCCGCTCCAATAATTTAAGTTACAAAAAAAATAATATGCATGTGTTTTAGTTGTTATTTTGATTAGGTTAGTTCTTTTGTTTATATACATTTATTTTTATTATTGCTAGTTTCTGTATTGTTTATTGTAAATAGAGTGTGAGTGTGCTCTCTGAACACTATTATAAATGTCCTTGATTGTGACAGAATGTAATATTTCTAAATAAACAAATAAATAATTTGAAAAAAAATATGAACTATATATAAGCTACATGAATGAATAGAATGTGTAAACTAAAATTGATTTAAAAAAAATCGACTAACTGTTTTATCGCTACTTAACTGTTACTTTTATTTAAATGATCACTTATATTCAAATATGATAATATTTATCAACATTTCCTATGACTTTATGATTCAATCAGCCCTTAATTTTCATGTGCTATTCTTATCATATCCGCGCAAGCTAGTCGGACTATCATGAATGTTGTATTTTTATTTGAGGTTGTGCACTCTAAGAAATCAAATATTTATACACTTATTGCCATTATTCATATTTAGCTGAAAACGTTCCATAAATTAGGTTTTATATTCAATTGTATTATTAAAAGATATTTTCAAGTATACACAGTAAGTTAAAACAAAAAAAAAAAAAATAAAAAAAGTAAAAATCCTCGCAACGATATAAACAAAGTAATATTATATTTGTTTTTTTTTTTCATAATAATTATGTTGAATTTTTACATCAAATAAAAACTCCCACCATTTTTTTTTTTTTTTTTGGTCCATAATCCCCTCCCATCAAAATCGAAAGTATGCGCAAATGCTTCAACGTACAGTACATAAGTTAAAAATATTTGAATATATTTTTTTCCAATTTTACAATAATAAGATTTATGGATAAACATACTTTACGTTTACTAATACGTTAATTTGAAATCGTTGACGTTTCCGGAATATGACCCATTTTTTAGAAAAATATTATTTAAAATTTCTGTTTATACTCCTATTGTCGTCAATCATAGGTGAACGTTTAATATGTAAATTACTCCTTGGATTATATTAATGATAAACTATTAATTTATTTAAAAACAATGAGGTACTGACTTTTGATTTCAAAACATATTCTGAATAGATATTTCAATTATACATTAAGTGTAGAAATATTTAAAACTTTTTTAAATCATTAAAGCGGGGGGGGGGGGGGAGATACATACATCTTAAAAAAAAAAGAAAACAACCTTCTCCACTGAATATATAGCACTGCATTAATACAGAAAAAAAATAAGATGCTGGTAAAATTATAGCAGACCAAATTAAGAACAGATTCCTTCTAAATAGTTTCATACCACCTCGTCTAATTAATATGTATGTATAATATATGTTATCTGTGAGAATGACGTTTCCTGGTTTTAAAGATAAAGATAATAGTTAACGCGCACGTTACACACAGGAAACGCTGTCTTCTGTTACACGAGCAAAACTTTGATGGTACTAATATATCACTTTTAATAACATTATAAAGAGTGCTAAAATGTTTTAGGTGTATTCTTATTATTTCTTATAATTTGTTGATGGAAACACATATTTTAAACGGAAATCGAGATATCCGATTTGACCCAATCCAGACACATTTTTTTTTCTAAATATATTTATTGATTGAATATAAGTACTGCCTGACATTGAATATTTATTCAGGATTGTTGGATGTTAACAATTTTTCGTATATAGCATCATTATTGTAAAGATTTAGAAAATTTAGATTTTTTTCTCTTTGGGTTTTATTCTGACACTTATCCTTCCACAATAAACTTCATAACCATCCGAATCCTTGCATCATATTCGATCCATCTGATCAGGAATTCTTCCCCGATCCTCTCAGGCGTCTGAAAAGAAGATGGCCTCGTGATCTTCTAATTTAGAAAATTTTATTAGAGTGCTACCAATGGCCAGTTTCTCTACAAGTGTTCTCATGTCATTGTATCACATTTACTAGACCCACACCGAGGTACTCCTATCCTGACCCCCCCAGAAATGAGTTTTCCTCTCAAAAAGGAAATATTGGGTAGTTGGCAATCTATCTTGAACGAAAGCTCGCCTAGCAAATTAAAAGCTGTTAAAAAATCGGTGAAGCCCTGGAGCACATCAAACCGCCCTAATCGTAGAGAGGAAGTCGCCGTGACCAGGTTGAGAATAGGACACACGAACCTAACTCATGTACATCTCATCACTGAGCAGCCACCACCAAATTGTCTGCACAGCACTAGCCTTCTCACAGTCAAACATATTTTCCAGGAATGCACTTATACTTCAAGCCTTAATAGAATATCTCTAAAACCGGATATATCAGCAGTATTAAGCAACAACGAATCAAACATAAAAACAGTGATAAAATTTCTTAAAATCCATAGACTATTAAATAAAAAATAAATATCATTTTTATTTTATTGGTCTTTCTTTTTTTTAATATTTATTTTAATATATTTCATTTTTTATATGTTTTTAAATATCTTTTTCATTTATTACTTTATCTATTATTAATTATTAATTCTCCTCTAAAGAGTTCAAAAATATAACCGACTCACAGGCGTTGATGACCCTAGGATTTTACGCCTTAAAGCCTAAATAAACAAACAAACATTTACTAGACGTACATTTGTTCTTGTACATTTGCGAATTTCATAAATGAAATATCGAATTTATTAAACCATCTATCCGTCTATACTTTGGGCATCAAGACAAAAGAATTCGATGAGGCAGTAGGATATATGAGACACGAGATAAAAAACAAAACAAACAAAAAAAAAAACACACACAAGAAATATGTTCTAGGCCGAATAAAAAAAAAGCCAAAAAAAATCATCACTTGTCTTCCCGATTATGAAATTAGTGGTGGCCGGAATGGCGGTAAAAGATGGCGGAGGTAGGTTTAATTATTAAATATGCTAAGTTGGCAAGAGTGGGTAGAGGAAGCTGCTGGACCCTTACCTGAGATCCAAACAAAAACTGATGGTCCAATTTATCCAGCTCAGATCTGGACTTGGAGAGAACACATGTTGGCTTGGAATGAATTAGCCGACCCAGAATCGGGGAGCAGTCGGGCTTCTCCTTTTTTTAGGGTCGGATTCCTCCCACCGGCGCCAAACCCCTCCCTGTCTTCCCGGCCCTCGTGGAAATTCGCTCTTGATGGGGGGGGGAGGGGAGGAGGGGAAGTTCGCAGGCATTTCGGAACCACCGCGAATAACGTTTCTGAAGAACGTACACCCTATGGATAAATGTAACCGTTCTCATCAAGAACATATACTGCACAATACTATTACATTTATTTTTTGTCACAGTTATATTATATTTGTAAATTTAATTAATGATCAAATAAATTTTTATTACTATTTTTTATTGGACGTTTCTGGGAATCTCTGCCACCCTCTTCAACAAAATTTTTTGCCCCAAAATTTGTGTGTCACAGTATTTAATAAGCTTGGCCAATGGCTATTATATAACTAAAAAGATTAAAGTGCATTTAGTGCGCATTAGCGGGTAGGAGGTTAAATTACTAAATTTGTTATTTTACAAATTGGTTCCATTTATCAGGATTAAAGTTTAGATATGCCTTAATAATTTATTATTTGTTTTATATTTATTTTTTTTATAAATAAATTGTATTTTATTTTTTCGTCGCCATTTACCAAATTTAATAAATACTGAGACTAACTCAATTTCGTGGAAAATAAAAACTTATTGCTGTAGATGATGTCAGAGATTCCTCGAAATTCCCAATAATAAATAGTGATCGAAAAATAATGTTATTATTAATTAAATTTACCAAAAGGCATTATGAAAGATTGAAAAATTTATTTCTTTTTTATATTTAGTGAGTTCAATATATGCATGCAAAAAATAATTACAGCAAGTCTGATAAATAAAACAATTGAATCATAAAAACATTAACCATGTTATCAGAACAGAAAAGGTTTGAATGCTGGAATGTTCTTTTCTAGAAACATTTAGAAAATAAAACCTTAAATTATGTATCTATCTAGCCTATTTCGTAAACTCATAAATCCTCATAGAACAAACTTTTGAACCCCTTCACAAAGTCGACTCATTTATACATCTGTATACAGTATATATATAGATATACTCTATCTATTCCTTTATTTAGCCATCTATTTGTATATATCTTTATTAAACTTACTGTTAGGAAGTTATACTCTTATATTATCATTATTATTTGTACATTAAAATAATTTCTGATTGCATTTATATAGTAAATATTTGCATGGTTTGTAGCACCAATAACCATAACTGAAACCTATTGGACCAGACCCCCACGGCTACATTGTATGTTTAAGACAGTAAATATATCATCTATTTTTTGAGATGTCCGAGATTATACATTTAGGAAATCATGTTCAGATAGAATGTTAAAATTATTACTCCGAGGTTTCGACCCACCTTGCAGGTCTTCATCAGGGCTACAAGTAGCCCTGATGAAGACATGCAAGTTGGGTCCAAACGTCGGCTTAATAATTAGAAATATTTTTTTTTTTTAATTTAGTATTTATTTTACCGCACATCCCGACCAACTCCTTCTCATATTATATCACCGTCAACCATCTCTACATCATTATAAATAGGCATTATTCAAGAATTATTATTATTGTCAATCGTAAAAATGTGGTTCAAAAATAATGATCAGGATATGATTTTTATCTTTTATGATCAAAAATAGCTCTTAATAAAAATTACCAAATCATGATTTTTAAAAATTCAGGATACAAATTTTGATCAGATTTGATTTTGATTTTTTTTTTTTTTATATTATCGATTTTAAACCCTACTAGATATGTGGATTGCTTAAGTATTGTGACCTTCCGTTATTTCATGTAATTTTAAATGTCCGCCCCCATATTTAAAACAAATATTTTTAAATACAGTGTATAATAATTAGCTAGTAAACATAATGGGCCTATCAGTAGGAAGAGTGGGGAAAAGTGCTTGAGAAAGAGAGAGAGATAGACGGAAGATTTATTGGAGGCGGGGTATTTATCTACGGTAGCCGCCGGGTTTTATCCTTAATTGCCGATTGAGAAATGACCTTTTTTGCCGTCTCTGGTTAACGTTAACACGTATTACGACCACCCAGGAACGATCTGATAGGCTGCTGACGGCGGGGGGAGGGAGAGGGGGGAGGGAGGACAATATTTTAGTATAAAATAAAACCATACGGCTGGAAGCAATAACCCCAGAACAGAAAAAGGAAAAAATAAAATAAAAGAATGGGGTAATAATAAAATTTCTTACTTCCCCCATTTTAAACGCCGGCGTTTTGTTTTTTTATATTCTCACCATACCATTCTTGGTATTTCTTTTCCCTCTACGGGACGTCCTTGTAACTGAAAAAAAGTCCTCGATCTTTGCACTTTAGGTAATGAAGAACTGAGGAAGAAGAAGGAATAAATGGGGCAATAAGAAGCTAATGCACTTTAACAATATAAATCTGTTACTTGACATCCCTTTAAAAGGACATAATCTTACTTCCCACAATAATTCCTCACATGAAATATGTTAGTTTCAGTTTAATTTAAATTAAATTTATTTTTTAAATTATTTGAATAATGAGTAGTTAATAAATATATTTTTGAACTCAAAAATAGGACAAAATCTTATTAATTTACATTATATGTTGTCCGTAACATTTCGGCCTTTTTACTTTTTTACTTTGGTCATTTTCAATCTGCCACTCATTTTATTAATTAAGTATAATTTGTTTCGTATTATTTTATTTAAAACTATTGGTCACTTTTTCATTGAAACAACTACGTCTTCTTATTGAAGTAATTTTCAGTGATGTTTCCTAAACAATTTCCTTATAAATATATATTGTTTTTTTTCACGAAAGAGACAAAAATCTACGTTATTTTATAATTTTTTTTGGAGAGGGAAGGAGGAATCATTAATGTTAGAAAATGTGGATTTTTGTCTTTTCAGTAATGAACACATATATATTTATATTCAATGAACAATGACGTCCACTCATTAATCATCATTAATTCTCCGCTCTCTCTCCTGTCCCGAGAAAAAAACCGTATTGCGTAAAACGGCAAGGAAGGGGAGGCTAATGAAAAGCTCATATTGTTTCAAGCCTGCTTTATAAAAATCATATACTGCAGATTAGGGTTTTTTCCGTTTTTTTTTTTTGGGGGGGGGGAGGGGTTTGTTTTAACAAAAATCTCCAATAAATATATTTTAGAATAATAACCTGAAGATCAACAAATTTAATGAATTGATTTAGATAAAATAAGTGAAACAAGTTTAAAAGTGTTATTTTATTTATTTAAATCATTATTATCCAGTAAAATACGTTATTTATACGTAAAATATGTTATTTTTCAAATTAAAGAAAAATAAAAAATAATGCTCCTGGTAATTACCAAATCAAAAGTCGTAAGTTGTGAATAACATAACATTTTATTTGATACCAGTAAGCCAACTTTAAGAAAAACAGCTCTATTGCTACTTCGATTCGATCTATCCATCTTTGGCCTTCCACCTTGTCTACTATTGAGGCATTCATTGTTATGCAGTACTTACTGATTGCTCCTTGCCTTCATATCATGAGATATTGACTGACTAGTTTATGTAATCAGTTGTCTGTTGGTCTTTTTCCTGCACGCGTAAGTACTTAAGACCGCTCCGATTACAGAGCGGAGAATTTATCTTTCAAATTTTTAATACTTTATTTCTAGAATGTTGGTTATTGTCCAGCTCTTGGGATCGTATATAAGAACTTCATCATATCATTGTATTCACTTAATTTGAGATACCTTGATATTTTTTGGGTCTTCAGTATCTTTGAGAGAAGCTTTGTTGGAGCTTGTTATATGCTGATCTATTTCCGACGGTTGGTCATTCATTGTGATTATTGTGGAACAAAGGTATTTGAATTATTCTATAATTCTGATTAATTAATAATTAACTTATTAATTAAAGTTATGTAAGACTCCTCTCTATCTCTCTTTCTCTATACATAACAAGTAAATTTAATTAATCATTGAACTACGTAATGGCATAAGGTGGATAAAAAGATCAAAAGGAAGGTGACGGTCAGGAGTGGCGGTCATAAATAGGCTAAATAGTGGTTAAACTATTTTATTAAATTTAAAATTATTTTATTACCCAAACAAGTCAGCAAATTCCCCAATACCTGCCCTTACCCTGGTTTTCCTGTTCTAAGTGAAACTCCTAGCTGAACACACCTGTTAGTCTCTAATTTTATTCTCCTAATTTTATTTAATTTTTTTATTTTCTTTTTTCTCCACATTCCTTTATGTCTATTATTTCATATTATATCCTTTTTCGTTTTCGTTCAGTCTCTCCTGTAGATCTGCAGAAGTATATTCACATTTGCATTTATTATATATTACACTACAACAATTGTTACAATCTATTTACTTCAGTTTAGGATCTTGTTACTTAGCTTACTCTGTTTATATTTTAATGTACATACTGTTTATAATTTTAATAAGCTTATAATGAGCTATGGGGCTCCACCAAACCTTCAAATTCCTCTCGCATCTAATCCTTACAATCCAAAATCCTTCGTAAAATCCTCAATGCTCCTTACTTTGTTACAAATAAATTCATCCATAATGACCTTAATGTTCCTTATGTATCAGATTTGGCCCAATCCAGATATCTGTCCTTCCATAATAAACTTCATAACCATCCCAACCCTCTTGTTTTTAACCTTGCTTCCTATTCAATTCCTGATAATCCTCCGAGGAGTCTGAAAAGAAGATGGCCACGTGATCTCCTAATATTATTATTAGAGATCTGCCAATGGGTAGTTTCTCAACATGTGTTTCATGTCATTATATCCATGTGCGAATTTACCAGAGGTATTTTTTGTATACAGTTGTACATATCATATAAATAAATAAATAAAAAAATGTTTATAATTTTTTGTCTAAATATTATGTAACTTTCACAATTCTCTATATTTTTGTATCTTGTCCGTTCTAGCCCCGAAGAAGACCTGCAACGTCGGGTCGAAATGTTGGCTTTTAATAAAATAGTTTTACCACTATTTAGCCTATTTATGACCGCCACCCTGGACCATCTCCTTCCTTTATAATGTAACGGACAACTATTAAATATTCAAAAAGATCTAATGAAGAGAAGAATAGTTGGGGTGATCAGTCAAATAAGAAGGGAAAAAATAAATGATAATATTTATTTTGACATTTGCCGACGTTTCGACCTGAAGTTCAGGCCATCATCAGGGCTAAGAAAAGAACCAGATAATACAATATTCACAATATCTTAATTTTACTATTTATTTACATTTCTTATATAACTTCATATTTTTCTGTTTTACATTTTATTCTAAGATTCCCATTTCAATACTTATGTCACCTTTTTGATTATGTTTACTTCATCATTCCACACTTTGTACCGGTTATTATTATTCATCTCTTGTTCTTACTATTGTCATGCACCAATGCACCACTGCATTTTACTTTAATTTGTATGTTTTTCATACCTTGTTATCTGGTTCTTTTCTTAGCCCTGATGATGGCTTGAACTTCAGGTCGAAACGTTGGCAAATGTTAAAATAAATATTATCATTTATTTTTTCCCTTCTTATTAGACTGATCACCCCAACTATTCTTCTCTTCATTATTCACGACAGTCAACTATTTACCCACTATCAAAAAGATCTAAAGTTTCCAAAGGTTTAAGGGGCATGTCCTAATGGTAGTTTGTTAGTGTTTTTTTTTTTTTTATTGAGCGTGATATTTTCGCAACTGGATTTCTCCGTGTTTTAACAACTGAGGAAACCTCCGAAAAAAAAAGACTACAAAGGCAACCTTACAAGAGGCTTATACCGTGAGAGAGATAACGACGGGATGCATACAGATGTATAAAAGTGGAAGGCAGACGAGCCGGTAGAACTTCTGGGAGACTCCGGCGCCACTGATATTGTAATAGGTAGCCCCTCACCTGGCCCCCCTCTCCCCCCTCACCTGCCCCCCTCCCCCCCATCTCATCCGTTAGTTCTATCTCTCAGGCCGCTATTTCAAAGTCTGTCTATCTGTTTTTAGTTTCCTAGAGATCTCAATAAGAAGTAAACCCAATTAAGAATATCAAAATAAAAAAAAAGTCAATGATGGTTAAATATCAATAATCAAAACAAATATAACAGATAGACAACAATAAAGAAATCTGGTGCGGTCCATCACACAACTCTAACTTGCCACACTACTCTCGGTAGAATTTTTTTTTTAATTCGATAAAAATAAAGAAGGTTACTTTAACGATTAATACAAACTACGATAAATATAAATTCTCCTCATACCAGAATGAAAGGACTATAAACCGCTCGAATAGTTCAGCACTTGCTAGACAAACGCTCTAAACTTCTAATTAATTACAAAAGACAAGTATACTTGACTGTAATAAGGCCTATTTGGACTTACGGAGTTGAGCTATGGGGCTCCACAAACCATCGAATTCCTCTATCCAATCCTTACAATCCACATTCTCAATGCTCCCTACTTTGTTACTAATAAAATCATCCATAATGACCATAATATTTTAGATTTGGTCCAATACAGATACCTATCCTTCCATAATAAACTTCAGAACCATCCCAACCCTTCTGACCTTGCTTCCTCTTCAATTCCTGATAACCCTTCGAGCCGTCTGAAAAGAAGATGGCCCCGTGATCTCCTTATGTAGGATTGCTAGATTTTCAAAATTATAAAGCAGGTCAGTACTAAATCGACAGAAGCTCACAACTATTTGCATAATAAAACAATGTTATAATTTTTTATTTAAAAAAATATAATATATCTAAAATTCTAATATTATTACCGTTTTATACTATTTATAAATTATATAAAATTATATTCCAATTTTTAATAATAAATTCAAAAGTAATCATATTAACACATTAATCTGGTTAGTTTTCAAATTTTTATTTTTTTTTTTATCTCTCTTGGCCCATTTTAACAAAAGTTATATTTTGTAAAAAAAATATTAAGAAAATCTCTTCCTTTTTTTTAACAATTATAGTATTAATGGATTTTTGTTGAAACCATATCTAATGAACATTATTTCTTTATTTTTTTTCTATTTAGTTTAATTATTTGACAAATTTTGAAGAAAAAAAAGAAGTTAGTGGCTGATATCAAATATAGAATATTCCTATAGATAAAACTTAAGAAGTATTTCTAGTTGGGAACGAAATTATCGGAAAGTCGTAATAATTTAAAACTTAAAATGCAATTCTAACGAACGTAGGACTCATGGTAACCAACCTAGGACGACGAAGAACTGTAATTATAATATTTCCATTTTATTTTCTATCTATAATATATAACTAGACATTATAAGCTACAACAATCAAAAGTTATTTGCATTTCTTCACTTTTCATTACCTTCTACGACTTTATATGTTGGATATATTTTTCTAAAATCTTTAGCTTTCCAAGGCATATTACATATCTACATTAGTACCATACATACATCTGTATAAAAAAACAAAAAACATATAGCTTCATCATTTATGATTAAAAACGGATTAAATATATTTATTGGAGACGATATTATAAATCAAATTTAATTACTGTATTAATATTTCTTCTAAATTAATTTATTATTTTAATTGTAAAGAAGAACAACATTACCAAACGTGAAATTATTTTTATCATTTTTATAATAAATTTGAATACTGGCGATGTGGCGCAATGAAGTGTTGAAAACGTTGAGGCATTTCTCAAGTTATGTGAAACCGGTGTGTTCGAATTCTTCGTCAACATTTCACGCCGTACGCGTTAAGATGCGATCAGTAAAAACGTTAATACCGTTACCCAATTATGTGGGGCTCTGAATGTCTTCTCCTTGTTCCATTTTGAAATTCAGAATTTTTTTAAATTCGTAAATTCTTATTATTTTTGTTTTTACTCCATCTTTTAATTTTATTGTATAGTGGAGGTTCTATGTCGATACGTGATGAAATCAGGTATATTATACTCACATTAATTATATTTTAAAAATATGATGTTAAAGAGGATTTCTGAGTTTAATCGTGTTCTTTTGTGACGCTAACTCTTAAAGAGTCGAGGCTTCCTAAAATTCCGTCAGCTTATCACTTCCGTTGGATTAAGTTAAAAACTCCGAAGATGATTGGACAAGCCATCCATCCGTCGCAACTTAAGTCTTTCTTAAGTTACTCTTTTGGAAACACATTTTCTCATTCTTGATATACTGATGTATAAGGTCAGGTGTCGTCAGTTTTGCAATATGGCTGCTCCACTGGATACATCCAATATTGATAACTTCTTGCAATAAAAGGGTTCTAGTACATACCCCTGAATCTATGCATTGGTTTGGATCATCCATGCTCAATTAATAAGCAAGGAACAGAGTACTTTGTTAGGATACGCTAATAAAATTTCAGGTTTTGAAACATCAAATTACCACTAGACAAAATTAAAGAAAAATGTACATGTTTAAATAATCTTTAAAACAAATGTTTGGCTTAAAAACATAGGTATCTATTTATTTAAAGTCAGGTTTTTCACAAATGGGAAAGTTTGAACTTTGATGAATATTTTTATTCGAAGCAATATGAAAAAAAGTCATATCTGAGTTAGGCATATACATTTTCACTCTGTTTCAATAGCGAATGAAATAACCTATTCTGTCATATAATTAGTGAATATTTTTTCCTGCTTACTCCCTATGTCTCCATTGCTACTGTCTGAATGTTCGTAATGAGATATATCAGTTTTCAAAATACTTTGTAACATCATACAGGAAAATAGTAATAATAATTTAATGATAGCAGGAAAGGGGTTTGTAGACAGGTATAAAATAATTAGTCAATAAATAGTTAAATAATTAAAATTTATCAACTGTAAAGCGCCTCATTGCCAGGGTTATTTATCTTATAAAAGTATTGGTAGCCCATAATTACCGATTATGCAGAGCCAAAAAGCAAATTTAGGATTTATACCTTTTAGTATAGTCTACAGAACTCTAAATCCCTGATAATTTTCTTGAAGATTGGTGGAGGTACCGTAAGGTTATCACAATTATTGTGGTATTTGAAGAAAATCCGAAGGATCCACTCACGGACAAAAGTTCATGCCAAACATTTGAAGGATTTTTCGCCCTTCAAAAAACGAATACGAACTTTCCTTCTCTTTGAAAAAATATCTACCCCACATTTTTAAGTCAATTTAGGCACAATTCGGGCATATCTAGTATAAGTAGAATACTGAAACAAAGTGACCAATTGTCTTTGATCTCCTGTGATCTGATAGAATTAGTAAGTGAAGACTACAGTTTCTTGAGGATTCAGAGAAGGATTCTTTAAAAAGAACAAAAAGGAAGATTGTGGTGAAAAAATCGGTAATATTTTAGAAAGCGGAGTTTTCTACTACGATAATATATACAGAAGGTCTAGCAGAGAAAACAGGAAAACAGCAACTTCTATCTGAAGAGTTGTAACAAGCCGCATTCGTCTTAATTCCTAAGGGAACAATCTTTAGAAATACTGTAGCTTTCTCAAAACTTGTCAGAGGGTGGGAAGAATGCTGTGTTGCTAAGGTATCCATTGAATGTTATGTGGGGATAGATTCCTGCTAATCCTGATGAAGCGAAAACATGAAGGATATTATGTATTATACAGAAAAGCTAATCCTGTATCAGACACACAAACAGAAGGATGAAGAGAATCCAGCTTGATGGAAGCTACCACATTTGTCAATCCTCTCCTACGTAATATTCCGTTTGATTATTCGGATGTTATTCAACGTACGAATTCTTATTTGACCTCGTACATTCGATTAATGTCACATAAGAAAAAAAAAAATAGAATTTGGCTAACAGCTGACAGAGAACTGGAGGCAAGAAGCCTGACACAAAGGTATGCAGCAGATGGCTACCTCACCATTTTACTGCCTTCCTAATTTTCCTTTATCTCCAACGAAACCGCGCTCTTCTTATCAAGGATCCGGCTAATTTCCTCCTTGACAAAAAAAGACTAGTTTATTAGACTAAGGGCCTTTTTTTTCGGGAGGGGGAAATTTGTAGATTTCGTCTTACCAAAATTCGTCAATAGATTTCACAAAAAAAACTGCATGAAACGTAAGGTTCGTAATTAATAATAATAAAGTTCAATTATTAAATTTCAATAAACCATAAAAGTAAAAATTCATCAACAGACATCCAGTCCTCTGTGGCGTAGAAGAAAATTCCATTCAATATAATTATAATAATAATTGTGGGTTGATGGTTGACTGTAGTGAATAATGAGGAGAAGGAAAGTTGGGATGATCAGTCAAAAATAAAAATGGCAAAAATAAATAATAATATTTATTTTAACATTTGCCTACGTTTCGACCCGACGTTCAGGCCTTTATCAGGGCTGAGAAAAAAAAACAGATAACAATTGGTATGAGAAACATAAACAATGTTGGTAAAAAAAAACTTAAAGTAAAATGAAGTAGTATTTTTCAGTGTTCACTTATCTCCTTCATTTTACTTTACCTACATTGTTTATGTTTCTCTTACCAATTGCAATCTGGTTCTTTTCTCAGCCGTGATGAAGACCGGAACTTCGGGTCGAAACGTCGGCAAATGTTAAAATAAATATTATTATTTATTTTTGCCATTTTTATTTTTGACTGATCATCCCAACTAACAAGTGCTAATTCATATCTTTTATGCAAATGTTATAAAACATTCTTTGCCAATGCCATAGTCCGTGGTACAGAACCCTTTTTATCAAATGTTAAACATTTGCCTGAAACTTCGTTAATAGTTTCATCTCATCGTAACTGGCCGTTTGACGTGACCTAGACACTCAACAAGTCAAAATAATGAGGTTATTTTGCCACCAAAAGGCTCAACATTTATGGAGTTCACTTTTTCCTCCGTTTTTGTGATCAAATTATCTTACCATCCGAGTAGAAAGCAAATGGGTATATACGAATTTTTAATACCCAATTAAATAGACAAAGTTTTATAGACAAAGATCTACATATTGAAAACGCCATAATTCCAAGAGCTTTCATAAATAGTTGTAGGTTACAATGAGATGAAGCTATTCACGAAGTTTCAGGAGGACGTTAATAATTTGATAAAACGTGTTCTGTAACACGGACTAGCATCCGTTGTATTTCATGAAGATTTGTCAAAATACCACATAATTTAATCCCCCCCCCTGGTTTATCCAAATTCTAAGGGACTATTAAATTAAACATTCCATTTTTTTTTTTTTTTTGGCACTCTTCGACTTCAAATGGTTGACTTATATCACCATTACTTAAAATTTGTCTACTCGTTCGAGTTCTGCAAATGCTGCTTTTCTATTGGTGTTGCAAAGACAGCTTCTTTCTACACCAATTAATACCGACTTCCATCCAACGAGATCCAACTATGAGAAACTTTCAAGTACCCTAACCCCTGAGCGGACTAGATAAACAAGAGTATGTGGGTGGGACAACATTGCTTCGCCGGTCTAACGGTACCTCGAAGACGCACCCCATGCTACATTGAAGAAAGGAATTGTAGATAATGCACCTTCTTCTATCGCGAGCATAGCCGGAATGCCAAGTGCTCTAGCCGCAACTACGACGACTAACAATTCTCAACCGTCACTTTTTCCAGGGCAGCTTCGGAGATACCATCGCGGCTTCTTTGCATTCCCGTTTCCACGTTACCAAAAAACTTTATATTCTGCGTAGGCGGCGGGGGTGAGGGGGGAGGGGTACTCCTGTTCGGGGAGCAAAAAATTCCAGGCGAGCCGGCTTTCATACTAGGCCACAATTGGCCAGCTCTAGTTGTGGCATTCTCTTTTTCCAGTTTAGTCCGGGGAAAGCTTGAGGCCTCAGGAGAAATCGGAGAAGGGGATTTATGGTTTTTTAGACGAGGAGTGATTTAGATTTGAGATCTGTGGTGTTTTTATCTTGCGAAAGGAGGGGGGAGAATATCGTACACATTTCCTCACTAATAAGTGTCTGTATACATTTTTAGCATTATTAATGCATTGCATGAGATATAAAAAATACGCAAAAACGATCATTTACACACACACACACACACACATAACCAGGGTGTATCATCATGACCAGCGGGCCAAAGGCGGGAGGTGATTCTACATCTTATTTGCTGTACCACCGGACTCTAATACCGGTGACGCGACTGAAAGAGAAGCGCTGGGATCTCTTAGATTCTCGCCTTTTCCTTCACACGTGGGGGCAAGTGTTGGATTCGGAGCTCCCTCGGCTGATTGTAAAGGTTTTAATTAAGTATGAATGTTGTTTTAATTATATATTTCTTAAATTTATTATATATTTCTATATTATATTATATTTCTATATTTCTATATTCTATATATATATTTCTTGAATATGTATTTTCTGGTTTTTGGTGGTAGACTTACCTGAATTAAAATATAACAAGAACAGTTAATTGGTCTTGCAGAGTGTAAGACCAAGACCGATTTTGGGCAACACTGTATGTCAGGAACGACTTATGGATAAAATATTATTACGAATTTATTAAACTAAGTTTTGTTACAGAATGAGAAGAGATTCATCTCCATTTTTATAGAAAAAAAAATTGTATTGTCAAATTTTACCTTCTCAAAGCACCAGTGTTTTCCGCAAAATTACAATAAATTATAACGAACATTTTATTTCATCTATTCTTTTATTTTTAGTCTAACAATATTAAGATTTTTATTCTTCGGATTGTAGTTATTTCTCAAATTAAATATCTCATTTCTGAATAAATTTTGGTACTTCTGAAATTAAGTCTCCTACGGTGGTAATTTCTTTATTGAATATCCAAATGCTTGAATGAGACATTCATTACCAAGAGGACATCAATACCAATATAAGTCAATACCTCATTATCATTACTTAACATTTTAAAACTTCCGCTGAGTTAATTCTGGTAAACCCAGTTTATATTGTAGATTAACTGGTTATATTGTTATAATTTCGAAGTTCTGGTGTATTCTGGTTCGAAAGAAAGGAATAGCTAAATAAAGAAGAAGACAAGACTGAGGAATGAAATAGGAAAGTGAAAAAGGGCCTTATCTTTCAGCTGATCGTAGCTCTCGTAGCTAGTTCGTAGCTTTTTTTTTTTATATCTTAGCTTAACGATTAATCTCAAGAGATCTGTGACTTATGAAGGTATTTTTTCGCGAGGCTATGAAAAAGTGTTTGAAATGTCTGAGTAAGCTTTTTAATGACACAAAATGGCGCAAGGAAGAAATGAGATGTGAATATGTGTAAAATCAATTAAATTAGCACTTCGGGTAAGCCGTTTTCAGTAAAACTTTTGCAACTCATGTCAGATTCTAAATTTTTCACGATATTTTCTCTTACTACACATTTCATAAATAGAGAAGTGAAAGTTAAAAAAAAAATAGCCAAATAATCTAACACAGAAAGCTTGTAATTATAAAGTATTTATTAAAATCATTCAGCTTAATAATTTCATGTTTGCAGTATTAATAACATGTATCACATCTCGTTACTTGTTATATTTTAATTGTATATTGGTTATTAAATTAAAATATAAATGTATAGGTAGCTGTTTTTTTTTTTTTGTAATGTAAACGGTTTTTGCATACTTCTGGAAAAAAATTTAAAGCGGTCAGGGCAATGTAATTTTGTAACTTAAAGCAGGGACAAGTTTCTAAAAAACGTCAATGGAATTCAGCGTACTCATTTATTTATCGATTAAATCACCGATGGCTCAGTATTTCCATAGGTTTTGGGGATAGAAGGAACCGATGGATGAAACCTCGTCATAACTTGAATATTGTTATTTCTTAATTTATTTTTTATAAATATATTCAGTTTACTTTTTATCTATATTTAATACGCTTTTGAAACTCAACTATTCAGTAGGTAGATAATTCCTTGAGCTCCCCAACCTACTAATTTAAAAAAGAATTGTATTAAACAATTAATTTCAATTTATATTTTTCTCTCTTATAAGCCGGGTATAACTATATTGTTAGTCACCAAACGACCTAAACATTACTTTAATTATTAGAATTAAACGTCCTAAAACCTACAATCTTCTTCAAAATATACATTAGTCCTTCAATAATGGTTTAATACCAAAGGAGACTTTTAGACGCAAGCCTTAACGAAAACTGAGCATTCGATGTTTTAAATTTTGAAATCCCCAAACCAGACTGAAACGACTACAAACCGCCCGATGTTTTCGACTACTGCAGCACTTACTAGAAAAACGCTCTAAGCTTTCAATCAATTACAAACGACTCATATATATGACAATAATAAGACCTATTTGGACTTACGGAATTGAGCTTTGGGGCTCCACTAAACCATCGAATTCCTCTCGTATCCAAAACTTACAATCCTTCGTAAAATCCTCAACGCTCCTTGCTTTGTCACAAATAAAATCATCCATAAAGACCTTAACGTTCCATATGTTTCCGATTTGGCCCAATCCAGATATCTATCCTTACATAACAAACTGCAGAACCATCCGGATCCTCTCGTTTCAAAACTTGCTTACCCCTCGATCCCTGATAACCCTCCGAGGTGTCTGAAAAGAAGACGGCCTCGGGACCTTCTAATACAGAACTTTAATTTGAGTTCTACCAATGGGTAGTTTCTCTTCATGTTGTACATGTCATGTTACCAATGCCACATTTACTCGTTGTATTTTTCATGTAATACAGTTGTAAATTTCATTAAAAAAAAAAAATAATTCCAGCTACTGTGTTAACCTTCCACTGGAATCCATCAGGTCGTTCCTAAAGTCATCATAAATCACGGCTACTTTAAATCTATTAATGAAATCCATCCAACGAATCAGTGCTTATTTTTTAGACGATTTACATTTATATATAAATGTTTATTATCTGATACTGTCTTAAATATCAGATTTTCAATCGCAGGACGTCTCTCTCTCTCTCTCTCTTGTATTGTTATTTACATACTAGTATTACTAATTATATTATTTCTAGGTGTGTTAAGAAGTTGTAGGGGACACAAAGAGCTGGAGGAAGCTGCCGACTGAGAAAGAAGTTCCAGAACATTTCCTCTATTAGCATGGCTCATTACTCGTGCAGGGCTGGTCCCACCAGATAGCATCTACACAGGCAGACAGCTTCACCACCACATCTTCAATACCTTCCGTTATATCTTTTTCCTCGGATAGAGGGACTTTAAAATATAATAGAAGGAAATTATAGGAAACAAAATAAATAAATAATAGATTTCCTAATGAATAAATAAGGAGAAATTAAGTCTAAAAAAGA
This sequence comes from Nezara viridula, assembly GCA_928085145.1. Lineage (NCBI taxonomy): Eukaryota > Metazoa > Arthropoda > Insecta > Hemiptera > Pentatomidae > Nezara > Nezara viridula. The sequence continues at coordinate 38,387,410 of OV725078.1, forward strand.
ACCCCGTTTATCCGGAAGAATGTTGTCTTTTCTTCCGGATAGGAGTGTCAATCCCTCGCAAAGGGCAATGCCGCATGACATCCCTTCAAAGAAATTTTATTAGCCTATTTTTAAGAACTGTGTAAGACACTAGCGGTTCCGGAGGGGGTGGGGAACTCCAACATTTTATCCTGAAAGGAGTAACAACTGGCTATTATATTATTATTTTAATTGACAAGTGAGGCGTATTAAACAAAATATTTTTATTTATACCTTATACTCAAATACAACTAATAGTTTGACAATTTTGAATATTTACACTAACCTAGTGTTGCCCAAATGCGAGACCGAGACGAGTCTAGGTCTTGTAAACTCAGTCTTGGTCTTGCGCAAGAGTCTCGCAAGAGTCTTGCAGTTACTTATTAGCTTATTACTATAGAGATATTACTATAATTTTTTAGATAGGAAAAACCTAAGTAAGCCCGAATGAAAAACTAGAAGAGGTAAATGCAAAAGTATATAGTTTTAACCAATTATTAACATACAGTAACTAGGATTGTCAAATATTAGTAACTATTTTCCCTTGATGTTTATAAAAAAAATATATTTTTTTTACAAGTCGTGGTCTTGGTCTTGCAATAGTTAGGCGGCCTTGGTATTGATTTTGCAAAGTGCAAGACCAAGACCGATTTACGCAACACTACACTAAACATTCTTCATTTATTGGCGAAATATCATGTCGTAGCTGAAGGTAGTAGCTAGAGTGCTCTGATCCCTTGAAAACCATTGTTAATTGAATTTATGGACAAAATTATGCAACAATCTCGTGTTTTAGGTTAAAAGACGTCAATTAAATAGTTTAGGAAGGAATTTTCACATATAATAAAATACATATTTCTTTTCATATGCATACATATACCTTTGGTGTACGGAATTCACCTGTTTCGCAAGTAAGCCCTCCCCCTTCCCATCTGAGCATTCCGCCACAGGTTTAAGTGAAATTAGAAATCATCATCATGAATCATGAAAATTGTTTTTTATTTCCAATTATACTTTCTGTGGTTTGTTCTAGCTTTCTTGGTTCGAAAATTCTCCCAAATTGAACCTCTTCAAAAATATGGCCCTCGAAATTCTTAACCTCGTAAAAATGTGCTCCCGTCCACGGAAACCTCTTCTGGGAATTCCAGATTCCAGACGACGCGAAATTTCGCAAATGATAAGATCAGTAAAAAAAATTGGTATTATTCATTAAAACAATGTGTAAAAATTTCGTTTGTTACAGATTTATAATTGTTTTCTTTTACCAGACATTCGTCGCTTTTCATTTTAGGTTGGGCGCCAATCCACTGTAAAACATTAAGTATAATACAACAAGAGAAGGAAAGAGAGAAGGACAATATGAGAGTCACAGAAAATTTAATTCATACTTTAATTGTACATAAGAAACAAAACTTAATTGAAAAACGGCTGTTGCGAAAAATTTAATTCCGTATTTTCTGAATAACTTTAATAATCTTGCAACAAATAATACTATCGTTCGTTTTTCAAACAATGCGGGTGCCTCACGCATATTTTTTATTAAAAAAGAATTATGTACATTTTTTTTTAAAAATTGGAATCAATGATATGCTCCAATTTCCATACACGTGCATTTAATAAACATTATGCAAAACATGTTAAAATATATTTTAAACTACGAAAACAAAATTATTCGTCAGTTTATTGGGACTAAAAATAAAAATAGCTAACGGAAAAAAAGATAAGGTATGGATAATCTGATTTTGGGATATGGTGGGATAAAAGGAATTTATTCCCAAACGGTAAATTACTTTTTTTATCCGAAATCATTTGAACGTTCGAAATCTATTTTGGGTAAACCAACTTCTAACAAAATTTAGAATTATAAATAATTAGTGTCTCTCACAAATCAAAATTTAAAAAATAATTTTTTTAAATCTTTCAATAAATATTATTGTAAGATATATTTTGTATTCCGTTATCTCCATTCAAAACTTTTAAAATTAATCAACACTTCAAAGAATGCATTGATCACGATGGGTCTTCATAACGTCCTTAGAATCAAAGTTTCTTATAGCGAAAAAGAAAAATAATAAAAATAAAAACAAGCGAGAGAAATAAACCGATCAGATTATTTATTTCGACTTAGAATCCAGGACAAGATCGGGTTTGTCGGCATCTGTCTACCAGAGATACTGTTAGTGCCCTCTGGAAACCCACCAGATCGGGAGATGAGCTTTTCGATCAAGAGGAATGCAGGAGATTCTAATCTACGGCTTGATCTATAAGAATAAGGATACCGCAATTTTGTGTCAGAGTTAGTTATTGGTCCACTCATATCTTCCTCAAAGAAGAAAAAAAAAGTGACTATTTTGAAATGTTAAGGTTTTTGAGTCATTCGAGGTTCTTATCACCTGACAGTTTGATGTAGTGAAGTAGCCGAAATGTTAAATGAAACTTTCCTCATATGGTTTGTAATAAGTACTTATATATATATATATATATATATATATATATATATATACACACACACATATATATATATATATATATATGTGTGTGTGTGTGAATTACATATTAGTAACTAAATTGTTTTATATCAAGTTATCAATCTAGTCAAAGTTTCCGGAATATTAAAAACTTATTTTTTAAAAACAAAATCAGGGCTAGAAATGAAAAGTTAACTTTTATTTTTAATCAGTTTTAACATGAAATATTATTTTTTATTGTTTTTCAGTTATTAGGAAACTTTATCACATAGATATTTTCATAAACAGATTTTACGGAGCGTTAATATCAAGAAAAGTTTTTCTTTTTTTTTTTTTTAATTTATCATTCATTTACATGCAGTTATAATACATTACTCCATAGTGATATTTAAATTCCTGTGGTTAAGATTAACCAATATATGTCGTAATAATAGGGTATTTGATATTTAGGAGGCAAAAATATATTTTATACAGTAGATAAAACTTATCAAAATTCTGCATAAGATATAAAATAAAAACTAAATTAGTCATTAAAGTACATAAAACTTAATATATCTTATACAAAATAGAAAACCATATATATATATATATATATATATATATATATATATATATATATATATATATATATTACAATTGTAATTTATCGGTTACAAAGAGTTTTTAACAGCTTATTTGTCAATATAAGTCGTTAAATTATCGTGAATTATTTAGAGGTTTATAAATATGTGTTTAGTCCGTTTTTGTACGTGTACAGTTTTACTGATTTCTAGTGTTGCCCAAAATCGGTCTTGGTCTTGCACTTTTTTGCAAGACCAAGATCTAGAATGGTAAAAAAAAATCGATTTTTTGATTAATAATAAGGCAAAATAGTTACTAATACTTGACAATTTTAGTTACTATATGTAAAGAATTAGTATAACCAACATACTTTTGCAGTTAACTTTTCTAATTTTTCATTCGGGCTTAGTTAGGTTTCTCCTATCTAAAAAATTACAGTATTATCTGTATGATAATAAGCTAATAGGTGACTGCAAGCCTGTTGCGAGACTCTTGCGTAAGACCAAGACCAAGACTGAGTTTGCAAGACCAAGATTCGTCTCTGTCGCTCATTTGGGCAACACTTGTTATTTCTTGCTATATTTTCTTATCGATTGGCTCAAGGGGTGTTCAGAAACTGGTAAAGGCTCAAAAATTCGTTCAATGTTTTAATTAATAATTCCATTAAATATATTCAATGAGCAAAAATGTAAATTTAAAAAAGTGTTAATTATGAATGATATTATTAACTTGAGAATCAGATGATTCATTGAATATAATTTCTCATTTAACGTAACATTTATTCCTAATATTTATTTAGTAGATAAAAAAAATAAAGGCTTTACATTTAAGCTAGAAATTTATTACAAAAATTATGGAGCTGTTAAATTCTTGTATAATGTTCCATTAAAGTTTCGACCACTGAAACAAATAAATAACCTGATGTATTGCCGAAAAAAAACTCAGGTCCTTAATATATGTATTTTTTATTTACATAAAAATGACTAAAATGGCTCTTAAAAAAACAATAATTATATCACAGGATGTGTTTTATATGTTTGTATAATACCCGTTAGGGACTAATTAATATTAATAAAAGAAAATAAAACCAAAAGTCAACAAGAATGTTACACCAGCTCAAGTTATGTGTTCCACACCTGCCACAAACGTCCGCATCGTCGCATCAAGGAAACAAATAAAATAATATGAAGAGCTATAAAAGGAGACGTTTAATGTCATATTTTTATAGTTGTTTTCTAATAAAAAATACAATAAATAATTTTTTCATACTTCTTTATTCGAACCTATAATCCCATCTGCAATTTATGAAGCACGCCGTATAGAGTAGGATGATCCAAATCCCGAAAGCTACGTGCATTTTCGAAAATTTCAATAAAAAAATAAAATAAAAATTATTTTATCCTGTTAGCCGGATTGTTCTGAGACGGTGAGACCGGTTTAAGACTCAATATGTGATGAGTCGGCAATAGAAGCGCTCAAGATGTTAAGGCTAAATCCCCTTAAGCATACAGTCGGTTTAATTGATTGTGAACAGAGCATCTGAAACTCAACCGTTAAAGCTGAAAAAGGTTGCGAAATATCAAATTTTCACCCACATATAAATATATATATATTGAGTTGGCAAATAAGTCTTTTCGGTTTTTCAGGGTGAAACAAAAACTCAATATATCATAGACATAAAATTTATTTTAATCTACAATATATTGACCATTATTTAATATGACTTTTTCCTATCTTTCCACTAACTTCATAAATGCCATGTTCATAAAATGTCTGAAGTTTATTGTTTATAAACTGATCCAAGTGGTTTTTGATGTCCTCTTCCTTTCGGAATTTCTTTCCATTCATGGTGTTCTACAGAGACCAAAATAAACTTATGTAAAGAAGATTCAGGTTCTAACGAATCCCCACCTTTGGGTTAATTATTTAATTCATGCATTTAACACATGATGTTTGATGAGGATAGCCGTGAGGTTGCAATTGTTTCAGATTATTAAGTGTTTAGTGTCGTGTTTCATTGTACTTAACAACTATAAAAACTGATTTATAATCTTGTTTAGTGTTAACTGCAGATAAACTATGCATTTGGTTCTACAAAGCAAAATCAGTTTTTATAGTTGTTAAGTACAATGAAACACGACACTCACTACTTAATAATCTGAAACAATTAATAACAACCACACTGTTATCCCCATCCAACACCACGTGTTAAATGTATGAATTAAATAATTAACCCAAAGTTGGCGATTCGTTAGAACTTGAATCTTCTTTACATATATATTATCAATTTGTGCTATAATTATAACTGTGATAACATTTTTAAAAAAAAAAAATGTCATCTAGACTTTAACAGTCCTCCATAATACAACCTAGTTTTGTAGTTGATGTAAAAGAAATGTTACTCTTGACCTACCGATTCCTTTTTTTTACCTGCATTAGGAAGAAGTATTAAAAGTAATCTTACAGCTGCTTCTTTAATGCTCTGATGCATTAGCCCGACAGGTGTAACGCAACTAACGCACTTAATCATTTACAACTAGAATTGATAAATGTGAAATATATCTCTCTTTCTTACAATGAATTCATATTCGTTTGATACTGCGACATCTCGGCCTATAAGGGGTCGAACAGGGACCCACTTTAGGCCATTACTCAATCTTTCGTCCCCTGGTGATATAGTGGACATCCTTATGATATAGGGGACGGGTCACATCCTATGAGATATTAGGTAGTGAGTGGTCAGATCGGTTTTAGATTATATATTAAAAAAAAAAAAGTTATAACCGACTTAGGAGCAGATGCCCCTAGGGCATATATCTGTTGCCGGATGATGGGAGATCGGATGACGGAGTGGGAACCTTTCTTATGCTAATGGGAAGCTGGGTGACGGGAGGCACGCGACCTTCCGGCCAGCCTCTAATTCTTTCGTGACAAACGGTCCTCTTCCTGGCCAATCACTTAGCGGCCTCCGGAACCTCTTACCAGCCGCTGAGTCAGGGAGAGGCATCTCGTACCCCGGTGCCATAGAGCGGAGATCCTCCCCGACCGCCGATACATGGGAGTTATCGATGCTCTTGTTGGAATTGCTAATGCGGTGGATATTCTTCGATTATTGTCGAACGGCAAGGAAGCGGAAGGCATTTGGGATCCGATTGCGTTATGGCATTGTTGACAATGTGTTGATAAATCACCACTATGAATATGCAGATTGGCAAAGAACGCGGTGACGTTGGTTAAAATCCCAATACATTCGATTCTCCCTACAGGCGAAATTCCGTTTGAATGAGGAATGATTTTGAATAGTTAATAAATAGGAAACAAAATGGTATTTTTTCTAATACATATACTTAGTTAAATTTACAACTGTATTAACTAAAAATACAACAAGTAAATATGAATTAGTATAATGACATGGACAGACTTGTGGGGAAACTAGTAATGTTGCCCAAATGCGAGACCGAGAGGAGTCATGGTCTTGCAAATTCCGTCTTGGTCTTGCGCAACAGTCCTGCAGTTACCTATTAGCTTATTAATGGAGAGACATTACTGTTATTTTTTACATAGGAGAAACCTAACTAAGTCTGAATGAAAAATTAGAAAAGTTAAATGCAAAAGTATATTGGTTACACCAATTCTTTACATATAGTAACTAAAATTGTCAAGTATTAGTAACTATTTTGCCTTATTATTAATCAAAAAATCGATTTTTTTTTTCACCATTCCAGATCTTGGTCTTACATAAAAGTATTAATAACTATTTTGCCTCAATTTTTATTTTAAAAAACCGATATTTTTTTGCCAGTCTTGGTCTTGGTCTTACAACAGACAGGCGGCTTTGGTCTTGGTCTTGCAAAGTACAACACCAAGACCGATTTTAGGCAACACTTAACTACCCATTATTAGCACTCAAATAGTAATTATATTATTAGGTCCCGAAGGCAACTTCTTTTCAAATGCCTAGGAGGAGTCGTTAGGATTCGAAGAGGACGCAAGGTTGAAAAGATAGTTGCCTGGATTGGGCTAAATCGGCAACATATGGAACATTAAGTTCATTATGGATAATTTTATTTGCGCAAAGTAAGGAGCATTGAGGCAAAGGATTTTGTATTCTGATGATTGGATACGAGAGGAATTTGATGGTTTGTGGAGCCCTAAAGCTTTACTTCGTATTTCAAAATAGGCCTCACTGTATGAGTCCTTTATAGTTCATTATAGCTTGGAACATGAATTCAATATTTCAAGTTTATGTAAAGAAAGGGCGAACTTATTAAGGCATTGCTTTGATAAATTAATTGTAAATTTTTATTATGAAAGAAAGCCCTGAGAAATGTAAGAGTCAAAGACATATTTATTATGTAAAAATAAACGATATCGAGATATCCATGTCTGAAAACAAATTACAAATTCAGTCAATTCATTTAGGTAATGGAAATCATGTATGCCTTGAAAAATATTAAGTGCGTTGGGAGAGTAGTTTTCAGATGAATATTTCAAGGATTGAGTTATTTAAATGAAGTCATGAAAATAATAAATTATTTTTTTATGCTGCTGACAACTGACTACTGATGACTGACAACTGGTATACGATTCCTTAATAATAATAAAAACATAAACAAATATTAAAAGGCAAATAACGAAAAAAAAAAAAAAAGGATAAATCAACAACCAACCAACAGTAAAATAAATGGAGGAACTGGTTTGATATTCCGGTCTGACGTGTCGTAGCAGACCTTCCGTCGACACATGCGAAAGTGTCAATACTAACATTTATAAGGCATTTGTTAACTCAAGGAAAAAAAAAACAACAACTCTATAATGATAATACTAGATCAATAACCCCTAATAGCAGTTATATTTTCTTATAAAGCGGTTGTTGTGACTAGAAAATCATAAAATATAAAATTGACAAAAGTAAAATAATAACTAAATAATAATCAAAAACTATAAATCTAAAATTTAAAAAAAAAATGAAAAAATATATGTATCAATTACGAAACTTTAACCAATTAAGCCAAGCAGAACATTTTCCTTGTATATTTAACAGGACTCCGGAAGGCAAACTACATAATTATAAAACAGCTAAAACAATATATGCTATATTCACTGAGGTTAGGAAATTAGCAAATGAAATTAACTATGAAAAAAAAATGGCCATTTCTAGCGTTCCAGTAACAGGTCATTGATAAATGGATTCGCTGCAATTTTCTTTTCAATCGGCAGTCAAATGGATTTATGACGTTTGTAATGTCATTGAGAACATAAGTTTTATCCTACGGTTGATTTTACTCGGGACAGAATAACGGGTCTTGAGAAATTCACGAAAAGTTTTACATTGAATGCATAAAGAATTTATGGGTTTTATAGCTCTTCACTGCTCAACCATAAAGAAACAGGGCTCACTACCGTTATCCAAATGATTTTATACTCAGAACAATTTCTGATAGTTTTTTTGTGGAGTTCTATAATAGCCATTTGTCCTGATAGAGTGGTCAGTTCTTTCGTGATATGCGGAACACTATTAAAGTATGCAATGGTTTAGGAAGTGTTGGATTTTCAAATGGTTCGATGCAGAAAGTATCAAAATGTTTTCTTGATCTACAAGATAATACTGTACTACTAACTACATCGCGGCCTATCTACAAATCTGCTCTTACTAAATGAAACGATGTCGTTTGTTGAAGAGAAAGGGGGAATTAATATTTTTTTATCCTATGCCTTGATCGTCTTGAGCTCTTTCGGCCAACGACGTCTATCAGTCCAGTAAATTTCACCTTTTGTCCTGGCTTTGTTTCTAATGTCCTGTAGTCCGGGACAAGTCAGTAGATGCAGAGCTGTCATGAATCCTTGTCGAAACAGTGGACATGTTGCTGATTCGACAACTCCGATACGGATGGCTTTGGAGAGAGTCATGTCCGGTTTTCATCCTAAACTGTCGTCCCCAATTTTGTTAGTATAGCAATTAGATAGAAGGAAAGGGTCTTTTATAGTAAAGCATACACTTGACTACGTATGAATACTAAAATTTTGTCTGTAAGTGCAATGGTAATTGATAGAGGAGCAAATTAGAATTAAAAAGAAAGGTAAATGTCGCAACCCAAGAATCTTTGTAGCAGTGCTTGGGGTCGGCAGTGACAGATTAAAAAAAAAAAAAGCCTAAAATCACTTTTATTGTATTATATAACATAATAGAACGATTTAATCGCTTATAACTAATAAGGCATAAACATTTGTATGAGAATCAACTTGAGCGTTTTCTGGATATCTAAAAGTAAAAACAAAAATTACTTCGTTCACAACCTTACCCAGAAAATACGTCACAACCCTACCCAACGCAATCCTTCGCAAAAAAAAAACAACTGTTATCTCGACAGTATAAAATTATTTACGTACAAAATAACTGCTAATTAATACTTATAATGATGAAAAACTTGCAATATTCTATCTGCACATATATAACAACACTTATTCAAAGAAATGGATACTTTTGTCAGTTAAAAAAGCAATGAAGGCCTCTAATAGCGTTTATGTCGCGCCATGAGTTAGCAATATTGTTAAATACACTAAGACAGGTACAACGTCCCATTCTTCCAGATAAACCTATCGGCAATCCTTTATAGTTTCGCTATTATGACGATTGTCACAACCTCACCCAGTCTCCACTCATGAATTTCTATACGGAAGACGAAACATCACAAGCCTTTCAAAACTTTCGAATATTCACTCCAAGATTATAAAAGAACCGCGTGCCACAAGAGGAGGCAAGGATAAAGATTTTAAAATAAATGAAGCTGGGAATTAAATGATTTCTCAACACTTTTTCATCTGTTTCAAGAAAAGGAGCTTTGCTAATCAATGGTGACGATCAAAAACGGGTTGAAAAGTGACACTAAAAGCCGATTAAAAAAGCTACATAAGGGCGACTATCGGTATTAATTGGTCTGTTTATCAGAGGAGGCCGGCAGCGCACAAATGGGACCACCAAACCCCATCAACCGGTTCTAGGCTCCCCGTCTTGGACATTTTTCAGTCCTTTCATCACGGCAGCTTTAACATCCCGTATACGTGTGGTCTCCTCCGTCCCGGCCTCAGTCAAAACACTCATTATCTTCTCTGCTCTAAATGTTGAGAAATTTTCTAAAACCCCAAAAGGGCGCTATTAAATTTCGGAATCGTGTACTAATCCTCATTAGTGCAGTAAAAGAGCATCGGAGTTGGGCATTAGTCGGTTGAACATTAACGTTAGTGTTGCCCAAATGCGAGACCGAGAGGAGTCTTGGTCTTGCAAACTGCGTCCTGGTCATGGTCTTGGTCTTGCACAAGAGTCTAACAACAGACTTGCAGTTCCTTATTAGCTTATTTCTGTAGAGATATTACTGTAATTTTTTAAATAGGAGAAACCTAATTAAGCCCGAATGAAAAATTAGAAGAATTAAATGCTAAAGTAAATAGATTATACCAATTCTTTACATATAGTTACTAAGATTGTCAAGTATTAGTACCTATTTTTCCATAATTTTTATTTAAAAAATTGAAAAGTGTAAGACCACGACCGATTTCGGGCAACACTAATTAACGTGAGTGTTAACAGGCTCAAAAACCAAAAATTCGTACGAAAATGAAATTACATATTCAAGATTTTTATAGGCCTGGGATGTTGCAGCAACTTTTTCATCAAAATCGGCTAACCGAAAGTTCCAGTTCATATCATTGATTTAACACATTTTTAACATTTTCTCGAAAACCGCTGAAACGATATCGATTAAATTCATTATATCAGTGTAAAATTGAGCAATTTTGAATATAATGTACGTTTTATTCTCATCTATTTTCTCTAACAGGGCTTAAATGGATAATTTTCAATATTAGCTTCCTCTAAAGTCCCTTCAATTTTTTTATTTGAAACACTTAACCATTTCACATTGATCCCTGATCTAAAAAATAGTTAAATATTAAATATGAAAGAATTTTATAATTAACTAAAGGAGAAATTATAAGGAATGCGAGCGCGCCAGAAAGATATAATGCTTAATACAATACGGATTCCGACAATTTTATGTACATATACATATGATTTTTCGTAAATTCTATCGTTAGTATTATTTAATATTTAATTGTATTTGAGTTCTACCAATGGGTAGTTTCTCTTCATGTTGTACATGCCATGTTACAAATTTCTCATTTACTTATTGTATTCTCTATGTAATACAGTTGTAAATTCCATTGAAATAATAAAAAAAAAAAAAAAATATTTAATTGTATAAATCATAGTGATGTACTTATTAAAATTTGTATATATATGGCTATATAAACAAATAAAAATACCCACAATGAAATATAAATAAATATGGCTTCTATAATTTTTACTTTCACTTCCACTTTGTCTGAAAATACTTATTTCTGATAAGAAGAGGATGGTAAGTGAAAGTTGTGTGATGCGAGCACCAGATTTTTAAATTTTTTTTTTTAAACTTATTTATTGAAATATATTACAATCTGTCTCTAGGACATTTATAATAGAGTTCACAGATCACAATTTTTAAAATTATATTTCTGAATTCGCTTTAATTGTTCACTATCACTACCGGTCGATTTAAGTCTGATGATTATAAATTCAATGATGTTAAAAATGTTATGTTGCTTTTAATAAATTGATAAAATGTTAATGATTAATATATATATATATAAATATATATATATATATATATATATATATATATATATATATATATATATATATACGATTGTAACGTTTTTTTTTAACGACAATAAAAATCGATGCCATGATAACTGGAGTCGAAGAGATTTTATGGATTTAAGTGGTCTCATAAATCATTATAAACATTAAGTCTCATCATATCAATTCGAAGATCGTCAAGGTAGCAATGGCGTCAAGTTCCAATAAAACAGTAACTAGTCATCGATAGCCATAAAAGAAGCATATACGAACCGGAGGACTTCACTTAATTTGATCGTAAAAAAATTAAAAAGGAAGAGAACCTTGATTTTTTTTTGTCGATAAAAGAAACATAGCATACGTCTAATTGCATGTTGCCCTGTCCGATAAGTGATAATAGGTATCGATTGTATCTACCACAGCATCCAAAAGTCGAGAACGGGCCCCCCGCGCGTTTTAGATTGACCAAACAAGATTAGGACCCTATGAAGGGAAATTAAGAGATAATAGAAGCTGAGTGGAAGATTTGCTACGGACATGGTTTACGAGCATCCGGAACGAGGCACACCTTGCAAGAACAACGTAGACCCATGAGTCCTGCCCTAGTTGGCTCAGCTTACAAGGCACTGTAAAAGACTTCTGACTCTGTGGTGAGATAGTAAGATAGCAGACCCCGCCAGATTACGAAAACCTCAAAGCCCACTCTTTTGATAAAATCTTGAACGTGGTCTGGGTTTTCATTCAGTTTTCTTCACTCGGTTCTCAGTCCCTCTTCCACTGTGAGGGAGGAGGGATGGGAGGGAGGGGGGAAACGGCCTGCATTTAAAACGGGACAGGGATGGATTTCATTTTTAAGCATTTCCTGGCAACCGGATTAGCATTTATTTTAATCCGGCGAATGCGATGAATAAGTTAAAAGGCTGCACACGAAGTTTCAACTATGCCAAACATATGACGAGACTTCAAATGAGACAATGAAATGCTTTGTTATTGTAAAATTGAAAAACACGGAGAGCTCGATACACATTTATCTCTCGGGTGTCATCACATTCGTCTATTAAAGATGTTTTCGGTCAAACTCAAATATAACTTTTCTTGCATCATGTTAAAAAAAAAAAGTATTCTCGTTTATAAATTTAAGACTTCCCTACTCCTCAATTAGTTCGTACGTTTGACACAACTTTGCCGTTCTGTCTGTTTGGATACGGATCAATCAATACATTAATATTCTCTTTCTCGTGGAACATCCTAGGCCAAATGAGACCCTTTTAGAACTGATGTAAAATGTATTATTAGAACATGTTCTTGGAACAAAAATGTCCTTCAATGCCACGGGCGTAAATAATTATCTTCAGAGAAATGTTAGTTTTACTTTTTGTGTTTATTTCACAAATCCGGTAATTTACCTCTTCAATCCAATGTATTCTTCCAGACCATGTTATTACCTTCTTTTCATTTCTTTTGTTATAATCTTGTTTTTCTTTTATTGTATATATGGTATGTTTGTGTTTCATACATCCTAAATACTCAATGCCCTTAATTGAGGCTAAATGTACTTTTTTTCTCAATAAAATATTATTAGTGAAGACCATGTTATTATGAATCCTCGGGGAACTTCGGCATAATTCCTTGGCCCGAGAAAAACTCCGTATAGCTGAAAAGGCGACGAAGGGGAGAAAAAAAAAAGAATAATTCCAAAAATGATTTTCAGTAAAAGTCCGAGCGATAAAATGAAAGAAAGTTTACAAAGAGTTGACTAGTTTCAACATTCTAATAGCAGAAATGAGAAAGTTTTTTTTTTTGTCTACAATCCAAAGAGTATTAAAATGTAAAAAAAACTTATGAAGATTGACAGTAAATATCTTGTAGCGTGATATTTAAACAAAAATAAAAATAATTAGCCCACTCTAATTTTTGAACATATTTGATCTTTTATTGTTCAGGTTTCAGTACTAAATAACCCACAGAACTAAGGATCCCAATAATTTTTCTTCATCGAGATATTTTCGATGAATTTCTTTTTCAAGGGTCCTCTCTTCATTTATCCACACTCCTAAATACCAAATTTCTGTACTCCGGGGATTTTTCATAACCAGGGATGGTCGAGGTTCTCTCCGATGTGCTCGATTAATTCACATATTAATGTTTGTAATCAGGGTAATAAAAAAAATTAAAATCACTAATATGCATTTCTTTTTTATCTCTGTATAATAATAAATAATAAAGAACTATAGAAAACCCTCACTATAAACATTGTGAGTTACACCCTTTCAATTTTTTTTTCCTCCTTTTCGTAGACGGGCCACTTGAAGAGCCCTATCCGTTTTGCTTCAGTGGTTTTCCCCTTTGAGCTGGAATATAACATGAAAACACCTGCCATCCCTCGGGAGGACATCAAAGCCAACACACCCTCCCCCCCCCCCTTCCTCACCTCCCCGAAAACACACACGAACAGGACATCGAAAGACCCCACCCACGCTCGGCACATCTTATTAAATCTTTCTCCAGACAGGACAGCAAATCGTCGATAAGGAGGATGCCCTTTCTATTTTCCTCTCCGCTCAAACGGTCAAACAACATGGAGTGTTATTTTTTTATACCCTTTGTGCTCTTGTGCTTGGACCAAATCATGAAAAAAAAAAAAACCCTTAAAGTAATAATATTCATACATGAATAACCTTTACTATTGTCTGATAATATTTTATGTTCTGCGAGTTTTAAAAAGCTTTCAGAACATTGAATAGCCTTCAGCACATCGACTGTTGAAAAGTAGTCTCTGCAATGAACGCTGATCATAAAGAAAAAAAAAAATTACCCAAGTGAAAGCAACTATTTTCTCTTCAACTCTCTGCGCTTTGAGATTCACATAGGTTTATGGATACACTTATTCATATTTGGTGTTAAAAATCCATTTTTGACAAAAGAGATGTCAAAAGCAATGGAATTTAATGGAGAAAATCACACTTTGAGTTTATTTTGAATAAAACCTTTATAATGTGTGCTACCTTGTTTTGGAATTCCTTACCCAACCACCATAAGCAAAACCTCATAATTGACTTAATTTAAAAACCAATTGTTTCTCCATCTCCTCATACACCAGTCTTCCGAATATTTATAAGAATTAAATATTTTACCAATATGATTCTAATGTTAATTAAAAAATACTACTTATATAACTTAATTAAGTAGACACACAAGTATCAATTCACCTATAATTTCATGGTATTATATGAATATTTAGAATAGAACTTTTTTATTTTTTTTTTATTTTACACAACTTTGTAACCTAATTATTATCCGTCAACCATTATGAGCCAGATAAATCTATATTATAATATAATTACCATTGTATATGTTTGCTATTCTTAGGGGACTAAAAACCTAGAATAAAATTGACTTTCTTTCTTTAAAATCTCAGTGAAATGCTACAGAAGATAAAAAAAAAAATTGTTTACAAGAGGATTAATAAGTGTTGACACACATACTAAAGAATGATAGTTTAAATCTATTCAAACAGTTAGTTATATAGTGGATTGATGTAAAGAAAATTTGAAATCCTGCATATTTTCTAGACAACCCAATAGTTACAATATATAATCTATTTAATTTGTAGCGCATGTACTTCAGCTGCTAAATGTTAACATGTGTCAAGGAGGAATATAAAAAAATATCGTTAAGGACCGTTTAAAAAAAAAAAGTCTTACGGGGCCGCATTGAGACGTACATTTAAGTCCCATGGACCATTGCTTGTGATTTTTTTTTTTTTTTAATCATTTTATTGAGGTATAATACATTTTACCACACTTAAGGGTGCTGAGTATTAAAGCTGTAAGGTACATTCATGCCATATTTACAATATAATAAAATTTAAAAAAAATGAAATACATAAAAATAGATATATAAAAGATAATAATGAATATATAACAAAAATAAAAACTGTAATAAAAACAAAGAAATATAGCTTATAGTGAAATAATACAAAAAATTCATAAGGGAAAAAAAATTAAATTAATATGATTAAATTATAATAATAATAAGTTATTAGAATTGAGTAAAAAAACGAAAACAAAACTAGCAGTCATACATATTTAAATTGTGATTAAAAAAAAAAATCTTGTTCTATGAATGCCACTTCAGCTGTGAAATAAGCTTTCTAAGAGAAAAAAAAAAGAAATACAATAAATGTTTTAGTAACCTCTTGTGTGAGTAATTTGCTGAATTTCATATTTTTAATAGTTTTTAAAATTTTACAATCTTATCAAAAAACTTTCGCTGGCCGAATTGAAGGTTCTCGCAGGACGGGCCCTTGTTTGGAGACCTCTGATTTAAAGGATTATTGGTCCTCTAATTTTCGTTATTATTTAGAATTATAACAATCTGTCAGTTGGACAATAGATTATAGTGATACATGAACACATTCACACCATATATGCAGAAAATACAAAATTAACAAAAATAAAATAATAATAAAAAAATACGTACAATAAAAAAATAAAATAACCTAAATAAAATAAAATAACCTAAAGTCGTTATTGAAGAAAAAAAAATTGACCTCCCCAAAATTGAATCCTTCATCCGCTTCTAATATACTTCAAATTTAATTACTAAATACCTGTATGCATCGATCACAATCAACAGATTAGCACTTATGAATTATCATGTAAGCGTTGGGGGGGGGGTGGGGAGGGGAGGAGGAAATATGAGCACCGATGAGCACCCTGAGGATGATACCTCAACCTTTATCGTGACTATGAACATTTTTGCGAGGGCATGTGAAAGCTGTTTGGGGTTTCGTGCGCCTAACTGCCCTTTCTGAGACCAAGTAGCCTCCTTAATCCTCTCACGGGTCGAGTGCATTTTTTATTCCTAAGCCCTCGTATGAAAAGATGATACCTCAGGACACTTGTCTGTTCCCAGATCCTCCGCACTATGGGGCTCCTCACAGAGATGAGAGACACAAAAGCGCAAAGAAAGAGCAGCTTGTCCATCCTATACTCCCGGGTATCAGAAGGTCTTACCATCATGGAAAAGAAGACGTTGAGACGTCGGAGAAGGGGCGAATAAATTTTATCAATTGATACGATAAACGTATTTTATCTCAAGGGAGATAGTCAACAATTTATCGAAACAGAGTTTTTAACAGGGCTTGAACCGGGGAAAAAAAGGGCTGGACTCAGAGCTCCCTTGGCTGATTGTAAATAAGTATGACTGTTAGTTTTGTTTTCGTCATTTTTTTTTAAAATAATTTATCATCATTAATATTAATTTATGAATTTTCTGGATTATTTCACTATAAGCTATATTTCTTAGTTTTTATTATAGTTTTTATTTTTGTTATACAAACATTATTATCTTTTATATATCTATTTTTATGTATTTCATTTTTTTTATTTTATCATATTGTAAATATGGTATGAATGTACCTTTCAGCTTTAATACTCAGTACCCTTAAGTGTGGTAAAATGTATTATACCTCAATAAAATTATTTTTAAAAAACAACACCTTTTCAAGTAGGTTTTACACAACTTTTATTTTTAAAAATCCTTTATTAAAAATTTCTACCGATTTCGCAAATAAGTCGATGTAAAAATGATTTTATCCAAATCTACACAAGTAAAGCACACATTAGAGTCATTTGTAATTCATTTAAGACAAATTTTAGCTCTAATCTAAGCCCGATTACTGTTTATTTTTGATTCAACGGATTTTGTTTTTAAAATTAACTTTAACCAAAAAACTAGTACTTCATAAAAAAAAGTTCCTTAGAACTTTTATGTTCGGAACTTTTATCCTAAAAGGTTTCACAGAAACTGTTAAGGTGGAACGTTTTAAACAAAATCCTTAAAAGTTACCACACCTGATTTTTAAGAGACTATAGCAACATGGTTATAAAGTGAGATTATAACTGCAATATTTCGAAAACAAAGTCATATGTTTCTAAAAAAAAAAATCGCCAGTTCGGCCGCCATTAGGACAGAAAACTGCAAGACTAAAAAAATGCAAACCAAAAACAGTACACACTTCCACAATCATCAAAAGACCTATCAACAGAGACAAGAATCAACACATCTCAACTGATGCTAATAAATAAAAAAGAGCAATAACTTGACATTTATTTATAATTAATTTTTAATCGACTGCATTGATGTACTTATGCATTCATACAACGATAGTTCTGTTTTTAACATTCTTAGAATCTCCTATTTTTTATCTCATTCATTACTTTTGGATTTTATCATTATTTATGTTGATTATTATTTAATTTTTACTAATTCAGAATAAATATATCTTCATGATCTTCACTTGACGTAAATACAGTACAAACATATTATAGGCTATCTATATCCGATTAATGTTACTTTATTTTTATTATTTACTTTACTGTACGATTATAAACATAAATACTTAAACAAGTTTTAATTAAAAGATATAATTTTATTTTAGACTTTTTGCTTATCTATTGGAGGAATTTTTTTTTCTTTCTCTTTTTTCGTAGTAGCGAATATATTTTTTTTTATCATTTTTCATTTGTTTTGAATTCATTATTTTACTTTATGTATATATATATATATATATATATATATATATATATATATATATATATATATATATATATATATATATATCGTTACATTACTTGCTTTTTTCTGTTTTTAAAAAATTCATTCCTGATTTTCATTACCTATTGTAACAGATGTTTTAGCCAGAATTAATCCTTTTTTTCCATACAGCATTGTTAATTTTAAGGAACTTCGTTCCAGAATAAAGTTATTTTTATATTATAAATAAAAAATCCCTATGTTTTCAATTAAACTAACTTCCTAATATTTGTTTTCCAATAATGGCGTTTAAGTAATTCTTTAAGTCCTATGAAATATAATTAGACCAACAATAATACTTACAGAGATAATTTAAGGTTGCTTTTGACTATTGGTGGAGAGGAAACGTCCCGAATATTATCGTTATGGTTCACAACATTATTTAAAAATATTTTAACGCTAAATTATATAATTAAATGCTTAATCGTTCAAAACTATAGGCATCAGAATTGAAGAAAGTGCAGTAGTCAAGACATACAATCCTGTTTATTAAAAAAAAAAAATTTATCGGAAAACCGTTGAATTACTTTTCCGGATCAGAAAGGACATAGATCTTATTACAGAAAAACCTTGGTCTACCGTAACAAGATGCTCTGAATTATAGGTTAGGTAATCGAACGTTAATTGATGTTAACAGTTAATTCTATATATTTATTGCCATAAAAAAATAAATAAAAGGAAATAAGATATAATGCGAATGAAATTAAAAATCAATAAAAAAAAAAGTGGAAACATTATTCAACCTGGAAGTTATACAATTACGTAGATTTTTAAATTGACTCTTATAAATCTTGGTCTTGTATTAAAATTGAGGCATTTTAAAGAATTCTAAAACTGGAAAAATCACGTAAGAAGGCTGTTTTTTTTTTCAAATTGTTTTACTTCATGATATCTTATTCTGTATATGTTAATTCAAATTCAATTCTCAATATTAAAAATAATTAAAAATATAATTGACTTGTTTTGTTGGAACCCCACGACTCAATTTTATTAAAAATGTAAAATATAAAAATAATGCTGTTTTATATTTATTTAAAAACCAAGAAAGTAACAAGGTCTTAAAGGATAGATTCAGTTGGTACTAATTTAAAGAAGTAAATAAATAAATAATGATATAACTTGGAATACATAATATTAGTCAAATTGGTGTTAAGATATCCATCCAGTACTAGTTAAACAATATTGATGATCTTTCTTTATTTATTTATTTTTTTGAATGCTTTATAAAATTAGTTCATTGCATTTATAAAAGGGACGAATTTCGAAACGAGGAGTTATTTCAACTCAAATGAAGAAAAACCTTACTTTTTTTGTGTTTAAGAAAAAAATTCAAAGAAAACACAAAAACTTCACCACAGTGTTAAAAACTCCATCAATTTGTATTCCTACATAAGGAAAGGAATTTCGTGAAAAATCGTTCGTTGCTGTGAATAATTAAATTGGTCTAATTGGGCGAAAGTCATCAATTAAAGTCGAATTTTTTTTCAGGAGAAATTCCCTTCAGAAGCCAACCATTTCCTGTCTGCTGCTTATGAGGTAATTTTTCGGCTCTCTCTCTCCCTCTCTCTCTCTACCTCTTTTTTTTTACCAAAAAGAGAGATTTTCTGTATTTTAAAGAAGATGGATTCCACAGTTTTTTTTTTTAGGGTCACGGACATATATATGTTTTTAGTTATTAGCTCTTTTTTAACTATTTCAGTTTTGTATAATTATTGTATACCGAATTCCAGTATTTTCTCTCGCCATACTCTCATATCGAAACGTTCCTTGTCTCCATGCCATTCTCCCTTTTCCATGTTCCATCCACATCTTTCTATATTCCACATCTAGAATAAAAAAACTTTTTTTGGTCATAAGTCGTCTCCCATCCTCATTACGCGGACAAACCACTGAATATTCCTGCTTTCAATATTATATAAAGTTTTTTTTCTTCTACCCTATATGTTTTCTAATAGCATCATTAGATATATGTTGTATCCTTGAGATGCCTCAGCTTCATAGCAAATCCATTTCGAGGGTCTATAGTTTTTAGCATATTGATCTTTTATAGTCCAGGTGTCGGCACTCTATATTAATAGTGTTGCCCAAATGCGAGACCAAGACGGGTCTTGGTCTAGCGCACTGAGTCTTGGTCGTGGTGTTGGTCTTGCGCAAGAGTCTTGCAATTACCTATTAGCTTATTACTATAGAGATATTACTATAATTTTTTATGTAGGAGAAACCTAACTAAGCCCGAATGAAAAATTGGAAGAGTTAAATGCAAAAGTATATTGCTTATACCAATTCTTTACACATAGTAACTAAAATTTTCAAATGTTCATAAATATTTTGCCTTAATGTTTATTCTAAAAATCGATTTTTTTTAATCGAAATTATTATATGTGTGACTTCATCCCAACATTAAACATTTCCTTATATTTGGATGTTCTATCTTTATAAAAAAAAAAAAAAATTGAAATATTTGTTTGTGCATCAATAAACTTTGGAAGCTTCCTGTGACTTGGCAACTATCTAATATTTTATCGTAGCATCCTTCAACTAATACGTTTTTCGATAAAACATATAATTTTTAATGAACTATTATCCTTTAGATTCACACCCTTCAAGGATAAGTACAGTATTTTTTTTTTTTTTTTTTTTGGTTTTAAGGGTTTGAGCTTAGGTAAGACTTTTTATACACGATCTTAACTGGAGCTGGTGATCCCGATTTTAGAGTCCGTCGATGATGCTCAGCGAACTCTTGAAGGAGATAATCCAAGTGGGTGTGTAACTTTGAACACGACAACGCGTAAACGGATTATCGGAAAAGAGGAGGAGCAGGTAGGGTAGCTATCCTGGGAACTGGCGCCTAATTACCCCCGGAGTAAGCCTGGATCAGAAAGCTGGAGCTGGAGGATGAAAAAAAGAAAAAGAAAAAAAAACTTAGCCTCTTAGTTCGTCCTCCTTTTGTCAGAAGCTACGATGCATCCAGCAGGTGGTGATGGCTCTTAAGAACATGGGAAAGGAGACGTTATACAAGAAGGGTTGGAGGTAATAGTTGCTAAGGATCTTTACCAAAAAGTATAGCATGGAAAAAAAAAATTAGA
This sequence comes from Nezara viridula, assembly GCA_928085145.1. NCBI lineage: Eukaryota > Metazoa > Arthropoda > Insecta > Hemiptera > Pentatomidae > Nezara > Nezara viridula. The sequence goes on from OV725078.1 coordinate 38,408,817, forward strand.
AACAAGACAGGAAAATACAATGGTATCGTAATCTACTTACAATACGGCTCTATGAATATACTGTAATAAATATGCATTGATATATAAGATAAATTTATAATTTTTTTATGAAGCATGTCTTACTGGCGGAATTAAATTTCTTTTCTAAATAAATTATTTTCGAATCGAATCCTCGACCCGAGTTTTTCCTTTACACCCTGGACCTGCAATCCTTACTGTTCCAGTATAAAGGGTGTCCTGTAAGATAGAGGGGAATATTTAAACTGTTAATAATAGACAAATTGAATAGAGAGCTACAAAAAAGTTCGTGTAAACAATTGAAATTGATCCCTATTTCCAAATAACCAATTAAGTGTTTCAAATCCTAGCATTTACGTTTAAAATAAAGAAGCCTGCTGATTGCTTGAATTATTTTCTTGAAAAGGTAAATATTATAATTAAAACCATTTACTTCAGTTCACTTACAAATACGTAGTAATTTATGTAGTAGAAATCTTAGTTAAAAACACAGTTTCATTATCACGTTAGGTGTTAATGGTCGAAAAATTATTATTTTTAACATTTTTTTATTTATGAATAAAAAGTGTGTTTATGAATTTATATTTATAATAATACATAACAGCTAATGGGAAACATAAATTAAAGCTTTGCGATAATTTTTTGTAATAAATTTTGCTAAAAAAAAAAAAATAATTATCGCAAAGCTTTAATTTATTTTTTCCATTAGCTGTGATGTATTATAATAAACGTGAATTCGTAAACTCACTTTTTTTTTTAAATAAAAGAATGTTAAATTAAAATATTTTAAGATCTCTAATATTCTATAAAATGAAGCTTATAATAGTAAAATAAATATTAATAATAATTTTTAATAATCAGGCTTTTAATAAAGAAGGTTTTTAAAATATAAGAATCATTCTAAATTTAACAAAATAGAAAATAGATAGAATGGCTGGAACATATAGAATGAACATAAGGAGACAGATGTTCATAGAATAAGATAAATCCACTCCTAAAGTTTCTTTCATAAAAATATATCCTAAAAAAACACAAAATAACAATATTTTTAAACAACTACACAAATATAGAAGAATCATGACTTATTTGAAATTAATTTATTTACCGATAATTTTCTTACAGTAAAATCATTTACTGTAGATTACTGTGGGTGTTACATGCTAAACATTACATTATTATAAGGAAGTATCTGATCGAAATCACGCTCTTCTCCCTTAAACCTTAAACCCTTAATAATAAATAATTATTTGTTACAGCCGGACTCGAATCCATGGCTTAAAGCATACGAGTTTCTCACTCACTGAGCTATCCCGCAAATTAAAACAAAAACTTAAAGACGTCAAGGACATGGCACGATCTAAGTTTGTTAGAACTTACCATAAAAATGTTCCCCAAAGTTCTACCAACTCAGCTCCCCTAGGCAAGAATTCTAAAGGTTTATCAACGATCCTGCTCGTCCAACCGAACCGAGAATCTGATCTGCAGGGATAGCTCGTGCAGAAAGGTCGAATAATCGGACCAGTGTGGAAGAGGATTGAACCGGGATATAATTGATATTCTTATTAATTGCTGGCTTTATTTGTCAACTGGTTTGGGCTGATTTGCATATTCCAGTATCCCTGTGACGCTGCATATCATTGGAATGAATGAGCGGTCCCGGGCAATGATTCGACCGATAATTTCGCAACTTTGGTCCAGTGGTTTTGCAAACTGGTCCAAATTGCTTCGAAATCGTTAAACACAAACCCACTGATTCCTAAGTTCATGTTTCCCTAAAGTAAATGCATAAGTGTTTCTCCGAAACAAATATTTTAATATTTTTTTTTTTTTAAACCTCTTACATTTGATCAATTATTCCGGTATATAAGTGTTAACAATAATTTGCTTATGTAAAATAAGTTTACATTGATTATATTGATTTTCTATAAATCAATTTAGCATATTGCTGCACAGATTTTATTAATGATTTTTTATTAATTCTGTCTTGAATGCAATAAGGTTTTTATACAAATATCTGTGGAAATATTAGATTTGCACCGAATATTTCAATGGATTAACCAACTTGGAAACATATTTATTTTATTTAGTTCGAGTGGTAATATTTAAAAAAATATATATAATTATCATCTTGTCTTAAAAATATGATTGGAAAATACCAATATAATCCCTTTACCAAATGCAGATAATAACTTATAGTTCAATATCTTGTTATATTGTTCAGTTTTTTTTTTCTTTTTGTATCGAAAAGTTATTTAAATATAAGAGACCCAGACAGGTTTAACTAGCAGGTTAATAAAGAGTATTTACATCTTTTGTGAATGTAATTTGGTACTAAATCTTTCATTGATATTGCTGAACTGGTAAAGTTACCCAAGAGTTAAACTTATTTCTCTAGAATGGTCTGAAATCGTTAGTTTGTATGAAAGTATAAGATTGTAACTGTAAGTATCCGACTTTTACAGATCCTAGATGAAGAATATTTTCTATTTGTCAGCACTTGCTTCTACAATAAATGAATTGTCGAATAATTTTTTATTGTCACATAAGATCGTGAAGCAAACGGCAAATTGTTAAGGCAATGGTATTACCAGTCAGCCGTTAAAGTTTAAAACGGAGATTAAAAATTAATCGTTCATTTAACTTGTATGCTGGTAATTACTGGTGCATCACGCGATTCTCTTGTTTAGCGGCCTTTTTCCACTTAGTGCGGCCAATCAACCACAACAGCTTATGTAAATAAATTATATACAGGATAAAAGTGGGAGGAATGTTTAAAAATAGGTAAACAACAATGTTCACGGGCAACAAAAGGGATGATTCTGAACAAAAATAAAAGTTTAATATAGTTATGTAGGTGGGGAACTAAAAGGCATTTAAAAGCTATAATTTAAAACAATACTTAAATTTAAAAATAAAAGATATGTAAGATCTTTATATTATTATGCAGTAGAATATTTGCTCAACAAACTTATGAAACTTGCAAAATTATAAAACCAGGAAGTTTTTGTATTCACGTCTGAAAATAGGAAACAGTCGACACATAAAAAAAGACGACTAGATTACCGATTAAGTCCTGGAAATAGGTACATAAGTATTTCACTATCCCCTAAATCTTAATACTTCAAACTTTTTAAAATTTAAAAACTTCAGGCATTTTCCCTTGTATCTGGCCTCGTTATTAACAATAATTTGTACACGCATTCTTTTAAAAAAATAATAAAAAACATAAATTTAGTTAAAAATATATTTAATTTATTGTCGAATATAGAATATTATATTCTTCTATAATAACAACGTTTTATATTAAGTATGTTCATCGTCACTCATATATAAATACTTCATATAAACTCAGCACTTTTTTCTAGTTCCATCGCTCACCACGCAATCAAAATGGAAAGTCTACGACTATGTTTGGAGCTGTTCCTGACCGATCTTCTTGGTTCATCATACGGTCAACCATCAACCATTATATAAAACTATAGATGAATGTATTGACAAAACATATACTCAAAGATCACTTCAGAGTGGTCGTTGGGGCTCGATATAAACATCTCCCATCTTGTTTCAAAATGGCGACCGATCAGAGCCTTTCATTATAATCCTATTTGTTTCTCGGTCATTTGTGAAGCTATGCGAAAATATAAGTTAAGTTTGAAATCATTAAACCAAAGCAAAAAGTTTTAAAAAATAAACAAATAATAATTTTGTAGTTAAATACCTTTTATTATTATTATCATCATTATTTATTTATTTATTTTTTGTGAAACATATGTCATAGAATTGATAGGACATAAGTTTGAATATCGGATAACTTACTGTAACAAACCCTATGATGTTCAAGGTTTAACTAAAATAACATGAAATTAATAAAATGATGCCAATGTTTCGCCAAACTTCATTAATTGACTAAGTATATGCAATAATGATTGATAAACATAATTAATTAGAACAACAATGAAAAATTACGAAAATTATTATTTTGATCTTTTTGAGAAATTTCAATTCACGCATCAGAAGGACAGGCAATAGTAATATCTGATAAATAAACGCAATAGATTCATATCAACGGTATAAAAAAAAAAATCTTTCTAAAAAAAGTAGATCACTCCATAGGAGCAGAATTCGGTTGCCCTTCCTAATAAAAATAGTGAGGGGGGCGAGAATACCTTTTTATTGTCCTACCCCCCATAAATGAAACAATATCAAAAAATATACATGGATGAAGGTTTTTGTAAGGGCTCTTAGACAGTTATTTTTATTGTTGATAGCGCACATATATAAATATATTTGATATCGTATAAATAAATATATTTCCTAGAGAATGTTTTTTATAGACATTTTAACATTACTGGTATGACTATCAAAACATTGTGTTTTTATTTTGAGGTTGTGCAAACTGAGGAATCAGAAATATTTTTCTATTTTTAATATTAATCATTTTTAGTTAAGAATGTTCTAGAAATGTACCTATGTTATGGAGGCTGTATCTAAACCTCCATGTTTAATGTATACGAATATTTAATGCATTATGTTTTTTAGATATATTCAAATGTATCCATAAGCGTTAAAAAAAGAAGAAACAATTACTCTCTCTCTCTCTCTCTATATATATATATATATATATATTTGTTTTTAAATGCTTATTATTATATTTTTCGTTTCAAAATAATTATTCCGATTTTATACATTTATCATTTTACATAATATAAACGTCCTCCGTTTTATTTTATTTTTTTTGTCCCTCGCCATTCAGTGTCCTAAGTAGCCACGTTTTACCAAAACTTCAGCATTCATTAACTACTTTAATACTGAAATACGTTTTATTTTGACTACCACTCAGTTCATCAGTTGATGTAAGACGACCCATTCTTCTTTAAGGGAGGAGCATTAATGCATTGGAAGGTAAGGGAAAGCGGGGAGGGAAAAAAAGGGGGAAAAGGAAGGCCTACAATTAAATAAGGTAAACGATTTGTGGATCAAATAAAGCGGCTGTTGGTGAAGGAGATACGTGAGGGGTTAGCAGCAAACAGGAGGAGCAAACAGAAGCTCCCCTAATGAGATGTTTACCCCCGCTCATTGATAGCAAACCAAAACGAATAAAGAATCGCGGATTGGGTTACTCTAAATTCATCTCCTACTGCTTTCGTATCCCTTGTATCGCTAATGCTCCCTTTTAGCTTTAGATTCAACGGAGTTCCTTCCCACTGTACAGCCTCAATCATGAGGAATCCTCATTTGCTTGTTGAACCCGAAATGTCTTGGTTGTTGATTTGTTCGGAAGTTTGCGGTAAGGATATAACAACAAAGAATCTTGACTAAAAATTTGATTACCCTATGTTTTGATAATACGAGGACCTACGTCACAACAAAAACCACACTTATAACCTCTTATACGAGGTTTAAAAAGTAATGTTTTGAAAACAAATTAATCCATACAAAATAATAGTATAACAGTAGAAATTATACAAATATAGTCCAGGAGCCCGTAGAAAAAAAGGTGTCATATTTCATACTTAGGTTTGTCCTTATAAATTGATCATATTCTCAGGCCTGATGAGAGAAATGCACGCTGGAATACAAGATGGCGGCCATGTGAAGTTAGAGAAGATCCTACATAGGTTGTAAGCGTATATATATAGAGAGCTTATAGATATATAAAGCTACCAACCTTTCAATTTATAGTATTTACAGTCTTAAGACATGAAATAATTGTCAGTTACACCATACCCGTAATAATGCAATTCGAAAAATTGAATTTACTTTTTTTCGATTTTTTGCTTATATGAGTGAAACTATGCGTTTTGTCTATAATAATATGATATGTGAAATTAAAGCTGACAAAATTTCCAATAGAAATGGTTATATTAGTTTTTTTTTCGCTATATTCTATAGTTTCCGTGATATCCGTCCTCGTAACTCACTAGAAAAAAAAAAATTGCATAGCATTTTTATCATTATTTGAATCGCCAACTCTTTATCTTTTCATTTTACGAAAAAGTCATGAGGAAAATAGTTGTTTAATATTAAATTTCCTTTAGGAATATATGATGTTTTACTATCTTATCTTCAACCAATCAAAGGCTAGAACAATTGTAACTTAATGATTAAACTCCGAAACTATACAGAAAAACTTACTTTTCGAAATTTTCGTTATTGCACAGCTTTTTATCTGTATACAAGACAGTATATATATGTAAGCCAATGTACATACGGGTTGTATTGTCTTCATGTACATGTATGACGAGTCAAGTAATGATAAATATGCAATGCAAATTTTTTTTTTTAAATTAGTGAATTACGAGGACGGATATCACGGTAACTATACAATATAGCGAAAAAAACTAATATAACCATTTTTATTGAAAATTAATTAATTTCACATGTCACATTATTACTAAAAAAAAATATTGAAAGGGTGTAACTCACAATATTTATAGTGAGGGTTGTCTATAGTTCTTTATTATTTATTATTATACAGAGATAAAAAAAATGCATAATTGTGAATTTAATTTTTTTTATTAGCCTGATTACCAACAATTATTAGATATGTCAACCCCTCTAATTTTTCAACATGGCTTAGTTAGCTTTCTCCTATCTAAAAAATTACAGTAACATCTCTATAGTAATAAGCTAGTAAGTAACTGCAAGAATGTAGCGAGACTCTTGCGCAAGACCAACACAGAGTTTGCAAGACCAAGACTCGTCTCGGTCTCGCATTTGGGCAACACTAATTATTATGGATAGAATGCATAGTTTCACTGATGTAAGTTACAACGGAAATTTTTTTTTTCAATTGAATAAGTAAATTTCAATTAAAACGTGGTCACTTTACGTGGCCGAACCTTAGTAGGAAATAAGTCACCTCTTTGCCTCTTGCTCACGGATGGTTCCTGTAATTCAAATACAGAAGCGTTAGTGGAGGCCTAAGATGCTCGCAGACAAGAGGGATGTCGACAAGCGGACAGGATGGAGACATCAAGGCCCTCCTAGTTCAATAAGAGGATTGTTCCGAGGCTAGGTGGCCGGGCGGTGGACACGGATAGTTATATAAATTGGTGTCTAATTCAATGGCTCCAGCGGTGGGGGCTATTACAGCCCGAGGGTTGTTAGCCGGATTAGACCGAGACCCAGGGCACGCGACCCCCAGAGGAAATCACAAGATACGTCAGTCCCGTTACCTGATGAAGAAACAACCCTTACCACACATAAAGGGAAAATTGCTTATCTTTTATTACTCTGAGCCAAATTACCCCCCTCCTCCCTCCTACCCGATCATAGGAGAACCCTACAATTACCTAAATTCACTTATAATAACCTAGATATAAGGGAAGCTGATTTATGGGATATTCTTGTTGATTCGTAGTTACATTAAGTGCGGTCATGTTTTCGCAACCTAATGTATCCAACTAAAAGGTCATAGTTGGAATAATGTGAGTAATCGATCAAGGATCGGAATGAAACTATATGTCAGTATAAGATGCTCAGGGATGTAATCATACTTTGTAATCATACAATTATTATCAAAGATAGGTACAGCGGTGCCCACAAGGGAGTTTCATGGAGCAAGTTGCGCCATTACAACTTTTGAGGAATTTTCGTATTGAAAAGTTTCAAATAAAGAAACAAAGGGAATATATGGAACAAACCTTAACAAGTGGAACTGTAAATGATTTATGGTACTTTAATTTCTAATATTTTCATGCGCCATCGATCTTGGGGGAGGGGGATTTAACCTCGGTATTGGTATACGAAATATAGCTTCAAAATGTCGCAAGACCTATAGCATTTTCTAATTAGTTCCCTGATATTATATAAAAACTATTAACTGATCCTTAATACCAGTTAACACCATTAGTAATGCGGCTGCGTGAGAGGCGTTGGGATCTTCTAGATTCCTGCCTTTCCTTTCACAAGAAATGAGAAAGGCTTGGTCCGGAGTTCTCCTGAATCCTGAATTTTGTATAAAAGTATGTGTATATTTAAGTTTTTATTTTGATTAGTTTAGTTTATTTTATTTACATATATTTACTTTTAGAATTATTATTTTGCTGATTAATTTATTTTTATTTAATCTTCATAGAATATGAATGAGCTACTCAATCACTATTACTAATGTCCTTAAATGTGACAAAATTTAATATTACTCAATTAAGAAATGTGAAAAAAAGTTAATATTATCTACCCAACAATATATTTTATATTGACAGACACACAATAAAATCCAGTAAGTTTAAAAACTAAAATTATTTATAACACCGTGTGTTTCTTATTTTATAGACTAGACTTTCTGTTCAAATTTCATTGCATGCTTAAGACAAAGATACCTTGTTTTATATCAAGATTCTTGTTTAAATTTTCGGAAATGAGTCTAAGATTGGCCTGAAATGATCAAAATCGCACTTCTAGTAAAATTTCACTTATAGGCTTTTGCAGTGTTGCTGTCGATACATTAGAATTTATCGGTGGTAGCAGGACTAAGAAATATAATACTTCTTCCTGAAGAAATATTTATAATTTCTTTAGTAATTTCTGCTATTCTTACGGATCTTATTTTGAAAATGAAGTATTGCGTAAAATACATAACTCAAAATTGTTTGGAGGGTAAATATAATTCCGGTTAAGTCTTGATGGCGATTAAAATGGTTGTGAAAAATGCAATCAATAATTACTGTTAATCGACCGAAAAGTAGATTGAAAGACCGTGTTAAATCTCCCCATATGTATTCATTTTTCTTTATTTATCGAAGTATATACAAAATATTTTTTTCTTAATGTATATCTTTGAAATTTAGTCTTTTGATTTTTGACTAAGTTCGCTTTTACGAATAGACAAGTCTCCCAGAATGGTTTGCGTGTGTATGAGAACATAGTTCAAAATCTAAAAGTCGTATGAAACTGAAATTGTGTTCTTGTTTGTTTATGCCTGCGATACTTTTACAAAATTTTCTCCGAGATCAACTGATTAGAAGTGCCAATTGGTGTCATTGATTTTTGTAATTTCGTTTGAAATGTTTAATATTGTTTATTTAGGTATGATTGCCATAATAAATATAAGAAGTAATAAGGATAGTGGTGTCGAATTCAGGGACAACTACGTTTTACTTTACCAAGATCAAATTGCGGAGAAAAGCAATATGTACTTATATTACACCATATAGAAAAAGAAAAAAAGTTACCGTTTACACTGAATATAGTGTAATATATCCTGGTTCGTAAAAATAAATTTATTTCACTATGATAATATTTACTGAACATTTACAAACATGTTTGTGCGTTTTTTTTTTTTTTACTTACACCACAAAAAAGTTGTATATAATTATCTTTTATTATTTTTAATAAAAGCGTACTTTCACGTTTATAGATTTATCTAAATTTAATCCTCAGTATTTTGAATAAATATTTTACATATCTAAAAAATTCTATGAACTAAATTGAGTCACTTATTTTTAGCTCGGATTGTATAAAGGTTTTATAACTTCGAAACTTCAATTCATCATAGTTATTTTAATATTTAAATATTCCATATTGATGTTATTTTACAATTACTATTGTTAATTGTACTTCAATGGAAACTCCATCAATGCAGCTGTTCCAACCAGGCAATTGGGTTTCTCAGAATCCATGTTTCCCGATTGGAATACAATAATTGTATTAATTGATCAAATGGTGGAATACAGTTGCTAGTACAATCAATAGTTACATGTCCACTCAACAATAATCGAAGGGAATGTGCACTAAAATGATTATTATAAGGAAAATATTATCACCACCCAAAAAATTATGTAATAAAGCTACGCTGCATTTATGTACGTTTTGTATATTATTTTAGAGTACCCATATGATGATAGAGGTTTTTTTCTCAGCGTTGTTACAAAATAAATAATATAAAAAAATGGAAAAAAAAAATATATTTTTCGTTGTCATATTAAATAGAATCTTATTTTCATTGCAATAGAAAATGCTCAAATGAAGTCTAAATGTGAAAGAACAATAAGGAAGTAACATTAATAATAGAAAGGTTCAAAGCAAACACGAAGGTTCACTGCTGAAACCTCCAATCGCTGTCTACATCCTTACATCTACCGAAACCCAATTCCACCAAATCAGTCTTGATGAAATCCTTTCAACTTCGCTTTGGTCAACCCATCGGAAGCTTACCATTCGACAAAATACATATTACCTTTTTAGGTATTCTATCTATACGAAACCCGAAAATTTTTATTCGCGGCGATGTACCCATCTCAATCATATTAACCGAGTACAGTTAACGCAATTCGGCGTTTTGTAGCAGCTTCAGTTTTCCGGTTGACTCATCCTTTTTCGCTCCAAATATTCTACGAAATACTTTATTTTCAAAAACCTTAAAACGTTGCTCATCCCTTAATGTAAGTGGGCACTTTTCACACTCATGAAGAACCATTGGAAGGATAACGGCTTTGTCAAATTTATTTTTATGTTTCAGAACAGAAGGCGGGAGCTAAGTAGTTTTGCAACTGTAATTTTTTTAAAATTTATTTATTGAGAAATATTACAATATGTATCAATTAAGGGCATTTATAATAGTGTTCTGAGAGAACATTCATACCATAGTACGTTTTGTCTTCGGAATCTCAAGAGATACGCATATAACCCAGTATTACACCAAGTTGAAGTGGCTCTATCCATCCAACCGCCGTCTGTACTTCCTTGCTACCTTTCTATACCAAGCCATCAGAACTGAGCAACCTTCCTATATTTTTCACAGCCTACAATTTAAATATTCCATTCAATCCCGTCCCACTAGATCCCGTACTTCTGACCTTTACCCACCTCCTCAACGAACTGCTGCGTTTGACAAATCCTTTATAATTCAAGCCGTCTCCATCTGGAATACCATCCCTCCTGATATCCGAAATGCGCAATCAGTTTCCTCATTTAAATCTCTCCTTTTTAAGCACCTACTTCTTTCCCAACCCGACTGATTTTTTTTTTACTTTTTAAGTTCCCCTAGAAATTATTTTGTTTACTTATATTATTTTATTTTCATATGTTTGTATGATGTATATCTCTAAATATTTAGTGTTTCTGTTTTAATTTTCTTCCAATATTTTAATTTTAATGAGAATTGTAAATATTTAATTTAATTTTATGGCCACACAGGCATTTCCTCTGTATCTATAATTTGTCCTAAAGGGACAACAGTACCAGGATAATAAAAATCTATTTTCAATTCATTTCATTTCATAACGGCTGTAAAATAACAACCATTTCCCATCTTCACCTAGTCTGAACTTCCTCTTTTATTTCGGTATTTCGAGTTGTAGTAGACTCTAAATGTTTAAACTTCTTTACGTGTTCAAACTTACTTCCTTATATATGTCTTTATCATTGGTGGTATAGAATTTTTGGAAGTGAGATTAAAATTAAAGTTCAAGTATTTTTTCTTTGTCTATAGCAATGTGTGGAGCCATAGTTTATAGGTATTGAAATATAAGATACCCAAAAGTGGCAGTAGAATTCAGATGGGTTTCGAATTACAAATAGTTTGGGGAGTAAGGCAGAGTGCTTTGAAGTAGAGGGGGGAGGGGTTGGTAGGGGACATGCCAGATGTCACTACTTTATCACGGGTGTCCTCCAAATTAAACTAACTTGTCCCAACTCCAGTGAACAAATGACTTAACCAAGACGTTTTCGAGCAATATATTAACTGTGGAACGGCGGAAGGTCACAGTTCGGCTACCGATACCAGGCCACCTGCTTTCGTTATTCACCGGCCCCGGCGGAAATGCCCGTCGGACTATTTCGGTATCTGATCCGCAGCATTCATCGTATGTTCTGCCCGAGTCCAGTAAAAGTGGAAATTATGGTGAGAGGAGGAGGAATTTACTGTCCTCTATTTTGGCAAAGCGTGAGTTTGACCATCTGTGGAATACTGATGAATATAAATACCAGATGTGAATTATGCAGTTCCTGAAGTTCCTAGGGGTTGAGAGTCGGATGAAAAACCATGTTGATGAAAGTAAAGATCTGGACCTGCTTACGTGAGGGTTGCTGTTTCGCCTTAAGAGGACATTGTCAGCCGTGTTCCATTCCCTGACATGAATGAAAGCATGTATATGTTGAAATGAAATCATGTATGTTCCATTTTTTATGGTAACGGGTATTTCGTAAGAATTAAACAGAGCTTTGAACATTAAAAATATTGCGATCTGAACTAAAGAAAGAAACGAAGAAACTTTATAGACCTCGCCCACATTAATAGTTTATTTGCCGATTTCTAATACCAAATAAACATTAAAATATATATATATAGAAATTTACTACTCTATTAATAAAATTTCAATCAGATGTCTTTTCATGCCTTGATTTATGAAAAATGCTAGCTCAGAATAAACGAAATAGCTCAGTTATCGATTTAAAAAAAACAAAACGCTTTAATTGAGCTAAAAGATTTACAAATAATCAACAAAACCACTTTTCTCAAATATCTAAAAATTAAAATTATTGTTGAGGCGTCCTTGTAGGACTCATCATAAAATGGATGAATTAGAGCTGACACATAAAAAGGTAAGATATGCAGAAAAATACATACGCTCAATTACATAATTACGCTTTTACAATGTTAACGTGTCTTTTATAATTAATACAAACGGTATCCATAAGATATGCATACAATTTGAATTACTTAGTCTCTTCCGTCACTCCTATTCTGCCGTTATTTCTGTCCGACACCTTTACAAGGTGAAATGGATTAAACATCAAGGGATGATGAGGAATGATGCATTCGTTTCTCGGCACCTTAGACTAAAATTCTTGAAAAAGTTCATATTGCAATAAGAAAGTTGAATAATAAAACAAAACTAGTAAGTTAAGTGTAGTAAGCTAAACTTTTAGTTAAAAGTTACAATGTAAAAAAAAAAATACTGAAAAAAAGAGTACTTCATATCATGGGAGTCGCACAGTGGGACAAAACGTTTGATTCGCTGGGCATAGATTTTTAATCCTGATGTTCGTACCTTATAATAATTTAAAAGGGATTCATACTTATATTAATATTATGTCTGAGCAATATGTTGTAAATGTGATGTTTTGTATTTTTTTTTTTCTAAAGAGTACTTGACAATATTAGAATAAATAAAAAAGGTATTTTTCCCTCCAACTAAACATCTTCCGGTCCACATATAAATGTTTATCTAATAAAATGTACTCTTCAACACATATCCATGATAAGGAACCGTGGTTCGAGGTAACTATTTTAAGGATTATCAATTCTATATCCAAAGATTATTGCATTATGAATTTAACATAATCGATCATAAAAATTTCTAAACTTGATTTTCAATTATAAATTAAAAATAATAATAATAAGTCGTAAACCTACAACTTCTTGTCCTACAATATCCTTCAATGATATTTTACTTGTTCCTGTTGAACAAATCCGCTACCTAGGACTCCACTTGGATAAACGTCTCACTTGGAATCCGCATACTAGACTGAAACGACAAGGAACTGCTCGACGTTTCCGACTGCTCCAACACTTACTAGAAAAACGCTCTAAACTTTCAATCAATTACAAAAGACTCATCTACTTAACCATAATAAGACTTATATGGACATACGGAGTTGAGCTTTGGGGTTCTACCAAACCATCAAACCCCTATCGTATCTAATCCTTACAATCCAAAATCCTTCGTAAAATCCTTAATGCCCTATATTTTGTCACAAATAAAACCATTCTTAAAGACCATATGCCGCTGATTTAGCCCGAGTCAGATACCTATCCTTTCATGATAAACTCCAATCCCATCCGAATCCACTTGTTTCCATCCATGCTTCTTCCTCGATTCCTGATAATCCCCCTAGGCGTCTGAAAAAAAGATGGCCTCGAGATCTCATCTAGAATTAAATAGGGAGTGCTACCACTGAGCAGTATCTCTTCAAGCCTTTTCATGTCATTATTACTAATGTGTGAATTTTTACTAGTTGTATTGTTCATACAGTTTTAAATTTCATTTAATGAATAAAAAAAATAATAAGAAAATTTTATGTTATTTCATACTCGTAAGGGACCATTCAAAATATTGATAGGAAGGAAAGGGACCGTTTACAATGAGGGGGAGGAGGAAGCGTGTCCCCCTCCATCCCATAGAGATCGACGATTTCTGTACCAATGCAGAATCCTCGGTATACTTCTAAGGGTTACGCAAGATCTTCCGTGCCCTCAATACCGTGACAATCGGATGCAGGTGACAGGATCTATGTTGGAGTAGACGTTCCATCTAGAGCGAGGACCATTTACATAAGACGGGTTTGTCGTTCCATCCGGCTCGAAGAATGCCGCCCGTTAAATTGTCCGGTCCGTAATCTTTAAAGGTCGGAATGGACCACACGGTAACCGGCAAGCGGCTAATTGATAAAATATTCAAAAGCTTTGAGATAATTGAACCTTGGATCCAGGTGCGAAACTCCACTTTTATTTGAATTTATGATCGCCGTCTCCAGTGTTTATTTTTTTGAAAACAAAGATTATTTACTCTTTTTTATGCCTTGATTCTTTGAAATGACGTTTTACGACTACCCGCTTTGACCTTGTGTAAATGGCTTATAACAGCTTCAAGCTTGGTTGAGTTATTGACGGGGGCTATTAATTTCTACCTTAATTTGAAAAAAACAACATAAAATATTATTTTACCTTTTTCATTCCATTTTCTAATCTGTCTCTCTCTCTCCCTCTCTCTCTCTCTCAAACACACTTCCTCTTTTAGGATGGGTTTTTCCATTAGAAATTAAGTTATTTTTAACGCTTCGATAAAGAGCTAAGAAGAAGAGATGATGTTGTAAAAGTAAGGAAAAGTTCCTCAACTCAGAGCAGATTCAATCGAATGAATCCATCCAGGATGTAAAACTATTTGAACTGAGTTTAAGGACGATATATTAGATTCCAGAGGAAGATCATACTCCGAGAAGATTACCAAACAAATATAAAAGGATAAGAATTCACCTTATTTACTGAATTTACAACTAACTTCAAAACACAAATAAATATAGACAGAAACTGAACTGAATATGTAAAGTAAATTGAAAAAATAACGACACTGAAGTTACATCCAATGAATCCATTAACCCCCCAAAATCCGATGATCTATCACCTCAGCGTTGAATTTAGGAACTTCTCCAAAGTTAATTTCACTTTCTCTCCTAAGATAGACAGAGTATGACAATAAGTAAAAAATATTGTAAGATACACCACTTGAGTCATACTTTTCAAAGTTCCTTGAACCCAAAAAAATGTTTTTATAATACAGTTCTGTCGTCCTTTACTTGTCTTAATATTTCTAAAAATGAGTCCACAGTAATAAAAAGTCGATAGTTTGTCAATTTATAAGAATTTTATCATTATTTTATTTCACTTGGAAGTTATTTGATTATTTGTTAAGTGCAGTGGCGAATCCAGGGATACATTTTTAGGAAGAAGTTTCTTCCCGCAAGATTTATATATATATATATATATATATAAAACGATAATTACTTGGGAAGAAACTATCTGCCTATATGAAATGGATTCTTGAAGTCTTATAAAATATTGAACATTTAACTAAGATCACTCTATATTTAACAAATTTAACAAATATGGACGAATGGAAAAAAAATCCATTTTGTCGAGAGGGGGGAGGGTACAATTGTACAATGTTGGAAACGAATTATCTTTAGGGGGAGGGGAAGCATTCGGGGCAAAAAAAAAGAAAACTTTTCCTTTTTTTAAAGGTCCATAGTTGTTTAGTGACTTAATATAAATACTAAAACAATCACAAAATATCCTCTTTTGAAATTATAAAGTGTGTACTTCAGCTACTAAACATAAGCACTAGTAAAAAAAAATGAAAAGCATTATTGTTCCTGAAGTTATCTTTTTTAATATATATATATTTTTTTAAGATCTTCACACTAGGGGAATGCCAACCCAAAATGGAAATTTTTTTTCGTTGTTCCACATTTGTTTATGTGAGTGATCTAAGCTATATACTTAAAGAATCAAGTATATATTTTATATAAACACTATAATAACAATAGATAACAAATAATAATAATAACAAATCATCATTGTTATAGTGATTACCTTTCTTTATTATTTTTTTTTTACCAAAGAGCTGCCATTTAAAAAAAAAAAAAAAATAGCCTTTCTCTCAAAATTATGTCCTGAATCTGCTGATGTACCTCATTTGACTTATTTATTAAAGCGTATCTTTTTCTACCATTTTATTTCAATATGTAAGAAAGCTGAACGATATTTAATTTAGATACTAAACCAACGTTCAATTCAATAAATTCTAAAAAAATAAGCAGGTCGTAAAAAAAAAAATATATATATATATATATAAAGTCCGTTTATGCATTAAAATTCACAGACCATATCACGTTGTAATTCATGCTTCCTCCTATTTACGAATAATTTACAGGAACAATTACGCTGTAATTGTTCCGCTAAAGTTGATTATAGTAATTATTATCCGTTTTCAATTCAAATCAGTCGACACTTACCTCACACGGCTCGACTCGTCCGGAGGGCAGCGAATGTTTGTTTAAAAAGGAACACGAGGTATATTCACTGATCAGATAAGCATGCTATAATTACACCATCAGCCTCGGGCGTGAAGGCTTGCATACTCGAATAATGGCTACAATGAATGATCTTGTCCATTTCCCACCTTCAGCAAACATCTGCAACTTCGCAGATAAGCAGTGCCGATGACGCGAAGTTTACTAGACAAGCCTTCGAATGCGGAAGGAAAGTTGCTTCCCCATCTGAAAGTTGCAAAGGGTATTGTAATTCGCTGAGCGAATCCTCCAATAACCAAAGTTGGGCCTACAAATTTGCCCAAAACCGTGGACGGAATTATTGGATTATTTGAAGGAACAAATAATTTTATTACCGATTTGCACTGAAGTGGTATATTTGTTATTATTATATTGCTCTCTCACTCTCTATATATCTAAATCTTAATGTATATATAAACATACATAATACAATAACGTTTATTATAAGAATTATTTTTACGGCAAATTCTCGAAATCGATATATAAAGTTATAACTGATCTAACTTTTGAACCGTTGGGGATAAATTAGTAAAATAATATATATTCTTAAAGAAAATGTAATTACTAAAAACTTTCTTCCGTATGACTTAATCGTAAAACGAAGCAATCGGAAGTTAACTGGTTAAATACAGTAAAAAACATGAGGTAAAAAAATTTTTTTTTTCCACATTAACGATAGCTGAGGACGGATATCTAATCAACTAAGAGAAACAGCAAAAAAAGGCATAGAATTAATCATATTTTAAATTTTATCAGCTTTAGTTTTGTATAGAACGGCTTTGTCAATGCGATTGATAGTTTTCCTGATGTAAGCGAAAACGCGAATAACACCAATAAAAGCGAGGCTAATTTTTGTTTTTTTCAAAATTAGCCATAGTTGACGACGGATATCTCGGAAAATAAGCGAGATAATAAACAGTGGTACATACCAATTATATTGAAAATTTTATAGGCTTTAATTTCGTATAGAACGTTTTTGTCAATAAAATTGATAGTTTTCCTGACATAAGCGAAAACTTGAAAAAAGTGACCTTCTCGCCACTCCTCCCCGCATTCGGCTCACCTCCTAGGAGTGGACTTCTAGTATGTTTACCTCCTTACTATTCCAAACAATGTCCCAGAGTCAAAAATAGTGTCGCCGCCATTTCCTTCTATACCCCCTTTTCGAGCATTCATTGACTGGATTACAGTGGATACTGGGGTATAAATTTTATTGTTAAAACGTATTTTAAATTTAATTTTTTTAAATATTTAGTGCTATTTCAAAAATACTTATAGATAAGTTGTATAAATCGAATTTTATACTTGAAAAACTATGTCAAGCTAAGTTGGACCAAAGTTTTCCTTACAAGAAACTCCTATCAACCAAGATTCAGATCTCTAGTGCTTTATTGTACCCCATAATTTGAGCCTAAAAAATTTTTAAAGGACGGTGGTAATACATTTTAAATACAATTATCCTTTGTTATAAAAATCATTTGGCAATGGCCGGATTCTCAGGTCTAGAAATGAGTGTATATGAGTAGCGCAGGGATCTCCTTGAGCCCTGCTTTTCTCTCTATAGTTTTAAGGACAAATCTGCCTTGGGTTGCCTTGCCTGATTGTAAGCATATAGTTATATCTGTTTTTTAAATTTACTTACTTCAAGTTATTTTATTTTTATTCACTGTACATACATTTTTATTGATATATTTAGTTCTTATTTTACTTCTGTTTATTTTATATTTTATTAATGCATATAGTGTGAATATAGTCTTATCTGAGTATAACCAGCCATTGATAGCCATGACGTGACTATTTTTGGTGACTCCTATATCGACTTTGTAAAAAAAAAATGAATGCTCTAAACGTATACTGCAGAGACAATAACTAATTGTAAACATTGATAAAACGTAAATTTGGAATTTATCTAGGGGGCGCCGAAAGAAATATAATAGTATATATTTGGACGGAGAACTGATTGATACAGTCAGTACATACAATTATTTAGGTGTTCACTTTTGTAGGTCTGGTTTGTTTTCGCAAGCAGTTAAGATAGCAATCTCAAAGTCAAACTCGCCAATAGGTAGTGTAATAAACATTTCTTCTCAAGCTAAAACGAACTCCTGGAAGGTGAGAGATAAGTTTAAAAAATCCTAACCATGTGACAAAATGGTAAATTACTCAATAGATAAAGAAAAGAAAATTAAACTTAATAAATTATGCAGGATTTCGGGTTCTTGTCATAGGAAAAGGCAGGATAGCATATTTTGTAATATAAACAAATAAAGGTTGACTGATAGATGTTTAGTTCGGGAAAAAACATGCCTTTTTAAATATATTTTTTAAGTACTTTAATAATAAAGAAATGATTCAATTTATGTAAAGGATTCAATATATGTAATACCTCGGAGAATATTGAAAATCAAATAATTTCAAGAAACGTCACTTTTATTATATAGTGTTCAGTTATAATATTATTAGAATAAAATAATTATTTCCAATTAATTTTTAAAAAATTATATCCACTGTATCCTAATTCCATAACCCCTTTCCTCACTAAAGCAAACCTATTACCTTAAGATTCAATTGCAAAGCTTTAGTTCATCAGGCGTGCGTATTTCGTATATGTATTTTTTTTGCCCATGGTTGCTTTATTCCACGAGTCGAAGTTGTGAATAAGTGAGTAGCTACCCTTCGAAAAGTGAGCGGTCCCAAAGATGTCAGACTTTTGACTTGAAGATGACAAAAGTGACAAATGGCCGATGACTATGATTCCGATTGTGATGATTGCCGGTGGCATCGGGAAGGGCTACGTCAGAGGAGCTAGCTAATTTTTTAGCTTAAACCGGTTCCCGTCTGAAATGTCCGTGTGACAGGTGGTCCCGTCCCGCTTCCCAACTGGTCAACCGCAAGGGAACGCATTTAACCAATTTCCAAAAACAGTTTTCGAAGCCGCAAACTACGGTCTTGCGGCATAAAGCTCATTAGTTACAACATATGCTGATTCCCACTTCTTATACCAGCGGCCTGGAAGTAAGCCACAGCTTCTGATTAGAACACGTGCCGGGTTGTCTGTGTTAGCTTATGGTGGAAAGGAAAACAAAAAAAAAACACGGATGAAAAAGAAAAAAAAAAGTGATTACGAAATTCGATAATGAGAGGTTAAGGGAGAAACAGACAAACAATAGCACAGGGTATAATTTTCTATAGGAATGTGATATACCTTGCAATTACACCGCAATTCAATTATTTATTTTCCTAAGAAATGCTAAAACAGTGAAGAATAAGTTCGTAAAACTTGAGTTTTGAGGAAGTCATTTAAACTTCACCTTAAAGCAAAGGAGCTGCAGCTGATGCATCTCTAGAACTTGATTTATTCACATTAATGTCCATTAGGACATTTCATAAACTATGGAACAAACAAAAATATAAACGGTTATTTCATTTGCTAGTATTTTTGTTTCTTTTTTTATATAGTTTTTATAGTTTATTTAGCAATAAGTTAAGTCATATGATTGTTAGGACTGTAATATGATTGTGATATGATTGTAAGGCGCAAAACCCTGAAGTCATCAACGCCGGTGATTCAGTTGTTATCTGTTGAGTTCAGAAACTCTTTAGAAGAGAGTAAAAAAGAATAAAAAATAAACAGATAGAATAATAAAAGAAAACATATAAAAATGAAATAAATTAAAATAAGTAACTAAAGATAAAAAACACAATCAAATAAAAATTATATTTATTTCTCTATTTTATTTAATATCCTATTGATTTAAAGAAAATTTATTACTGCTTTTATGTTTGATTCGTCGTTGTTTAATGCTTCTGATATATCCGGAGTTTAGATTATTGTGTTTGCAATAGTTTATGAAATGACCAAACGCACCTTAAGACTATAATAGTTAATATTTTTATGAATGTGAGAAATTAGTATATCTCCGTGACATTAGATAGCTTTTTTCTATCTCTCTATATCTTATATTTACGCAAACCACATCGAAATCTTTAAAAGAATATTTGTCTGGTCTTGATGTCCTCGACTTTTGAGTTTGAAAACCCCCATTTTTGTTTTAACAACTTTGAAACTCGACAAAATTTGGATTCGTCACTCCATGAAATTCCCTTTCGTTTGATACCTCATTCATCAAAATCCATTGCTCCAGAGATTCGGATAAGGTTTATTCATTGAAATTTACAACTGTATAAATACATACAAAAAGTAAATATGCTACAGAAATATATAACATGATAAGAAATTGTGAAGAAACTATTAATTGGTAACGCTTCAAAGATTATTTTAGAAGATCCCTTGGCCGTCTTCTTTACAGACGCCTCGGAGGGTTGTCAGGTATTGTATTGGATGAGAGGTATGGGGATTGGGGTGACCAAAGAATTTAGAATTAAAAGAGGAGTATCTAGTTTGGGCCAAGCCTTTAAGGAATATTGAAGTATTTATGGATAATTTTCGGAAAAAGTTAACTGTAACACTGTTTTCTATATGGTGTAGATTAAATAGAATACAGAGAAAATTGTTTTGTTTTTTTATGTAGGATTTTTCCATTAAATAATGGCTATCTTGATCTATGAATTTTCTAAGGCCTCCTGCCATATTTTACTGTCCAAAGTCCATTCCTTTCGCAAACTATGCCCCAGTACTGAATATTCTATTTCCTCATTCCACATTTTTCAGAGCCGACCTTTTATTATTCTTCCGCCAATTTTTTAATAGTAAAATCCTCTTGGCTGAATCCCCTGAGGGTATGAAAAATAGTTCTCAACTTTTATTAGTTTCTTAATTAATTTGTTCAGGGTATCAGTTCTTGTCGTTCGGTAGTCACGTGGCTATAATTTTTTTCTTAAGTTCATCCTTAAGCAGAGAAGGATAATAGTTATGGAAATAGAGAAAATGATCATTCTTTGAATTTGCAATGAAATAGGGAATCTCTGTAAAAGAAAGACAGCAAACTAAGTTTTTTAATATCACGCAATGATAACTGGAAAATCCGACATGATAAAATTAACTGAAATTCAGATAGGTAGATAGTTTTTAATCTTATTTTAATACCTCCCCAACTATTGTTGTAAGGGAGAAACAAGACGAAGATGTGTGCTACGACTACAGCAGAAAGGAACTGATCAGTTAGAACAATTTTTTTTTAATTAGCTATAACAATTTTTTATAATATTTTTAGATATCCACAAGGATAATATGAACTCGGGATCGAAGTAAAAATATCATGGTACGAGCCTTCAATAATATGCTGTATATAACTATGAGCTGATTCCCAATAGAAACTGTTGGATGTAAGCCTTTAAATTTTCGACTCCCTCCCCCCCTTGTCGAGCATGGGCGCGAACACGATGAGTTATTCGAGGTACAATTCGTAGCAGGACGAAGCTTGAATATCAAGTAGCCGCTGACTAATTAAACGAACAGGATTATCTAATCCGACATCCCAACTTTTGGCAGTGGAAGAAACCGTGATTCGCCGAGCGGGCTCGGAATCAGAATTAGCCATCGCCTATGTCACAACGCAAATCTCATTAAAATTAAAATGGTGGGGGAGAGAACTCTCCGACCGCTCTTTACCATAGTCTCATCGACATCTTGTAATTTTCTGTAATTGCTCCCATAATCTTATCGAGGGATTTAAGAACTGGTCCGGATATTTACTGCTCACTTCCGTGCGACGAGGCCATTAGGAGACGCGGTGAAGTCTTCGTCACCAGCCGTGACCAAATTAATGGGTTCTGATTGGCCCTAAGCTGGTCTGGGACCGAGCCGAGGAGGTATTTTATTGGTCGAGTTTCCTTATTGCTACTAATTCGTGGACTGAATCAGATTCGGAGATTTCACAAAGTCTGAATCATCGTGAATCCTTTTTCTGATATATCCTGAATCTAAATATTGCGTAAACGACTGAGATATCCCAACACATCGTAACACTATCATTACCACATATGTTGATGACACATATGTTATCAGTTAATAATGACCCATTTACTGCTTTCCAAATTCTTCATTCACATATCACAAACCTTAAAGGATGGTGTGGAAAGTGGAGGATTAAAATAAATTCCAACAAAACCCATCAAAAATCATGTTTACTCATCTAATCTACCTAGGAGTCCATCTGGACAAATGTCTTGGAATCCTCATTCAAAAATCTGTTTAATGTTTCCGGTTACTTTAGCACTTACTAGGCGAACGCTATAAGCATCCGATTAACTATAAAAGACCCATTTATTTGACTAATAAATGACTGCAGTAAGAACCATTAGACTCCACCAAACCATCAAATTCCATTCGTATTCGATCTTGACAATCTAAAATTCTCAATGATCCTTACTTTGTCACAAATAAAATTATCCTTAATGGCTTTGGTATTCCATATGTTACCAATTTAGCCCAATCAACTATCTATATATAACAAACTTCAGGCACATCCACAGCCACTAGTTCTTAACATTGCATTCTCTTTGATTCCAGACAATCCTCTTAGGTATCTGAATAGAAAAAGGCCGCGGGACTTTCTAATATAAAACCATTATTGGGGTGCTTTTATTGGGTAGTTTCTATACAAGTATGTTCATGTGATTATGCCAATTCACATTCGCTTGTTTTATTTGTATTAAAAACAGCTGTAAATTTAAATCATTAATTTTTTTTTTAAAACTGTTTTACTATGTATTGATCATTTCAATACTAATTAGGATTTTTTTATCAATAAATAGACTATTCATTCTGAATTTTTCCTAGTTTTCACGGAAGAGAAAACTTTCCAATAAATTGTTATATAATTCTTTCTACAACTGTCGGATACGATAGTCATACTTTATATGGTTCATTAATGATTGACTTATGATCATAGACAGGACAGCACTAACGGTGCTCATGGAATTATAATTCGACTGACATGGACACAGTCCATGTTCCACTGCTTGACTGAACTGGATACGGTTGGCAAATCAATGTATGCAGGTGCCGGGGTGCACGGGAAGCCCTAGACGGCTCTGGCCTTGTCATACTTAGATAGTGGTCCCAAGTGATGCATTGCTTTGACACCTCTCGTCAAACGATTTCCAAGTTCTTACTGACAAGCGACAAGTAGCCCTGCTTCCTCGTACTTTGGCGAGGTCGAACCGATTACGTCGGGTTGGAGGACGGTCTATAAATCGATTGGGATGCCTTTGGATGTAGCAGCTACAGACCAGTAGTACTTGAAGTGATTGATGACAGGGCTTCGTCCGTTCCTTGTCCATGTTCCCTTTTGGTCACGTGTTCCTGTATGGATACTCCTCTCCACTGTCATCGATTGCGTCTTCCTTCTTCTTCGTATTAGAAGACGTGATTCAAAGGCAGTAAATATCAAGGGCTCTTGCACATTTACTTGGATTTGGGATTATAGTCCGTTAAAATTTTCGTTTCGAAATTTTAAAAAAAATTGAGCAGTACAACATAAAACTTTCACTAAACATCCTACTTTCAGTAGCAATTAATATTATATAAAGTTACAGTGCAGTTTTTATTTTTTTTTTTTTAGTTATAATTTTTGTTTTGTTTTTATTATACTCTAGATGTATGTGTGGTATCAATGTTTCACTCATAGCTCGAATAAATAGCATCCTTAAATGTGGCAAAATGTACAATATTATTTCTTAATTTAAAAAAATACAAAGTTAATAAACCCACTACGATTGCCAAGATTTCGTCACTCAACATTAATTTCTAGATGTTCGATATTAATTTTCTAAAATATTTAACTTTCCAACGGTATTATACCGTCTATATTAAGACACTTACTCTCGGAATTTCGTTTTATATCAATTAAATCATTTCACCTTTTTTTCTTCTTTAGTTGGTTATAACTACATTCTGAAGACTTTTTTTTAGGTTGATAAAACTTAAGAATATTACTTTAATTATAATTAAAAAATTACGACAGTTAATCTAAATCATAGTAATTCTTCAATCTACATTGGATAGCCAAGGTGAAAATAAATTTTAAAGTTTCCCATTTATTTCTATTATAAAAATAGAGACTGCTAACTTCAACAATTAAAAGTCTTTCTTTTTTTTTCCAATTTTTCGTCTTTCACCCATTAACGTCTAGATACCGTTTTTTTCTAAAAATCTTTAGCTTTCCAACGGTATATCGTACATCTATATTACACTTATTCCTGAATATTTTTTTTTTTCAACCAAGTAAATTATTTCATCTTTTCTCAATTTGAATTAGCTGTAACTACTTTATATAGTTTTTTTTTAATGATAAAAATATCATTCTAATTGAATATCATATGAATATATTAAATCTGTCAATTCTATGCTCGATATATCTTCGGTTTGTTAATCTGAAGCCAAGTCAAGCTTATGGAAATTCCATTTAGTTTCTAGAAAAGTATTAATTTTCCATTCAATAATATAAAAGTAGACATTGTTAACTAAAACATAAAAAATCAAAATAATTAAAACTTTTCTATCGATCTATTTATCATATCTTCATATAAAATCATTAGTTTTTCGTCCTTCCTAATTTTCCTAGAATCTTTAGATTTCCAACTATATTTTATAAACATATATGACAACTCTTATTTCCGGAAATTTGTTTTCAACCAGCGAAAATATTTCTCCTGTTTTAAGTTAATTATCAAATTCTTTTATAGTTCACATTTATCCATTTCACATCACTAATGACATAGAGAGACCTTTAATTATCTTTGATAACCAAAATTAAAGATACTTTAGGGGAAGGAGTTCTAACTGATATTAAATAAATAAAGCCTTTATTAATAAAAAATGTCCATGTGATAGAATGTTGTAATATTCAATTAATAAATTTAAAAAAATTAAAATAAATAACTAATAATGTAAACGATGCTTTCCTTGATTTTAAAATAATATCAGTTTGTTTTTTTTAATATGAAAAGTTGTAATTTATTTAAATCAGAAGTTGCTGTAACATCTCACACGTAAACCTACTTATATAGGCAATTTCAATGTACATTCTTTCAAATTCAATGTATATTATTATTCACATACAATTTTGCAAGACCTGGTTATTGGACTCAGAGGATCTCAAAACATATATTTCCGTTGAAAACTAGAATGATGAGTTTTTCATGATAGCAATCATTACTAAGTATGTATTTCACGAATAGGTAAGTGAAAGTAAAATAAAAAATCCCAGGATGTTGACATGAGCAAATAGCTTTTATTCCACAGCGATCTGTGTAATCACGTTGTCCCGCTATCCTGCAACTTTGCCAGGTTTATATTCATCTTAACGATTGGAGAGAAGGAAGATGTGATTTCTGCTGCAATGGAGAAGCTGGGTGGCTTCTCAAAGTCGTATTGAGAACGTATAGCTCTCATGAGTTGTAATATTTACTTATTGCGTATGAAACCGCACGATCGTAAAATCGATAAATGGGTTATAATAAAATCTTTTGTTGCTTTACTAGTGATTCTGATATAGGTTGTTATATATGGTTTTCACTCCGGTTGGACCATTTAAAAATTCTAAATAACCATAAAATGTACATCAATTTTATGGCCGGGTTCATATAATTTCGAGTTGGATTGCGCTGAACAAGCTCACGCACCTTTTCAGTCCCAATAAAGTGATGACTGAACAGTTACCTATAAAATGACTGACGCAATAATTATTTATTTATTAGCGAATTTCATTGTAGCCTACATCAACACGTCAATATATAATAAATATTGCACCAATCCTTTCTGTGCTACATCGATACATAAATATACTAGTAATAACATTTATAACTGTAAGAAAATATAATTATAATTTTTATAACAGTTTGCAATAACAATACAATGTCAAATAACCTTCAAACATTTTGCGTTGAGAAATTTATAAAATTGGTCAAGACCAAGACCAAGACCAGGGTTTGTAAAAAAAAATGATTTTTTGAATAAAAATAGTTACTAATACTCGACAATTTTAGTTACTATATGTAAAGAATTGGTATAACCAATATACTTTTGCGATTAACTCTTCTAATATTTCATTTGGTCTTAGTAAGGTTTCTCCAATCTAAAAAAAATACAGTAATATCTCTATAGTTATAAGCTAATAGGTAACAAGACTCTTGCGCATGACGAAGACCTAGACCAAGACTGAGTTTGCAAGACCAAGACTTATCTCAGTCTCGCATTTAATACCTTAACTGGGTGGTTTTTCAAGACACGATTAGTGTTGCGCAAAATCGGTCTTGGTCTTGCACTTTGCAAGACCAAGACAAAGACCGCCTTACTGTTTCAAGACCAAGACCAGGACTGGTAAAAAAAAAAATGGATTATTTTAATATAAATTATGGCAAAATAGTTACTAATAATCGAATATTTTAGTTACTATATGTTAATAATTGGTATAACTAATATACTTTTGCATTTAACTCCTCTAATTTTTCATTCGGGCTAAGTTAGGTTTAGATAGGTTTCTCCTATCTAAAGAATTACAGTAATATCTCTATAATGATAAGCTAATAAGTATCTGCAAGACTGTTGCGAGAGTCTTGCGCAAGACCAAGACCATGACCAAGACTGAGTTTGCAAGACCAAGACTCCTCACCAACACTAGACACGATTTATAAAAAATGTATCGTAACGAGTTTTTCCTTTCTTCGAACTGCGTTCCGCTCTTGGATCCTCAAAACACTCTAAACCAGGAAACGCCATTGTAAAAGGGCAATTTTCCGCGCGACACTTTGTGGAATGTCGCAGCTATCCAGGATGAGGTTTTGTCCCCGGGCATGTGTCATGTCATTATTCCTCCCAGATCGCTGGGACTATCAAGGAAGTCCGGTAGGAGAGCGTTGGCCCACCGATGTTGACAATAGTCGATTGAACAATGGGCCCACGACCGGAATTAAATTAAACTATCTCTTTGCTAGATATTCCGTCATAATGAATCGAACGCTACATCACGGCGTCGGTTTAACGTCAAAGGTTGAGGCGGTGTTGGACTGCAAATAAGATGCAAGCGGTAGCAGCATAAAA
The DNA here is from genome assembly GCA_928085145.1 of Nezara viridula. NCBI lineage: Eukaryota > Metazoa > Arthropoda > Insecta > Hemiptera > Pentatomidae > Nezara > Nezara viridula. The sequence goes on from OV725078.1 coordinate 38,436,415, forward strand.
CAAATTCGAATGGTGGTTGCAATTTAGGATTCAACAATGCAGATTTATTATCTGCTGTCTCAGGTATAAATATTTATAAGCTTAGCATCTTGTCGGACGGATTTTATCATTGATTTATTACGCCATGTAGTTATTAGACCATTCGCTAAGCATAACATCCAATGAATCTGCCACAGTACCAGTGTGGAAACGAACTTTTTTACAATTTTAATTGAAATCGATACTTTATCTGTATATCGTGCTCACTACTCAAAATATACGTCATTCACGATCATTTGAACAGATATCAGGATATGTTACAACATTTCCAAGACTGAATGAGCTTGGAACAGGCCTTACTTTTCAAACTCTATCATAAAGTGAAAAAACATAGTATTTCCCCTCCACTTTCTTAATTTTCTGGACGAGGAACAGCGAGATGAAAAACGAAAAACTCATAACATCGGCTAAATCTTTTATTTTTTTCTATAGAACAGAATTCAATAAAAACAGTGACAAATTCATATTCTGCCAATTTAAAATATTCTCCGGTACTCCACGAACTCCATGAGGTATCAATAAAACAGTTTATCTAATTTTTTGAGTTCTAAAAAAAAATATATATTTGTATTTAGCCGATGTCGCGAGTTTTCCTTTACTTCGCGTTGGCATAGCTTTCTTTCTTCCTTTCAAGAAATCGCCTCCATTTCATTCTATATTTTATTGGAAGTATTTTATTGACCATTTTAATGAAAATCGATAGTTTATTTCCTTTTTATTATTGTGGGGGCGGATGGGGTAAGAGGTTATTCATAGATACCGCAGCATCTTTAATTTATTTATTGAACATATTTACTCTATTTTTATATATTGACTTTATTCATCTTTTCTTGTTTGTACCAATTGTTTTATCGCTATTGCTGTTTAATTTTAATCTTCGTCATTGTTAAGTATGAATTAGATCAGGTAAAAAGAGTGTAAAAATATAGGACACTTGTATAAAGGGAGAAAAACAGAGCGGAAGGAAAAAAAAAAAAGAAATATATATCTATATTTATCATACTCATGTATATTCAAATTGTCCATTCAAATTAATAAGTATGATGGGTATTTAGAAACACAATATAATTGGACAGCACTCTTTTAAATAATTTTTTTTTTCTCTATTTATCTCAAAACGTAAGCCTTGATTTTATACACTCGTAAACCCATCTTCGTAGCAACCTGAACGAATTTATAATCGATTATATAATTAATTATCGATCAATATAACAAATATTACGAACATAAACTGAATACAAATAAAATATATTCTCTACAATTTCACTTTATATTTAGTAAAATTTTTAATTTTTTTAAAATAAATTATTCCGATCTTATTTTAGTCCTGATGATAGCAGAACTGTTCGAAATCTGTAATTAGAGTTTGAATTTATTTTTCTGTTATTGTTGTCACTTTTAACTGATTAAACTGAAAAGCTAAAACTTTGACATTTCATTTTACGAATATCGCACAGACTTGCAATCATATTTTCAATATATCCAATCCATAAAAAATAAGGGAAAACATTTAATAAACATTAATCATTTTGAAATAATGTTTTCAAAGCAGTTTTATTAATACTAAAGTTCAAAATTTGTTGATATTTTGCTCAATTATGTACTATTGCTATTTCTGACTATAGATAAATGGTGCTAATTTATCACACAATGTGGATCTAATTTTCAGGAAGTTGGATGATTTCTATCTTGAACAGTGCCTGATTCAAGTAAAAGAAAAATAAATTAAAAATTAAAATTTAATTCAAAACAAGAAATGTCTTGTAGCTATGTTTTTGTGTAGTTGAAAAATAGGAATTTGGCATACCAACATATTCTGAGCGCCATTCTCTTACAGAGCAAAATTTGTACCCTCATTAACAAGCATGAAAATTATATATTCTTTTATATCAAATTTGGCTATTTTTGTTGAAATATATAAAATAATGGCGTAAATAAATATTTAAATAAGGGTTTGAAATACAAATACAAACTTATTTAATGTGTGATAATACGTGATTAAAATAACCTCATGGTTTACATTTATTTACTTGTCCCATTTCATCATAAATTAAGTAATAATTATTGTACTTTTGATGAGGAAGAACGTTCGTTTTAATTATACAAAGAATATAAATCATCTCTGCTACCCAAAGGCTTGATGACAATGCATTATTGCAACTTCTTCCAAGTGCATATTACCCATTTCTATAAATTACGGAAACAAATCAGTTTTATTTTTTTATTTAAATAAAAGGTGAATTCACTTGACCCAGCTCATTGACTTAAGTATTCGTTTATAAACAAGGTTTTGAAAATTTAGGAAGGATACAATCTACCGATTCAGGGCTATTGTTTATGTATACACGGGTATGAAACCTGATAGGGCCAGTAAAATTTCGTTTACGCTTCTATTGGCCGTAGATCGACAGCTAATTAAGCCGGCTCTCTTAAGGTTCGACCAGGCTTTTTAAAATGGGTACCTCACCTTTAACCTGGGTCAAAGAAAAAAAAAATGGATGTTGGAGCTTGATCGTATCACTTCTTTGGTTATTAGGGGAAAAAATGGAAGTTTACACTTTCAAAGCTTCGAAGATGACTTATTCACACGTTCCCTATTTTTAATTTTTTTGACACTTATTCCTTGAAATATTCATCAAGTATAACTGATAATCCGAAAATATATTTGATGTATCTACATAAATATTAGATTTTTATCACCCTTTTAATTCATAACAGAATTTAGTAATAATGTTAAAATATAAGATCAACTTATTACAAAGTAAAGTGTTACAGAATAAAACCCGTAATATGTAAAATTGGCTGAAACAATTATGGAATTTTTTTAAAACGTTCAATTTTAACAGTTCCTGTGAAATTTTTTCTGGAAAAAAAACGTCCTAAAAACAAAAGTTGTAAGCAACTTTTTTTTTATTTTTTTTTTATTAAAGTTCTAAATTTACGGTAAAAGTATAACTTATAGAATAGAATTTTAAAGTATTAAAAAAAATTCTTTTTTGGCCTTTTCTTATTTGTGATATCTTGTGTGTTTCTTTACAGTTGTTTTAGAATTGAATATTCATGAATAATTTATGAATTTTATAATTTGAAGGATTTTGAGGAGATAATTTTTGCAATTATTATATAAAATTATGATTATATGGATTGTATAATAATGATGTAAATAGAGATATCATTCATTGATTTGATATTATAGAATTTTCGTTTATTGCCCTTTTATGTGCTGTTATATTCATTACATATATATTTATAACAGGGCAAAATTGCCCGAAATGTCGTCAAGAAATTTAAATGAATTATAGCATACAATAAATGGATAAGTGTAAAATAAGGCATTGTCCTCCACATAATAAATCTTATTATTAATATATACCCTTGGAAAACTTTTAAGATTTAATAATATAACTTTTATTTATTTAAGTTCTTAAAAAAAAGTTCCTTCAAGTGAGAAATGAACATAATTGGGCTTAGATTAGAGTTATAATTTGACTTAAATTAATTACACAAGATCCTTATGTGTCGTTTGTTTGAGTAACTAGGAATAAAAATCATTTTTTAGATCGACTTTTTAGCGAAATCGAAAGAACTTTTAAATAAAAGTTCCGTAAGACCTTTGCTGGAAAAATTGCAAAGGAAAACGTTCTAGTTCGAAAATAACTAAAAAACTATCAACAATAAAAGTTGCAGTGGTACCTAAACTTTTAAAAAATAAAACCTTTTTCTATTTCAATCATTTTGTAAAACCTCATCAAGGGTTTTTTTTTGTTATTAATGAGAAATGGGGTGGTAGATCATTTTAAATCCTACTACATCATACAAACATGAAATTATTCTCTATTATCTATTTTATGTTTATAATTAAAAAGAAAATCTTTCATTAAAACTTCGATGTATTGCAAATCTAATAATTATATTTTGTTTTAGTTTTCAACACGAATTTCGTTATTTAATAATGAGGAATAATGAAATATTCATCGGCCTTGGGGGGGGGGGGATCGGATTTCCTACTTAGACCGAATATTTCAGCTATAAATAATGATGAATCGAATAATCGAATAAACTTCCTTAAAACTCATCGATTATTTAACAGAATATAGATATATATATATATATATATATATATATATATATATATATATATATATATTCTTTTTCTTTCTCTTCAGCTATGGAGTTTCTGAGCTCCAGAGAACAAAAATAAAGAACAAACAGACGTTGGTGACCTTAGGGTTTTACGCCTCAAAGCTTAAATAAATAAATGAATTAGTTTGTTCCATATTTTTCCCTCGTCCCTTATTGAAAATTTTCATTCCGAAAATTCATAATCCTGTTGAAAGGTGCCCCCCCTCAAAAAATTGAAAACCCGTCATAATATGCCCCCCTCAAAAATTTCGATGGTTCAACTTGAACCATATTTCATTGATTATTCACTAGGGTTTTTTTAAGAACCCTGCACAGTTCACCAAATTGTAATACAACTTATTTTCTTTTAATTTTATCACTAAATTAAAATATCTTATTTATGATTCCATTTTTTTTTTTTTTTGTCTGTGATAATTTTACAGATTAATTTGAAATAAGTCTCCTGAAATATAGAATGAGATGGCGTTGTACGAATTGGATCTAGGCGTTGCGTTCTACTACACGAATTGGGCCCCGCCACTTCAGTGGAATTCCCTGAAAATAGCCATTTTACCCAAATGAGATTCCCTTTATCAAATTCAATGGGAGGGGGGGGGGAGGGAGCGGTTAATACTCAAATAATGTTTCGTACTGAATCCAATGGTAAATTTTTTTGGTAGCGGGAGTACGATAAAAGAAACATTTGTTTTTACCACAAATAAACTTAAACGAAATTCTTCGCGAACTCGTGTTTAAGTATAAATAAAAACTCTACCTTTAAATACAAGATATGTAAGCAGTACACATTTCGTTAATAAGATAACTTTTTTAATTTTTTGTCATGTGGTTTTCGAGAAAAAAAAATTCTAATAATGTAAGAAAATAAAATAAAAATAATATGGTTTTATTAAAAAATTTATGGTGCAATGTAATGTCATGTTATATTCACAGTTCATCTTTACCCATTATTTCTCATTTTTCCTTTTGCCAGTACGCCATATCTTCGTCAATTATATATCAAATCCAATGATTGAGTCATCATTTCGAAAATCATGCATTCGTTAAAGTGCGGAAAATTCGCACATTCTGCAGAAAAATCAGGAAAATACATTTGCGCATAACTCAAAAAGTAAACATATATGGTGGATTCTACCCATGACGATTGAAGAGGTTTAAAAAATCCCTGCAATGTGAAAAAATTCATCGAAATTGGAAAGTTTTTTTTTTTGGCAAGATACAGCCTATTGTAAATTGCACACAGGTTTTGGATCATTATTTTGAATGCAAATCAATCCCTTCCTCTTGTGATATGGTATATTTACTTATTTTAATATTATATCATCATCTATTCAGAGAATAATAAACTTAGCGCATTATTAGCAATTGCCAACTAGTCTTTTATATTATCAAAACTATATTTTTTAACTTTGCAATCATCACTGACAGCCTTCAATGTCCTTTTTAACGGTAATATTAGTTAAAATTAGCTTAGGTGATGCTTATTTAAGCTAAATCATTTATCAAGCCCAACTGAACTTGATGAAATTCGCTTGAATGCTCATGATATATGGGAAACGACCCAGGCAACCTACACTTGGTGTCTCCGTGTAACACTGAGTTGTACCCAATTCGAGTACCGAAAAGAAGGTCCCAATTCATGCCATTTATGGATTTAGGAACCTATTTTATTCTTCCTACTGCATTCACGTTAATTTTATACTTATGTTTTTATTAGTAATTATAATCTCTCCTTTATGGTGCCATAACGATAATATTTTTAAATGTCATGATTTTTTTTAGCTCCGAAATTATAAAAAAAAAATCATTCATAATCGCTTTTGGTTAATAATAATGTTGAAGTTCAATATATATTGAAAGATGGCAGTTGCATTATTAATACGGAATGAAATGAATGTTAAGACCAGGATTTTGGTCTGGAGGGACAAGTTTAATTTTTCCGCCCCTTAACATACCATCCGCAACGCCCTCTTCCCTCAATAAAAGTCAACATTTTGTAACAAGGTTGAAGGTTGAAGAGAAATTTGGGATTGAACTCATTTCAAACTCAAAGAATATTAAAAGACACAAAAAAATTAACTACGATCTATTTTTGAGTACGTCCAAGACAGAAATCCCCAACCAACTTCTTTTCAATCTTCCAACATTCAACAATTTCTCCGCCATCAATATTCATGGTAATACTTATAGAGATGAATATCATTATCGAATAACTTCAACTCATATTTTGGACTAAATTAAAATTAAATGAACCAAAAAATAGAAATAAATATTTTTAAATAGGCTAAAAAAAAAAAAATCGGTCTACATATTTAGTCTATATAAACCTTTTCACATTATTTATTAATTTAAAAATCTATATTTTACTAAGATATCTATATTTTATTTAAATAATAAAATATTATTTTCAGTTTCAACTGAAACTCCATGCTGCATACATCCCCTTGAAGTAGACCTGCAAAGTCGGGTCGAAAAGTTGGCTTGAAATAAAATAGTTTTTTACTATTTTAGTCATTTTAAGACCGCCACCCGGGGCCTTATCCTTATTCAATAATATACCACGGTTAACCATCAAGTATTCAATAAAATATAATTCTGAAAATTTAAAATCTGTGATAAAACAACGTGACTAAAAATCTTCACATACCTTTTTCATATTTATCCCTTACTGATATAATTTTTGAAGGTCCAACCATGAAGCACAATTCATGTAATATTTTTTCTTCATTTAATAAAATGTTTCTCAATTAATTAAATGTAAATATACATTTATTTTGTGAATTCGGTCGAAAGCCATTTGTAACTTATGTAACAAAAAAAAAAAAAATGAATTAACATTTTCTCTTAGTTTAATAACCCCTGTTGTTTGGCTTATTTTAGATATTATTATATAGACCTCTATAATTTAATATGCACCATAACATTTTTTTGCATATTATTATATATCAATAATTTAAAAAGAATAACATAGAGAAGATCTATAAACGAAAAAGTCGCAATGTCCCGATGAAGACCGGAGAGAAAATAAAAAGCGGAAGTTGAGGACATGAGGATGTGAGGTGGATTAATGGTGAGCAAGCAAATTAAATTTTATTTGCAGTGTAAGTCGGCTATCGGGGGTGTGACAGTGTGCACTCAGTTTACGTTTGTCATCACACTTGTTGCTCTCTTGCAGGAGAGTTTAAACAATTCCCCCTCCCCAGGTGGTCCTAACCTTCCCCCCCACCACGTCACCCAAAGTGGGAGGCGCTTGCGTGGCCACGCCCACTACCCCCTCCACTCTTCCCCCCCAGTACAGTCAATATCGGTAAAATGGGGACCCACACCCCCCAGGCAGTCGTCACCCTCCAACCACATTTATCCTCCTGTCTGGTTCCTTCCTCCCTACCGCCCACTTTCCCAGCCGGTCCCACAAACAAGCTTAAAAGCTCAACATTCCTAACCTTCGTTTCGAAATTGAATGGTTAACTGTCGGTTATTTAAAATGAGAGTCGTTTGTACAGAGGTTTAAGCTTTTGGTATTGAACCCAAATTGAAATACACACTCACACACACACACACACACACATATATATATATATATATATATATATATATATATTAACGTAATCAATTGAATTTTTAACTCTACAATAAAATATCATGGAATAGAAAATAATTAAATTTAATATATTTTTTTTTATGGTTTTTATAAATAATTATTTTACATATAGTTATAATACCAGGCCTTGAAATGAAATTTTTATTTATTTATTTATTTTTTATCAGTTGCGGAATGACTGGAATATTTCTTCTTTTTTTTTATGTTATTTAGAAACAAGATTTATTCCCTTGGAACCTTTTCAGTAAATGTTTTATGGAACTTTTATTTTTACTTTTTATTTAAAAGTCCTTTTGAATTTAAAACCCTCCCCCTCCCCTCCCAAAAAAATCTAAATAGTGACTAATTTTCTTAGCTACTCAAACAAATGACAAGTTAAAATAAAATAGTTCATTCAAGATAAATTATAACTCATTATTTCTCATTTAATATAGCTTTTTTTTTTTTTTAGAACTTAATATTTATAACTTTATTACAAAAAAGTTTCTTTGAACTTTTATTTTTAAAAAAGCCTTATTTTTTAGATGTTCAAAATATATAAATAAAACTCAAACAATAAAAATTAATTTAATTTTTGTAATATGTTACCTAAGGAAAAATGTTATAAAAGAAAGTAAGCCAGTAGGAAAAAAACGTGAATAAAAATAATCGAACCGGAAAAATTGGTTCCGGTAAAATCTCATTCGAAGGAATAGCAAACTAACTACATTTATTGATTACTTTGTCAAAATCTAAAGATAAGAGCTAAAATTAAATAAAAGGTAATTTTTTAACATGTACGATTACTGTATCCGGTAGACCTCTTGAATGATCGGTAAAAAATATGACATGTTATAAACGTTTTGTAATATTTTTAGCACCCCGCAATACATTTAAAAAAAAAATTGGGAAAGACCTGTAAAAGTAATAAAAATTCTATTTATATTAATATTGCTAATCAATTACGGCATATTATCCAAAATATTTAAACATTCAATCATTTAATTTTCACAACTCAATCAAGTTTGACTTTTAATGCCTTAAGGATTAGTGCTGCCCAAATGCGAGACCAAGACGAGTCTTGGTCTTGAGCAAGAGTCTCGCCACAGTCTTGCAGTTACCAATTAGCTTATTACTATAGAGAAATTACTGTATTTTTTTAGATAGGAGAAACCTAACTAAGTCCGAATGAAAAATTAGAAGAGTTAAATGCAAAATTATATTGCTTATAATAATTCTTTACATATAATAACTAAAATTGTCAAATATTCGTAACTCTTTCTTAATTTTTAATCTAAAAATGGAACGGTATAAGCCGATCTTTGCAAGACCAAGACCAGTTGTGGGCAACACTATTAAGGATTGAAAATGTTTAACCGCTTGATGAAATAAATAAGTTATTAAATAATTTTATATCTAAGAACTCATTTACAGAAGTTTTTAAAAGTTTAGACTAACGTATTTCTAAAATTAAAATATTTAAATTTTTAGTTTGGACTTAGGAAGGAAATAAGAATCCACAAAAAAGTTTATTTGTGTCTTATAATTAAGAACTCACACCCCTTTCGGCAAAAGGCCGTAAAAGTATTTATATCTCAGATCGTGGATAAAACATTAAAAATGGTATAATTAATTGACTTATTATAAAAAAGAAGGTATAAAAAAAGTAAGCAAAGCATTTAACGATTCGTGTAAAAGTGAGTTATGTTTTTAGTTTAAAGAGCTAAATGTTTTGTAAAATAACTAAAAGCTCACGAATGTTTTAAAAAATGAATATATAACATATTGAATTATAATTATAATAGGTTAAGAATTTAATCGTTGATTAATTAATTAATTTCAATAAGCATTCAAACCATCGTGTGTTTATTATTATTATAATTTAACATCTAATAGCAGATTGTTTTACCAACATATTCTTCGGTACACTTTATAAAAAGTCATCCAACATGGAGGGGAAAAAAAAATTGAATACGTGAGCTGGGTAACGCAAATTCACTGGAAGGGGAGGGGATGGAAAGTTGTGGAAAGAAACTACACAACAAAGGAAAAGTTAGTAAAAGAAAATAAGTAAGTTTATGATAAAGAAACGCCAACTTTCTTATTTTAGTTTTATTGTCGCCTAACGAATAATTTTGTCAATATATAATCGATAATTGTTTCAATGAAATGTATCTTTTACCCCATTATTTCATTTTTGTCTAGATACTATTTTTTTTTTTTAATTATTCTAAGAAATCAAGACAAATATATAAAAATATTTTCTTTACAAAGGACTTCGATGGAATTTAATTGCAAATTATATTCAGTTTCTTGAAAATTAATGTAGTAATTTATTTTATTTTTCATTGAAAAATAAGCTACAAATAAACAAATAAAACAATTGTATATCTTAGAACACATCCGTTTAGACCTTTTTCAAGTACGAATCTAACTAATTTTATTAAATGTTTCATAAAATTGTTCATGAAAACTCAAGAAATGTTCAATTCTTTTAAACGACTTACACAGAGAAAAAGCCTAGTGAATCATACAATCGTTTTTAGTTTTAATAACAGTAACTATAGTTTAGTTTATTTTTGTTTATATGTATTTATTTTTACTATTATTATTTTGCAGTTTAATTTATTTTTATTTATTAAGAGGTGAGTAAGTAGTCGACTGGTCAATTATAAATGGATGAAAGAAAAATTGTCAGGAATTTCAGTCACAATTTTTTATTATTGGGTTAGCCGAAGTTTCGACCCAATAATTAAAAAAACAATATAAAAAAAAATGTGACTGAAATTCCTGAAAATTTTTGTTTCATATTTATAATTGATCAGTCGACTACTCACCCACCTCTAAATAAATTAAACTGCAAAATAAAAGTACTAAAAGTACATGCATACAAATAAAAAGAGACTAAACTAATCAAAAGAACTACATAAATACTGGCAAACATTTATACAATAATTATTCTGATCAAAACGATTATATGAATCACTAGACATTTTCTCTGTCTAAGTCGTTTAAAAGAATTATACAATTTTTGTTCCATCGTTTTTATTTATTGTACATAGATTGAGAATAAGCTACTCTTTCACTGTTACTAATATACCTAAATGTTAAAAAATATAATATTACTCAGTAAAGAAATAAAAAAAAAAAAAGAATAACTATAACCTTTTTATTTTCTTTCATGATTGCACTTCCAACCAAGTTGATTAGACATTTAAAGCCAATTAACTAAAGCTCTACAATTGCGAAAACAAGAAATTAAATAAACTTCTCAACAAATGTAAAAACGAAACAGTTTTCAAATTAAAATAATAATATAAATGCAACGAACTTGAGTGCTTAATTTTTTTTAAAGGTGACTTTTATTTTTTATTCATTTTTTTAATAATGGTAATTACAGGAATAATAATGCTTTTAGGCGTACTTTTTTTTTCGGATACGTGCTTTCATTTAGTAACTAAAATATCATTATATATATATATATATATATATATATATATATATATATATATATATATATAATATATATATATTTTTTTTTAGGGGATCCTCAGAACAAAACCATTTCTTTAAGCTGAAACAAAAATATCATTCGCTTTGTATGAAACTTCGATAATGAAGATCATATTGCCACTTAAATTTCATTACGGTGTAATGCGGATTTTATGATTATTGTGTTAAAAACTAACAACCTATCACAATAAAATATGGGAACCTTTTCGAAAATAAATACAGCTATTTTATAAATATGATTAGAGGAAATAATAACAGAAAATAACACCATTTGGTCTCCGAGAAAATGAAGACGCTTCCCCGTGTATCATTACGTATCAAGGAAGAGGCCATTTTCATTTTCTATTTTTTTTCTTTTTTTTTAGGTTGTTTTTCGAAATGAGTTTTATGTCTAGTTGATACGACGTGGGGGGGGGGAGGGGCTGAGGGGGGAAGGGCTGTTCAGCTGTTGAAGCGATTATCTTCGAGCATCTGCCCCAACCTATCTCTTACACCGACCATCATTCTCCACACAAATGTAGTCTCTTCATCATCAGGCAAATTGACTTGTAAGCCTGTCTAGTTTGGCTTGGGTCGTGAAGTAAAAAACCGCCAAGTTTAATTTTCAGAAAGGAGGGTTGCGAAGTCGCCTCGTAAATTAACAAAACAAATAACCATTTATTTAAAACTGACAGAAAAATAAAAAAAGTGCGTAAACATCATATATATATATATATATATATATATATATATATATATATATAATATATTTTTATGTGTACATAAAAGGATTTTATTTTTTAAATAATTTATTTCTAATTTTTATTAATGCTGGATCCTACCAAGTTTTATACAGGAGTTAAAAGTTATTTTTTTTAAAAGTCCCATTTTAACAGCTTCTGTGGAAATTCATAATATTTTTTTTTTCAAACAAAGTCTCAATGGAACGTTTTTTAAGTATAATTACAGATTTATGGTAGACGTTTGACTTTTGTTTATTGAAGTTCATAAAAAAATATTTAGGCTTAGATTAGAGTTATAATTTATCTTAAAAGAATTACTTAATTCTAATGTGTCGTTTGTTTGAATAGCTGAGAATGAAATTAATTTTTTTGGATCGACATTTTGCCGAAATCGGTACAACTTTTATGTAAAAGTTTAAAAAAAGTTTAGTTAAAAATAACAGAAGAAATAATTGAAAAATTGAAATAGTTCCAGTCATACCGAAACTAATAAAAATAATTATAATTAATTATAACTAAATTATTTAAAATTTCATTTCAAGCCCTGATTATATATATAATATATATTATAAATATATTGTGATTTAATATAAGATGTGCGTTTTCGCCCAAAAAATCTCAAGAGATCTCAATTAAAGAGTTTACAATGGTATGATAAAGCCAGTTCTCATATACGGCTGCGAGACATGAACACTGACCAACACCCAAGAAAGAAGTGATGAAAGATTTGAGAGAAAAGTCCTCTGAACGATAATCGGAGCGATATAGGAGGAGAAAGACCAATAAAGAACTGCTTAAAGGAACTGGTCGATCAGTATCTCATGCTATAAAGGCAATGAGGTTAAGATTGGCATGCCATATAACTTGGAGTAATCCATCAGGAAGCCTCTATACAACAATTGATGGCTCAATAGAGAGTAAGAGACCACCTGGAAGACAATAATCCATATTTATAGATCGCTTCGACAACGATGTAATAGAGCAACATGATAACTGGATATTGCCCAATATAAGAAGAGATGGAGAAGGCTGGTTAAGTTGGGCAAAAGGTCTAAGATAAAAAAAAAGTATAAAGATGTGCAATAATAATTAAATACAATGATTCATTTCTTAAAAATAATAAAAACCGATGGCAATATCATCGTTTTGATGAAATTAATTTTTGAAAATTTAAAATTGAGAGAATCGTTTTACAGTATAAACCAAATCCGTGTTTTTAAAAATCATTTATTAATAAAACATATCCATTTATTTTAAATTATAGTTTATATTATTTTTATATATGTAAAAGTACGGATTTTCTCAATTTCGCGCTCATAAAATATCTTTTGTCCTTTACCTTTTGTCTGTAAAGACGAGCAATGCCAGCTAATAAATGAAAAGGAGGAACGGAGATGATGGAATTCTCCAAGTTCCTCAAGGGGGCGATCTATAGGGAAAAGTTGTGGTAGAGGAAGGTGGGAGGGCTGACAGAGAAATACATAGGCAGAGGCCCTTCCTCGAAGGGCTAGGAAAGGTTAACAAATGGGACAGGGAAATATCGATGGTGGAGCCCGAGAGATCGATGCGAAAAAGACAAACGGCTTTAATGTTTTATTCAGGCAGCCGTTGGGGCGCAACTGCCGACGTTAATACGATTTTCAGGCTCCATATTCGGCCTACGTTGAGAGGAAATACGGATACGCGACGGAAGAATACGCTGTTAAACGCTTATTGAGAAGGCTGGGCGATTCGTTAAGCTTGACGCCAACCCCTGGCGTTGGATCAATTGCGTTAGACTCACACGACGCTAACCTGTAATTCCGTCATTAACTGTATCTTAAGCTCACACTGTATCTTAATTTCTATTTTTCAGATTACTATTTTTTTGGATATTTATAATTATTTGATTGGCTATTTATGATTATATAATTACTATCATAAATCAATTAATGGTTATACAAAAAACAAGAATTAAATTAATCCAACAGTTTTTATCTTCTAAAAAAAAAACTTTTGAACAAGATTTTTTTTTCTCTTTATTTTAACGTATCGGCCCTACATCCACTAATATTAGTTATCCAGTGATATATTTATAAAAAAAAAATCAAATACCGTTTACGATGTCAAAATTTTATATAAATCTAATGATTTATTCTGAAAATTTCCACTTTTTAGGAAGACCTTATACTATCTTATCGATAATTAGATTAATTAATCATTATCAAATTTAATATTCACAATTATTAAACCGAAACCATTTATAATGTCTTTTAGGTTGTTTCTTTTTCTTCCTATAGCGAATAATTTTTATTTTTTTTAATTTGTTGATCTACTCAAAATTTTAGGTTCAACCTCATCATCAGGAATTCTCTTTTATTGCTCCTAATATTGTCATATAAATCTATAATATGTTACATCATCATATTTTTTTTTTTACAATTATTTGTTTAAAATATGCTATTAGGAACATTCCTTACGTAATACATGTATAACATAGAATATATATTTATTTATAAAAGATGTATGACTACTTTCATGTCAAAGATGCATATTGTCATATTTATTATATTTATGTTATTTTCTTTACTCTGGTTCTCATCTTACAAGAGTTTCCTCCATTAAGGAGCCATTAGAGTCAAAATATTACTTCCTAGTTTGTACTCAAGTTTTACTGACATCTACCACGAATTGTAGGTAAGATCAAGATATCTAAAATTTACCGGTAAGCGTGTAAGGGTATAAGGGTATAAAACTGAAGCTATTGGTGTACGCTGGGAGTGGGCTTGGAAAGATTTATAGATACTCTGATTACAAGGACGATAGTGGAGTTGCGTGCTCCCGCTTGCCTTGTATTAATCTGTATCTGTGGAAAAGTGTGGATCCATTGTTGCGAAAAAAAAAAACAAGGGAAAAAACGGGGACCGCGAATTATAGCAACAGTTTGTACTAACAGTCACTTAAAAGAATGTTATATAGTACATCTTTGTACAACACAAAATGTCATTTTATTCGTTACAAACGTTACGATGGAAAACAGAATTGAAAACTCAGAAAACCCAAAGACAATTTACACTATAAAACTGTAGAAAACATCCATGCCATTAAAATAAAAATAAAACAAAATATATATTTTTTAAAATATATTAATTGAAATTTACAACTGTATCAGATACAAATACAACTAGTAAATATGTAAAAAATAGAAATAATGAACAGGCTTCAACAGATACTACTCAGTGGTAGCCATCTCCTTTTCAGACGCCTAGGAGGATTATCAGGAATCGAGGAAGGGGATTCGGATGGGACTGGAGTTTATCATGAAAGGATAGATATCTGGCTCGGGCTAGATCAGCGACATATGGTACGTTAAGGTCTTTATGATTGGTTTTTATTTGTGACAAAGTATGGAGCATAAATGATTTTACGAACGATTTTGGATTGTAGGGGAGCGGGGTAGCTCAGTGGTAGGGTACTGAGCTTCCAATGCAAAGGTCCCGAGTTCGAACCCCGGCTCATGGCAGAAAATTTATTTATCTGTTTCATTGGCCGTGGGGCGACCTTGGGTCAGGAGTCCCTCCTGGGGCTCACCCAGCCTCTATAAAGTGGGTACCCTTAATTAAATAATTAATTAAGGGGGAAAACCTGGCGGTTGAGCGTGATCTCGGTCAAATCACCTCCTTGCACAACCGTTGACCTAGAAACAGTGCTTTCCCTAAATAGTACTGAACCCCAGACCCTTCATGGGTTGTAGTGGTACAGGTTTTTTTGGATTGTAAGGATTGGATACGATAGGAATTTGATGGTTTGGTACTAGTAAATTTAAATTGATAATATGTACACCATTAAGAAAAACATGCTATTCATGGGTAGCACTTCAATTATAGTTCTATATTGTGAGATGATGCAAGGTTAGAAATAAGTGGTTTATTATGGAAGGATTGGGTATCTGTGGATTGGCCTAATTCAGTAACAAATGGAACATTAAGGTCACTATGGATAATTTTATTTACATTAAAATCTAATGGTACAATTAAAATTTAAATAATTTATTTAATTTGAATGTTTTATTTTCTGTTTTTGATTTCTTTATCGAACAAACTAAATAAACCAATCAGGGGACTAATCAATGATATCGTTATTTAACATATCCGAGTGTAAATGTATGGATAATTTCATAAAATAAAAAATAAATAAAAAAACGCCTAATGAAGCTAATAACTCACTCTATGTACTATCACTAAATGTGATTAATCGTTTATGGAATAAAATATTTCATTTTTTTTTTTTTGTGTGTAGTAAATTCCTGATGCCCTTTATAAATATATGTATATATAAAAAAAAATCCTCCGTATTTTTGCAAATGTGAAATTTCAATTATTAATTATTGTTTCTATTGTTGATGTTTCTGATTATATTGAAAATTCAATATGAGGAGTATGGTTGAAATGCAGAATGTATTAAAGCTATGTTCTTAGCAATAGAGTTAAAACTCAACTAAATCAGAGGTTTACAATTTTTCTGATTCTACTTTAGCTGTCGACACTTTTAATTAATTAATTGTATTTATAACATTCGATATTTAGTATACAGAGATTTTGTTTGTTTTTTCGAGGAAAAATTGGGTACTTATAATGCAGATATATAGGTCAAACATAAAAATTGAATCCTACACCTAATTGTAAGGCAAACTGGAGAAAAGTGTTCTCCAGACCCTCGTGAACATAAACGCAATTGAATACCCCTTACTTGAAAACTAACAGCGTTTTAATCCAGCTTACATTAGAGACGGATGCCTTGGAACGATAGCGGCGGGCCACGCGACTCGTCCACGAGAAAAGCCTATAAACGTTTTCAAGTGATTTCCTTACGCTGCACCGGAATGAGGTAAAGAGGTGGGGGGGGGGGGTCGATGAAATGGAAGGAGAAGCGAAAAAGGGGAAGATAATGTTGATTCAGTGATTATAGGGGATGTTGAAGGTTGCGTGCCGGTTTGGGCCGTCAGGCCTACCACACCCTCTCTTCCAAACACAAAATATATCATTGGGCATCTATTATTCAACGTCGGTTTGAGTAGGGAACTCGGTTTGTACGAACTGTACTCAAAAGCCAAGTATTTTATCGTGACTGTACGACCAGAGACAATTCCCATTAATCTACAATGAAATATTTCTGATATGATAAATAATTTCATGTCTCAATGCACTTACGAAAGAAATGAAGCTTATATAAACCAAACTAATAGCAAGTGATACAAGTGTTAAAACACTTAACCCCACCGCCTAAGGTATGATTTTCTTACTAAATTAAATAGCTTATAACTAATATAAATTTAAAAATAAGACGAATAAGGTGAAGTTACTACAATTATTCACAAAAATTTTTGTCCCCACTAATGAACTTTTATGTGAGGAAAAAATACGACTGAATGGCTACCACCGAACATATCTTAAAGTGGAAAGAATTTAGAAAAATGTTTTTAAAAGGCAAATATTTTATCGCGACTGATTGAATATTTAATAGTTGACCGTTGCATTGTAAAGAAAGGAGATTCAGTTTTAAGTGAAACTCCTAGCTGAACACACCTCCCTGAAGAAGACCTGCAAAGACGGGTCGAAACGTTGGCTTTCAATAAAATAGTTTTGCCATTGTTTAGTCTATTTATGACCGCCACCCCGCACCATCTCCTTCTTTTATCGTGACGGTTCGAGTACAGTCGGACTATTCTAATTAGTCCACACTGAAATATGATTTTCTTTTTAAATCGTGATAATAAAAGATTAATATAAAATTTAATTAATTAATATAAAATCTTATTTGGCCAAGTTACTGAGAAAGCTCACAAAGACCTTTATCTCCAATCGATAACTATACTTTGAATATATTTTTTTTATTTATTTTATTTCTTATGATATTCACAACTGTATAAAAGATATACATTTAGTAAAATTGAACATATGGATATAATGACGTGAAAACACTTGTTGAGAAACTAACCCATGGTAGCACCCCAATGAGATATCTACATTAGGAGATCACGGAGCCATCTTCTCTTTGTATATAAAGTTGGTAATAAAATTGATTAAAGAAAATGTTTTCCCGCTTGAGACCAATGAATGTGTGGTTAAAATTGTATGTAGCTACTCATAAAAACATTTCCCATATTTTGGAGATTACTTTGAAATCACGTGGGCTATAATAATGTTGGGGCATGACGAATTATATTCGATCTAAAACTAAACTTCTCAAAAACTCCATTTTTGTTTCATTCTCATTTGGATTAGTTTCCTGAAAATTTCGGTTCGGAAGCAGAAGAGCATGGTGAAAGATTTCGCAAAGATTTAGGTTGCAATGTAATAAAAGAAACTTCGGACGATATCAGTCTTTGGAATACAGGTATCTGCTCAAATTTATATTTATTCCAATCCCTTGAAAATTGATTAACACGTTTATTAACAATAAAAATAATATTCCAAGTGAAATTCTATCAATCTCTATAAAATAAGGTAATAAGGGCGAGATATCGGTCTTTAGAATATTGGCATATGCTCAAATTTGAGGAAGGATAGGACAAAAAAAGTAATAATAAGAAAGGCCTAATATCTACTAATCTCGATAAAAAAAATATGATTAGGCCGATATTAATATCAGTATTAGTCGATCCCTTATTTCAAGCCCCCTTCACAACAAACTTCATGAACCTATGGTCAGAATATCAACCCATACGAGAAAAAGCCAAAAATATTTCAGGGAGGAATATAAACGTTCAATAATGTAATTTTTCAAACAAGAAAACAAGAGTGGCCAAATATACCAACTCTTATCGTCGACAATGAATAAATATTTATTTTAGAATGTTTGGAGTTTTCCTATCGATATTTGTGAGACCGTGGCAACTAAAATGAAGTTACCGAAGTTTACCACTTACGCCAGTACACCTGCCGTCTTTCATGTCGAGAAATTGTAAAACATGAGCCATTTTCCAGGGCGGGAAATTGACGGATCGCGGAAGGAAAGAGCCAGCTAATGAGATGAAGCGAGAAGGGAAAGAGTATTTATGGGGAGGAAATATTGTTAAAGGCCTCTTTTAACGACTCCATCTGCCGAGGAAACTTTGCAGTAGGGTTAGGGAACTCCCTCCTCCCCTCCCCCCCCACATTCACGTCCGCTTTTCCACTCAGCTTTTCCGACCTCTGCGGGTCCCTAAACGTCCCGGGGATATTGTGGAATGTCATTCGGAAATCCTCGATTTTCCAGGTTTACGTAGAAATAGGATCTGATTTATCTTATACCGTTCGGGAAAATTCTCTTTCCCTAAACTCTTTTACCAATATATGTTAGCTGGTCGCCGAGCAGCCGTACTTTACTACGTACTCATAATATTTCTTCATATTAAAATTTTTTTTTCAAAGAAAAGTTTGGATTTTCTAATCCAATTATACATTAATTAATAACTAACATAAATTCGTTACGCTTATCTATACATAAGAATACCGTTTGCTCATAATGATGTGACGACAATTCAGGATAAGATGATATGAAAAAAAAAAGTTTCTTTAACCGAGATAACTACCGTACTGCTCTTTTACTAAGTATTACGCCACTTTTCATTCTATGTATTACACAAAACCACCCTAAACACAATTTGTCCAAATATAATACAATAAAAAATGTTTGAAAAAAAACCATGAATCAACAGTAGAAGAGATAATGAATTTTATCCATTGAACAAATAGGTACGAAAAACAAAATATATGGATAATTTCAAATAAAATTAACTAAATACGCATCATATACTAATAATTTCTCTATATCAACTGGTTTTATTGTCATTGAAGAAGTTGGGAGAGTAACGTAGAGATCTCCTTGAGCTCTGCTTTTCCCACCACAGGTGAAGGAACATGTTCTGTTCGGAATTCCCTTGGCTGATTGTAAATAGGTATATCCACGTATAAGGTGTTTTACATTACATAACTTTAAGTTAATTTTATTTTTTGTTTTAAACATTGGTTATTATTTTGCTTTTATTCAACTTAATTTATTCATAATCCATGTAAATATGGTATGAATGTATTCTTTTCTCAATATAACCATTGCTCTCTATTGAGACAGAATCTTATACTACTAAATGAAACAGTATCAATGTATGCTTATGACTTTAAGAAAAAAATTAGATTTGAGATGATATTCAATATATATACTTACATAATTAAACGTTAAAATATTTATAAACGCTTCTTTTTTCTCTTTATGTGTCCATTCCCACCTGTCCTGGATGTGACAATCGGCCAATGTTTCGTTGAATTTGGTAATGGAATTTCAGGCATGAGGAAGGATAATACACAGGAGTACGACTTCCTGGTCTTTATTTACTTCCATAATTCAGGACAGATCTCAAATCTAGCAACTGTTCAGTAGCCCCCTGATGGGCATGTCCGTGGCCATGTCATTCATGTTTTGTGTACGTGTGTTTTGTTCAGGAATTGGGAATAAAGTAATGTATTGATTGATAGATGGTTGTCGTAAGTCGGTATGTATGGTTTTATTGTTTACGTGCATAAGTTATTAAGTCTATTTTTAATTCAATTAAAGTTGGGGATGATAAGCGGGCTTTCACGGTGCTTATAAATGCTAACAACTGTTGTAAATTTGATTCCCATAGATCGATCAGGGACTTTAACGTAGGTTGAAAACAACCGATTAACTATAAATAGATAATAACTTTTTCTTTTATGATGAGTTCTTATATTTTCTTTTTTCTATTGAACGGTTGCCATTGCGGTCATTTTGATCCAAACCATGACCGGTAAGTTCAAAGTAACCGGTTAACCGCTTAAATATTACCATCCCTGTTCACGCATTCCCGACGCTTGGTTACGGATACAGTGTACAAGGATTCACGTACGACGAGATCAGAGGAGAACGCGCCGCCTATGCGCTTTGTACTCCAGAGGACTCGCCCTGACCTCGGAGTCCTTTGTTCGAAACCTGCGCCGGACATGAACAAACGATTTTATTTTGAGGACCTAAAATAAAGCGGGTTCCGTTGAAAGGGGTGCACCCCGGAGATCAAAGGGAAGCTATTATTTTAATACGCTGGGCTGGTGTCCCTTCCCCAATGGGATTAGCTCCTATTAATATCTTTATCGGCTAAACCTTGTTATCCCTTCCCAATAGGTCCTTATAGCTTCCTAACCCTGTCAACTTTATCGTAAACTATCTGCGGTTAAGGGTTGTATGCCCTTAGTAGAATTTTCCGTAATACCACACCGCCTAATTTAGAGGAAGCCTGAGTGCTTGAATATGCCAAATCCGAGTACGCCTAATCAACTTGAATATACTAAAATATTCTAAAGAACTTTTTTTTAATAAAGTTCTAGCTTTATGGTCAAAGTTTAACTTATTTATAATAGTGATTCATTCATTACAGGTTGACTGTAATGAATAATTGAAGAGAATTCGGTTGGGGTGTTCAGTAGAACATAAACAAATTAAAAATAAATAAATGATATTTTTTTATATTTGCCGACGGTTCGGGCTTCATCAGGGCTAAGAAAAGATCAGGATAAGAGGAACTTATGAAATAACTAATAACAATATTAGAGAGGAACTAATAACAGTAATAGAGAAGAACTTATGAAATAAATAATAACGCAACAAAGTCGGGACTAAAGAAATAAACATAATAATATTAGGCAACAAAAATGAAAATAAAAACTAACTAAAATGAGATAAAATAGACTAGTGTTGTCCAAATGCGACACCAAGACTCGTCGCGAGGGTTTGCAACAGTCTAGCAGTTTGTAAGGAATGAAGTTCAGGTGCCGAAATAGCAGAAAAAAATATTAAAATAAAGATTCCAGTCATACGGAAGCTGTTTCAAAATATCATTTCATACTCTGAGAAAAAGTTCAGGATGGAATTCGAGCGTTTCTTTATTCACCAATTGTATCACCAATGGCTTATGGAACCGACTGATTCGCTGGATGTACCTCTCATGTATGTATTTCTCAATTTACTTTAAATGAGAAAAACTCTTTATTATCAATTATTGCAACAGAAACAGCATGCTAATAAATCTTTTAGGCAATATTTAAAAGTTTATACATAAATATGTAGTACTATTTAAATATATACGAATATAGTAAACACATAACTTTTTATATTATTTATTTATTTTATTTTGTATATTCAGTTTACTTTCTTTTTACATTTTGATCAATTTGAACTTTACATTTTCTTTCATGTGCTTTGTAACCTTAAAGGAATGATAACCTTCCACTGAAATCCGCCAGATCGTTCTTAAACTCAGCATAAATAGCTGTCCATCGTAGCTGAATTCAATAGATTGATGAAATCCATCGATGGAATTAGAGCTGATTTTATGAACTGGGTCTATGCGGATTTTAATGAATTCATATCAAATTAAAATTAACAATTCCATTTATATATATGAAGAAACAACAACAAAAAGCTGATTTATATTAAAGTAACGAAATCCATTGTTTATGCTTCTAAACGAGCCTCCCTTTTATGGATGGTAATGGCTAAGTATTGATGTTTCGAAGCCGGAGCTTAATCGGATATTCACTTTGTTCTTTCCGACTTAGTGCTTAGTAGCCTTCGAACAATGTCTAAATGACACTTTTCGCTGGCAAATGGTTAGTCTCACGCAATTATTAATTTTTTAACGTTTAGGAGAGTCACTCGATTTCAGTGCCTGAATCGTTTTTCATGTATTTTCTGGTGTTGGATTTATTGATGCATACCAATATCGACCAAACTTTAGATCGTTAGTGGCATTATACTCCGTACAATTACTTCTACCGCCACACAAAGCCAAATTACTTGAATTTTATCCGGTGAAATAATTGATGTGATAACTTATACATAGTGTCTTCAAGGATTGATAAGCCCTTATAATTGTATTATTTATGTTATAACACGGTTTCGAGCTACTTTGCTCATTTTCGAGTTATCAAAATCCAAAAAAAATTCGAAACATATCTCATTTATATAATTTTATTGTTATTTATTTTTTATCCACAAACAAAAAAAAACCATCATTCTTCTTCGTATTTTGTCTAATGCACGTCA